>QODF01000041.1:1480792-1538426 GCA_024372805.1 Oostethus manadensis
TATATATATATATATACATAGATGTATATATATATATATATACATCTATGTATATATATATATATAAATATATGTATATACAGTATATACACTGTGTGTATATATAGTATTATGTGTGTGTGTGTATACATATACATACATATATATACAGTATATATATACATACACATATATATATTTGTGCAAAAAAAACTATCCCTTACATAATTTTACTTGCCACCAATAACAATAATAGTAACAATAATAACAACATAGAACAATCAAGCAAGAAATCATTTTTTGAGCTTTTGAATGAAAAACGTATTTATTATCTGTCTTCAACCCTTAAAAGGACACTCACTGAAAAAAATAACTATATATTCACACATTTTGCCACCACAAATGTATTATATTATAATATAATATTTGAACAAAAATGATTATTATTATTAATATTATTATTATCATTATATATGCATTTACAGTATATATAACTAATTAATTAATGAACCTGTTTTTGCCAAGCAGATATTACCCGAGTCTTAATATTTCCACATTCATTCATTCATTCTGTACCGCTTATCCTTATTAGGGTCACAGGGATGCTGGAGCCTATCCCAGCTGGCTTTGGGCGAGAGGCGGGGTACACCCTGGACTGGTTGCCAGTCAATCACAGGGCACATATAGACAAACAAATAGTCACACTCACATTCATACACTAATGGACAATTTAGAGTCGCCAATTAACCTAACATGCATGTTTTTGGAATGTGGGAGGAAACCGGAGTACCCGGAGAAAACCCACACACGCACGGGGAGAACACGCAAACTCCACACAGAGATGCCCAATGGAGATTAGAACCCAGGTCTTCCTGACTGTGTGGCCAATGTGCTAACCACTCAGCCACCGTGCGGCCAATATTTCCACAATATAACAATATTGAAAAGGTAATAAACATATATTTTAAATTGAAAATAATTTTATTTTTTGATGGCATTTAAAAAATATATGTTCACTGTGTTTAAAATAAAGCTGTACATGTAAAATACAGTATACTACAACATGTTTTTGCTGATCGGCTGGCAGAAATGACATGGCTCTTAACAATTCTAAAAATCAACATAAATATAGCATAAGAATAGTTTTTCCCCCTATTTAAGCAATTTTGCTGCATTTTTAACAATTATCTTCACCAAATTTAAAATGAAGGTATACTGTATAAAGTACTTAAAATGTTTTGATCAATAACATTACCTTTTTCCGCTGATTGGCTGGCAGGAATCACATGGTTCGACTGCCACAGTAAAGAGATGCTTTGAGGTTTTGCAGTTCTTTTTCAATGATTATTAGTTTGAGAACTAGTTTGAGATTGTTTGACTACCTGCACATTTTAAGCCAATAATATCTGTTATTCTATGTGCAAAAATGTCTAAAGTGTTATTTTTTTATACCACTCCTGCAGACGCAGCGTGTCATTTATTATGGCAGCGCACGGAGCAGTTAATGCAGCAAACAACAATACATTCAATTCAGTCCCCATAATACACCATTAGAATGCGTGATTGTGATGCATTATAGCAGCGATGCGCCTCATGAACTCGGGGCGAGGAATCGATTGGCGGGTTGCAACATCAGCTGGAATGTGTGTGTGTGTGAATAATTCATAGTGGTGAGGGTTAATGATGAACATTGATTTAAAAAAAATAGTAAATGAGAAACAACAAGGCTAATTATGGAGATTACGAGAATGCGGAAGACGTGCGCCCCTTAAAGGGTGAAATGTGAGACGTCATAACGGTTACGTTTTTGGCTGAGCCTGCTTCTTATAAATAAAAAAAAAAACAGAAGATGACTGTAACCTCTAGGTTAGCGAGACTGCATGCAGAAGGTCACTGGATTGAACTTCTCAAGAGTGCAGGAGCCGAGCAATCATCTACTGCCCCATAACTACTAATGAGGCGCCCTTGAGCAAGGTTGTCCACCCCTGAGAACTCCAGTGCATCTGCTAGACGCTCAAATAAAAAAAAAAACCACCAAGCATGGATAAACATCCCCCATTAAAAAAAAAAGGTAAGAACATCGCTAAACAAGCTGGCTGCAAATCCTTCAGTTGCGATGATGTGATCCTGGGAGCGAAAATGTTTAGCGCATACTGATTAGATGGGAGGAGAAAAAAACAACATAAAGAGTGGAATCTTCAAGACGGAGCGTGGGTCGGGGATGCAAGTGTGCTGTGGATGTGCCCGGAAAGTTAAACTTTCATCAAGAGTGAACTCCACACACTTAGTATGACGATTTCTAATGTCTATTAGCTCCTCCTTAGCAAATGACATTTGTGGCGCCCCCTATGGGTTGTGGTTAAAAATGCTTCGGAAGACATGTTAGTGTAACGGGTGTCTGCAGCGGCTTAATGGACTTGTGGCGCAGGGCGTGTGCAGAAAGGATGAACACTCATTCTGTGGTTTTCAGGTTTATTCTGAAGGACAATAAAATAAAATAAATGTCCTCTTGTCTGCTCACTTCTGGACCCTCGTGCATGCCAAGAACGTTATGGCAAGGAGAGGGCGCACTACAAGAGTCAAGGGTCAAGATTTAGAACAAACAAATAAAGTGCATTTTTAACTCTGTTACATTAGCACGCATAAAACATAGTTATCCGCAATGTTTTATAAAAAAATGGTCAATGACTTACGGACAGTTAGTTGCTAAGTCCTGTCGGAGGCCCTGCAAACACGTTTTGCTAGACGTCCGCCATCTCTTTCAACCAATCCCGCTCAAAGTTTACATCACGTGTGTTTGTGAGGCANTCCCACTTGAGGTCGTGGGTGATGTTAGTGCCCAGGAAGCGGAAGGAGTCCACAGTTGTGATGGGAGAGTCTGTCAAGACGAGGGCGGGGCAGGGGGGCTTTGACTTTCCTGAAGTCCACGATCATCTCCACTGTCTTCTGAGCATTGAGCTCCAGGTTGTTGCAGCTGCACCACAACACCAGCCGGTCCACCTCCTTCCTGTAAGCAGACTCATCACCATTTGAGATGAGCCCGATGAGGGAGGTGTCATCCATGAACTTAATCAGTTTCACCGAGTCGTGGCTGGAGGTCCAGCTGTTGGTGTACAGGGAGAAGAGCAAGGGGGAAGGTACACAGCCCTGTGGGGATCCTGTACTGATAGCACGTAGAGCAATGGCTGCCAGGAAATTTGTGTTCGGATGTAATAGAAAGCTAATTTTGTTGAGCTTTCCGTTAGTGGCAAGCATCAGGCAGAAGTGGTTGGAGTTGCTGATTCCCGGCCATTCCATTCCATTTTCCTCCACTTATCTGGGTCCGGGTCGCACGGGCAGCAGTTGCTGTAGGGATTCCCGGCCAGTACGAGAAAAGTATCCTTCAACGGCACTTCAGACGGAACTGTTTAGTGAACACGGGCCAATACAAAACTGGACTTTCCACCAAACTGATCCTGAAGTCCGACAGATTTCCAAAATTACTCGGTCGTGTTGAAGACTCAGAACAGCAAGCTGTAACAATTTTGTGTAAGTAATGGGACAAAAGTGGTTGTCTGCGTAGTAATACAGAGCGTGAATGGGGAGTGTTACCACATCCATGCAAATTACAAGCTCACCCATGTCTGGAGCTGCTAACAGCTCACAAAAGTGGACCAGAATTAGGAAGTGGGGTTCGGCAGTTGTCCGGAAGTCCTCGGGAGTGCGACCAATCACATTGGAGACGTAACCTGGGGAGAGCTACACCGACCTTTACTTAGAAGTGAGCAGTATCGTAAAATTTCAAAAGGCCGTGTCTCTGTGTGTCAATCAGGACTGTCTAAAGTCTCAAATCATAAAGACCGAGTCATCAACAAGTCAAGTCTTTTTACAGTGTTAGTCAAGCAGGTCCCAAGTCCTCAAATTTGCAACTCGAGGCCCTCAGGTCTGCTCATTAATGCTAAATGCCTCGAGTAAGACAAAATATGTTCACATAGCAGAGATGTGTGTTCACGTTCTTGTCATGTAAGCAGCAGTTGAGCTTGGAAAAACCCTCCGATAAGAACATGTCCTCGCATACCAAGTCCTCCATAGCGTCCTCATCGGAATGCCGAGGGAGCCGTGTTCATATTCCACAACTCGGAGAAGTCACGGATGGGCGAGAGCGCAGCTTGCATGAGGAGGAGAAGAAGAAGAAGAGGAAGAGAGCGAAGGGGGGTGCCGGCTTCAACATAAAGCTGGCACACTGTCTTTTTTCGCAGCTTTGCTTCAGATTGAGACGGGCATAAGAACAGGCATCGCAGGCGGCACAAGCCCTAATAAGCAAAGCCTTTATGAATTATTGATTATTGCAGGCCCAACAGCCTCTTTTAAGATTCACATTGGCGAGAAATCCTGCAGACTTTGTTTGAGTTTCTCCTCCAAAATATAACAAGAAACAGACCACAGACTTCCAGATAGTGAAGAGACCCATTCAAAATCTGCGTGGAGTCCTCCAAGCACGCTTCGTTTACTTCCGTTTGGTGGTTTGATTCCTTAATGTTTCAGCTTCCGATCTCATTGGACATGATCCTATCCTTGGCTTTCCCAAACAGAAGTTTGGGATCCAAAATGGGACGTTGGTCAATTTTAGTTGGGTAAAATCTTCCAAATTATTCCATTTCTCATCAGGAAAGTACACAATTGATTCTATTTTTATTCATCCTTGCATTGTTCATCTAGTTTACAGTATATGTCCGTGGTATGGCACTTCATGCTGTTTAGGTACCAGGGAGGAACCGCATTTTTATTTGGGTCTTGAAATAAAAGCCAAGCAATCTCGATGCCTACTCTATAACCACAAGAATTTGGCAGAATTTTGCAGAAAAAGTGCACTGCAATTAACAGAAAAATGACATTCGAGTAACTCGTTATTTTTTTACTTTAGAAAAAAGTACTTTATGTAATTCAGTATTGTTTTTCATTTTTATTTAGGTTCACTACATGTTATTATTTATTTTGATTTTTTATGAGTTACATCCGACAGTGAGATTGGCATTTAGGTCGGGTTACCTACAATTAAATTTTTTTGTCATTTATTTTCACATTTATGTATTTTCAAATCACATTTGATTTTTAAAAAAGAAATTATTTTATTAATAATACATTCTTAGAAATTAGGGCAAAATATTGTGTTCCAACACAAGCATCCACTTTTATGTATTAGTTTTATCTTACTAGGTTTTAGAGCTCATGCATGCATGTAGTGCAGCAAGAACGCAATTACACGCATAACATTTGTCTTGCGAGATGACGGTTGTCAATTTAACCGATATGTTCTGTTGAAGGTTTGTTGGTGTACAACTGAGCCGTTTGTTTATTAAGGATATCCTAATACGTTTATGCACGAGCTCACATTAATATCAGCCAGAAACTATGTCAATTCACAATTATCATGTCCCAGTTTGGAATATCCAAGCAATAGTTTCCAAAAAAGCCCTCTCCTCCCCCCCAAATCCCTCTATTCTCATTTCCATTTGACTAGTTTTTTTTTTCAGCTGTTTTGAAATGACTGCTGTGTCCCTAATGGAATTTGATGCTGGTCCACGATGGAGACGCAGTATTGGTGTGCTCACCTCTGGGCAAAGTTCTTCACTTCTAGATATCAGCGTGTATCATATCCATTCTGTAACCCGCCATGCGAATCTTGGCCTTCTCCCTCGCTCATCCAGGCAGGTCAGAAGGGCGGCCAGATAAGCAGAAGCTATATTGAAATATTCAGCAGCTGCCGGAGACCGGTGTTAACGCTCAGGTTGGAGGATGGAGAGTAAAGGGGGGCTGGGTGGGTGAGAAGAGCGGGAAGATGATGGCTGGCTTGGCTAATCATCTTTCAAGCTTCCTACTGTGCGTCCTTGATAGTTTACTGACATGCGGTGCTCCCTCCTGGCCAGACTTGACTCCATCTTTTTACCTCCCGCGCCTCTAATTCGTCACGTGTGCTCCAGTGGCTCACCACTTCACATGATCTCTCCTGATTGTTATCGCCCATTCCGGCGACCACGGCGTAGACGCTAAATGCGATAGCGTCGAGGGAGAGCGTACTACGTCATCCAAACAGGGTAAGATTTCCTATCTTCACTTTTAGGATAAATGAGAATTCCATTCAGTCTTTCGGACAACATGGGAACTTGATCAGTTACACAGAAGATCATCAGAAAGTCATTACCATCATAAAAACGTACAATCGCCGCAATTTATCGTCGCCCATCTGTTTCGAGTACAGCATGGAATTTTGGTGGTGATCGGATGAATGATGAATGAGGGGATGCGACTCCTGCAAATGGCCCCCAAAAATAATGGCCTTTGAATCTGGCAGCATAGGTTCTCTGATGATTTTTGCATGGGTGGAGGTCCCCAATCATTTTTTGACTTCCACTGAGTGGGTTTATAAGAGGAGTGTCATGACTTTAAACTTTTCAGTAACATTTTTGTCTTTCATCCTTTGTTTAAAAAAACTAAATTGTTACCTTATCTAGATGCACTAACTGGGTTTAATTTAATCTTTACCCATATTATGACAGCAATATACTCCCTTCTAACAAAAAAGGTTCATTTTGTCTTTGATCTTGCATTAGAAATAGTTTTCCAAAAACCAGTCTTAAAAAAAGAGGGGTCGCCTTATAAGCGGGTCACTCTTTAGTTATGTCTTTAAATGTTTTTTGCCCCAAACAGGATGCGAAAAAGAGCATTTGTATTACATTCACCTTATATTCCACTCCAATGTCATTTATTTGGTCTACTTTAGTTGGATTTAATTCCATCATTGCCCAAATTATGTCTACCTCCGCAACGCTAGGTGGCGAAAATTCGTTTAAAAAAATTAAAAAAATTCCATAACAAGATTTATTTAGTCCTTTTCTCTCTTTGATCTTGTCTTTGAAATGTTTGAAAAAGACTTGTCTTATGTCCAGGGTTGTCTTATTTTCGGGTCAATAAAAAGAAAAAATATATATTTTGTCTTCAAAAATATCTCGTCTTGAAAAAAATGGTGTTGTAATCAAGTGAATAAAGATAAAAAAAAATTGACATTGACACACCTAAAAATATTTGATATCTAAATGAGTAGTCTTATATCCATATCACTGAGAATAAATAAATGACAAAAAAAATCATTGGTTTTGTCCTAAAAAAACATGGCTGTCTTATAATCAAGTCAATAAAAACAAAATAATTGCAGTTAATCTAAATAAAACATATCTTATCTTGAAAAAGAGTGGACGCCTTATATTCGGATGACCGCTGTAAGAAGAAAAATCCTTTTTTTTGTCAAGGATGATAAAACTACCTTGTCTTGAAAAAGAGTGGTGGTCTTATATTTGCATCAATACAAAGAAAAATTAGTCCTTGATATTATCTTCAAAAATACCTTGTCCTGAAACAGTACGGTCGTCTTATATTCAGATCACAAGGAACAAAAAACAAACCAAAAATTGTTGTCACTGATTGTATTTTAAAACTATCTTACCTTCGAAAAGAGCGGTGGTCTTACATTTGGGCCAATAGAAAAAGAGACCAAAAAAATGTTTTTGATCTTGTCATCAAAAACATCTCGTCTTGAAAAGGGGGGTCGTCTCATATCCGGGTGAGTATGGTACATGCTGGAACAAATGTGAATTGTCACGTTAAACAGTATAACATATTAAACATCATAGAAACTCGCCATTTTTTCCTCAGACAAAAATGACTACCAGTCCTTTCCAGTGGAAACTCACAGCGGCACTTTCACTCACATTACATCAGCAGCAACACATTTTTTCAAGTATGGAGAGCTCCGAGTTTGCTGCTCGTTTGTTCGAAGGCCTTGTTGCTACTGCTCAGCAGTGTGCATTAGACATTAAAAGTCCATATGTAAAATAAAATAAAACATCAAAAATAGGCCTCCAAGCATTTGAAGGATGCTTTTAAGAAAAAAAAATAGGGAGCCGGTGCCGCATTGCTCCCTTTGTTGGCTGCCTGATGTTTTCCAGCTCAGCATCAGTTCTGAGGCGCTTCAGAGGAGCCTCTTGAAGACACAGCATCAGTAACACAGGCTGGTGTTGCATGAGTATCCTGGGAATTTGGACTGCTTTTTGGGGGGTGGGGGTGAGGGGGTGGTACTAAGTAAAATAAGCGTTAACTTGGGGAAAAGTCAAAGTTCATATGGAAGCATCTAGCTTTGACTGCCAAAAAATGGTTTAGGCTCAGCTTGCGTAGACTAGAATCCTCCATGAATGCGGTTAGACTGGGGTCAAATGCATATATGCCCCGCCCCTTCACTGCTGAGACTGGGAATGGAGGAACATGATGTCAACAAACCGCCTTTTATTCTCGTCCCATTCTCAAAACAA
Organism: Oostethus manadensis; assembly: GCA_024372805.1. NCBI lineage: Eukaryota > Metazoa > Chordata > Actinopteri > Syngnathiformes > Syngnathidae > Oostethus > Oostethus manadensis. Next base: position 1,489,114 of record QODF01000041.1, read on the forward strand.
AGACTACCAGCTTAAATTCAAGGTCAGGGAGGAGTTTGTGAAGGGCATGTGGAGGACCTAAATGAAGGGCAGTCACTCACAGGGTCTCAGGCTCCTAAACCAGCATCAACAATCATTGTCAAGCCGCTTGAGACCACCAATAATAGGCGACATTACATGCAATGTTGGACTTAATGATGCATTCAGGATGGGAGGCTGGAGGGTCGATGCAGACGCTCAGTCAGCATGTGTCTGCCACAGCCGCCACCTCCAAGCGGCCGACATGCACTCCTTGGCCGTCCCTCGGTGCACCATAATGGACACCAAATGGAGAGCAATAATAAAAGCGCATTTGGTGTGTTCCCCTGGTGCACCATGGACAACAGGCTCATCTTGAGCACTTAAATGTCTATTTTGATGGTCAGGGACATCACTTACACAATATACAACTTGACAAATGCCCACAATGGCCCTCTAGCCATTACCTGAACAGCAAATATTGAATATGATTGGAAAGAACAGGACGTGATGTGTCAATTTCCACACAAACAATTGTGGGTCTATAAAAAGTTTTTTTTTAAATGTGTTGGACACGATGTAATGTTAGAAATAAGCACTTTGTGTATAAGAAAGGGACAATACAAAAATAGAAGAAAAACAATATGTATTCAATTAATACCTTAAATCTGTTTAAACAATTAGTTATTTACTTGGCTATATTTTAACAACACAGGTTCATTACATGCTCAAGACAAAACAATTTAAAATTAAACATTACTTCATCATTTTGTCATTTGAAGTAACATAATGCAATGCAAATTACTACTTGTATGTGAACCTTATGTGAATTATGTGTATGTGAACATTTTATTTCTTATTATTATATACAATTTGTATTCCAGTAATCCAGACAATTAATTACTGGAAATTTTAATAACATTAATTATTGGTTGCATGATTGAATTGCCAATGAGCTGTCCCTTTCAGTCCATCACGCTTTTAAAAATGTCAATTAATAAATCACGCCGCTTCGAGGTTGAATACGGCCTATGTTACTCTAAAAATCAGTAGTCCGATATTATGCCAATGTATAGATGTAAAAACGTAATTGACCTCATCAAACCGCATCTGAAGTATGTAAACAACTGTGTTTGGCTAGTAACAAGCTTGCTTGCTCTGTACCTGACGTTATGTTCGTGGTGTCTCCTTCGGATATTAAACTTGAGATTAGCAATGACTGCAAAGCGGAACCAAGACTTCTTCCCTCAATACATCAATACTTCCAATTCCCAGGGCGATATCAATCAGAAAAATATGGCGCGTGTCATATACAGTGTATTGTTTTGCCAAAATAAAGCATTTTTCAAGTATAAAAATGGCCCACGAACTGACATACAAATATAAGGCATTCAGAAGACGCATTCAAAGATAATAACGTAGTCTTCAAGTGTCAATAATGTTGCTGAATGTTTGGTGAGAAACACAAGCAGCACTTGATCCCCGGAACGACAGGGTTTTATTGAGGTTTGAATTATCCCACCACAGCCACTCACTCTGCTGCCCTGGGGAACACATTTACAGCAACACCCACAAGCTTGCACACACAGTCTTACTTATGTCTTAAATTGCTTATGTTCTGTGATTATGTCTGCTATATTGGGTAATAGAGTGTAAAGGTAACAGGGGTGGTAGAAGTAATAAAGTACATGTCGTATTTAAACAGGTTTTCTATGCTTTCACTACAAAAACATCACACTTGTAAACAAGCAATCCTACTTTGCGGAATTCACGTATCATGATTGGGTCTGGAACCAATTAACCGTGATAAAGAAGGGATTACTGTATTTGCCTAATATTTAATAATAAACTGAAACCTTGGTTAGCATCATTATTGCATTCCAGGAGGTCTGACTCTAACCAAATTGTATTCAAACCAAGTAAAATTTTCCTATAATAAATAATGTATATTCAATTAATCCGCTCCAGGAAGCCAAAACACGTTTTTATAGTTTTACAATTATAGTTTACACTGATCAGTTAGGTGCAGTTCACCTTCTGGAATGTTTGGGGAGGAGCCGTCAGGTATTTCCTGTTTTTATAGGATGGATGACATTATCAATGACATCATCGAACCGTATCATGTATTGGGGGTTTTCTGGTGATTTAATCTTTGGTTAGAGAAAAAGAAAAAGCTATATGTGTGATTGTATTATGATACTGGTAACATCATTGGTACCATGTCAAGCAGTACTGTTGAAAACCAGTTTGAGGAGAGTTTATAATGTTGGATGTGGTTTGCAGACCAACCCATGAGCTATAGTGGGGCTTCTGGGTAGTACTGGGAGCCCTATAAAAGAGTAGCTGGAGTTTGATAGGGGGCTCTTTTGGTTGATGCAGGGTCATATTGTGAAGCTATGCTGCTACAAATACTGTATGTGCTTTCTTTCATTGAATTGAGCAAATAGATACTGCTCTGTGTTTTCATGATAGAGTTTAATTTTTTTTATGTATTAATATTTTTTCAGTATTGATAGTCATGACGATTGATGATAAATGTTACATAAAAATGTTCTAAGCACTTTAAAACTAGGCATATGAGGTTCTGACGGTATGATTACTTTTGGCAAAAATATCACAGTTTCAATTTATTGTGATAGCAGCAAAAAAAAATTCTTATTTTTAAAATATTTTTCTTGAAAAGAAAAAAAACCCGAAAGACTGAAAAAGTGATCAGTGATGAATTAGGTTAAAAAAAACAGGTGTGAATCAGGTGGCCCCTATTTAAGGATGAAACCAGCACTTGTAGAACATGCATTTCTCTTTGAAAGCCTGAGGAAAATGGGTAGTTCAAGACATTGTTCAGAAGAACAGCGTATTTTGATTAAAAAGTTGATTTGGAATACCTTAAAATGGAGAGCAAAACCACACATGGCAGAAAATGGAAGACAGATCAAAATGGATCAATGAATAACCAGAATGGCAAAGGTTCAGCCAATGGCCAGCTCCAGGAGGATCAAAGACAGTTTGGAGTTACCTTTAAGTACTGTGACAGAAAGAAGACGTCTCTGTGAAGCTAATCTGTTTGCAAGAATCCCGCACAAAGTCCCTCTGTTAAAAAAAAAAGTAATGTGAAGAAAAGGTTACATTTCTCCAAACAACATGAGAGGAGGAACATTTTGTGGACTGATGAGAGTAAAATTGTTCTTTTTAGGTCCAAGGTCCGCAGACGACCCCCAAACTCTGAATTCAAGCCACAGTACAAAGTGAAGACAGTGAAGCATCATGATATGGGCATGTTTCTCCTACCATGGTGTTGGGCCTATTTATCCCAAAGCAGGGATCATGGATCAGTTTGCAAATTCTTTTGAACACTACTGTACTTATTATTGGGTGCCTGCTGTGTATTGTCAAAATGATGACATCAATTAAATGTGCCCTGAATTAAGATTGCTTCTCCTCCCCGACTGTCTCCATCAGTTTCATATTAGTGCATTAAAAGCCTGGGGGATTACCTGTACACCTCGCACCGCGGCCGTGTCCGTCATCGTAAGAGCTCTCGTATAGCTTTAGCGGGAGCAATCTGTGTGGAGAACACATTACTATTGCTGTGCCTGCCAGGTCCTGGAAGCTTCTAATGAAATATTCATCTTCAGCGCCACCGCTAATGATAATGCACTATCAAGCTCCAGGAGCTCCAACTCGGGCGCCCTGTCACACACATCTTCTGACAGGATCGCTAGATAACTATTACAACCTGCAAATGAGATTTGAATGTGCAAATTAGGAGATAGTTAAAGAGGTGGAGTCTTGCCTTGATTAATCTTTCACAACCAGTGCATGTCCTCAGACCTGACCACCAAGATGATGGTCATAGGAAGCTTGTTCCAAATTAGACAGGTGCTTTTTCTTTGCCTTCTTTTCATGAAGCAGGCAATCTGTGCAAACATTCTCGACTGGATGTTCTTAACAACATGGGTCTGCGACCCGTTAACGCCAAACATTTAAATGCAATAGAAATCATATTTCCATGAAACTTTACAACAGCGGTCCCCAAACTTTTTCCAGTGGCGTACCCCTTCTCACATACGATCTGAAGCCATGTACTCTTACTTCTGCACACTTAAAAACATAAACCTTTTGGAAATGGAAATAAACCTTTTTTAATAACTTCAAATATTGAACATAACTAATCAGAATCAGAAAAACTTTATTGCCATTGCAAGTGAACAATTCACGAACTAGGAACTTTCTTTGGCGACTCAGTGCAACGTAGAATTCTAAGTAAACATAGAGCATTAAATAAACATAAAACTAACTAAACAGAACCTGAGTAAAAAGTTAAAAATCACTGATAAGTAAAGGCATGAGGGTGTTTTTAGTGCAGGTAGTATAAGGTGCCAAAAATACTGGTTATAAAGTGAGCATAGTGCAAATGTTATAAAGTGTTCATGAGTTCAACAGCAGCAGGAAAGAAACTGTTCTTGTGGCGAGAGGTTCTGGTCCGAATGGACCGTAACCTTCTGCCAGAGGGGAGTGGCTCAAATAGTCCATTTCCAGGGTGGGAAGAGTCAGCAAGTATCCGGCCTGCTCGCCCCCGAGTTCTGGAGACGTACAGGTCCTGGAGAGATGGAAGGCTGCAGCCGATCACTTTCTCGGCGGAGCGCACGATGCGCTGCAGTCTGTGTTTGTCCCTGGCAGTGGCCCCGGCGAACCACACTGTGATGGAGGAGGTGAGGATGGACTCAATAATGGCCGTGTAGAATTGCACCATCGTCTGGACAGGCAGCTTGGCTTTCCTCAGCTGCCTCAGGAAGTACATCCTCTGCTGAGCCTTCTTGATGATGGAGCTGATGGTCTGCTCCCACTTGAGGTCGTGGGTGATGTTAGTGCCCAGGAAGCGGAAGGAGTCCACAGTTGTGATGGGAGAGTCTGTCAAGACGAGGGGGGGCAGGGGGGCTTTGACTTTCCTGAAGTCCACGATCATCTCCACTGTCTTCTGAGCATTGAGCTCCAGGTTGTTGCAGCTGCACCACGACACCAACCGGTCCACCTCCTTCCTGTAAGCAGACTCATCACCGTCTGAGATGAGCCCGATGAGGGTGGTGTCATCCGCAAACTTAATCAGTTTCACCGAGTCGTGGCCGGAGGTGCAGCTGTTGGTGTACAGGGAGAAGAGCAGGGGGGAAAGTACACAGCCCTGTGGGGATCCCGTGCTGATAGTCCGAGTGTCCGAGACATTCTTCCCCAGCCGCACGCGCTGCTTCCGGTCCGTCAGGAAGTCAGTGATCCACCTGCAGGTGGAGTCAGGCACGTTGAGCTGGGCGAGCTTGTCCTGGAGCAGAGCTGGGAGGATGGTGTTGAATGCAGAGTTGAAGTCCACAAACAGGATCCTGGCGTAGGTTCCTGGGGAGTCCAGATGCTGCAGGATGTAGTGGAGGGCCAGGTTGATGGCGTCATCTACAGACCGGTTGGCTCTGTAGGCAAACTGCAGAGGGTCCAGGAGCGGGGAGGTAAAGGACTTGAGATGAGGCAGAACTGGTTAAGCCTAATTTAAGAGGGAATCCCCTGCACTCGCAGTTACAGTTTTGCACCGCAGAGCCAAGCGGGGATTACAACACCACTATAAATCAAATCTTCAAAATGAAACACTCTTAATATACAAAATAATCATCAAACATACTTATTTGTTCATATGATGCACAGTGAGCAATGAACATCGTGTACTGTCTTCTTTCAGCTTTCTGCTCCTTTTCCTTGCGCCATGAGGCGTTCAGGCGCACGCGTAACTGAGAGTAATTGTCTTTAATGTTTATTCATGTAACCCCTATTACCGCTGGCGTACCACTGGAAGTACGCGTACCTCACTTTGGGAACGTAGGCTTTACAACATGACACTTGAACATTTTTTTGAAAATGGGAATACAAATAAGTAAGCAAGTTTGACGTTCCCTTGTCGCCTTTTGTTGTAAATGGACATGCAATTTGTATAGAGCTCTATGAAATCTGTGTTGTTTTGTTTAATTCGAGATTTTCTTTTGTTTACAATTATTTTACCAGCATGGAGTGTGCACTCCTCAGCAAACTGTAATGGCCATGCAATTCCAAAGCGTTCTTTGTGGTAAGAACACCCTTATATTGTTTACACAATCAGGATGCCAAAAACAGCGCTCTGATTTTGAATACAGACTCTCTTTTGAAGGCTCAGATGAGCCGGGTGCAAGAATAAACATTCCTCTCATCCTTATTTCAGTCAGAACTTGCACAACGTCAGCGGGCATTGTTAAAAGCTCAGTTACATTAACGAGCGGCAAAACACACAGCCACACTGGCATGCTTTGCTAAACTCAGCTAACCCCGCTAGCTTACATTCCCGCCCCGCTGGAGAGGAATTTTTTTCAATTTTTTCCTGTGTTTTTTTTATATGTTTAGTCCAGAAGGGGGTTGAGTAGCGTTTGGGATGACCTTTTGCTGTGATTGAGCAGTCCACCAGGGAAATAATACTCCACAAAATGTTCCTTCTTCCCATGCATTTCATTCACGTTGTGTAAATGTTCTCAAGATTCCACGTTCAACAGTACGTTCAGTTTTTAATGGCCAATTTTGCAATTCCGTCCACATGGCAATATTTGTAATACACAAGCATAATGCGGGGAAGAGCAGCTTGTATATATGTAATAATTGCAGGTGTTCCCCCTTGCTAATTATTAATGGTAAATGCCATTGTGCAAAAAGTAAATGACCAATAGGTATGACCAGAATGACTAAAAATAACCCACAAAGTCAAAACACATGGATGCCCTTTCCAGGTGAGCTCCTGCCTTAATAGTTTCCCATGTTTATCCTGTATTTTAGTGTTCATAAAAATCCTCTCAGCAGCCAAGTGATGGTAGAAAAATCTTTGTAGATGAGAATTTCTCTTAGTTTCCGCCATTTTACCTAATTTATTCTGAAAATTTTGCTGATTTTATAATGTATAAAAAATGTATACTTATTCCAGGTATGTCGATGGCTCATTCTTTCAGCACATGGTGTTGCTGAACCTAGACCTGACCAACTGCAGCAACTTGCTTAGTTAAATCCAGGTGGCCACTTTTTTTTGGCCAGGCAGTGTATTATTATTTTTAATATAACACATAACATAAAATATACAACACATAACAGATTCCGTCTAATAGCTCAGGGACAGTGTAATTGCATGCCATAGAAGCCTTCACAGTACACACACACACACACTTAGCAAAAGGATGGATTGTTGCACAACACTTACATACGACTGATGGAAAAATGCTGGGAGCCACACAATAGATGCAGTTCTCACTCACACAAGCTTAACTCTCACCTTTACACAAACGTAACTTTCTAGCGGGGCACGGCAACTGCTGCATAGACTCTGTTTACTTTCATTCTGGGCTCTTCCTCAATCTTCCTCATTGATGATTGAGTCCATCCCTGTATATTATTATTTTTCAATACAATTTGACTATTTTCCGAGTTTAGCAACTGTGGCCAAAGAACCAATAACAGCCTTTACAGATTGATCAGTCCAGAGTGACACATGGCATTAAAGTGTCATCACTTCATCTAAATTTAATGTTGGTGTTATGAAGTGATGGATCAAATAAACTGAATCCCAGATTGCCGCTCTTTGGTTATACTGTAAGGCAGTCGTAGGCCTCCCTCCAGGCGACGTGAAAGTGCCTTTGATGGAGTGTTACCATGCTGTGCTCCATGCTTAATACACCAGCACAGTCAGGCAGTTGAGTGTGTTCAAAAAGACGAAACAGGGAACGGCGTTTCATCCTCGTCTTCAGTGGCGGAAAGGATTTGTCTCAACGTGGCGCCTCGGTGTCGGCTGCGGAGATTCACCCCTCCTAAGATCTCCAGTTTCATTACCTGGGCCTTCGATACCATCTCCTGCTGCACAGAGAGAAGGTGGCGTGCATTTCTGCACCGAAGTCTTTTCCCTCCGCCAGCTCATTCACAAATTAGCTTCTGGTTAAAAGCGACTTTGGATCGTCTGCCATGTTGGACAGAACTGAGCCCTCCGCCTCTTTTGAAGTCAAGCAATAAAATATAACGTTTGAAATGGTTTGTCAATCAGCAGCCGGTCTTCTCTGCAAATTTGTGCGCTTGCATTTCAAAAGGCGCACGCTCTGTGTGTGTGTGTGTGTGTGGGGGGGTAAATTTGTGTTTACGGCCGTGTGAAGTCAAGTTAGTGTCAAGTGCCAACTAAGCATGGTGCAATGCTGACATTAATTGGACATCTTTGAGGGCTTTTATGTGTTGTTTTGTGTGGGTTTTTCGTTGCAACAAAGGGCGGCATTTAGAGGATTTTAGCGACAGCTGAAAGAGTACACAACGGCTCCAAAGCAAAAGTCCAGATTTTTTACATGAAGTTGCATGACATCCCCATCATTGGGGTAGTACATCAACAGTGACTTACCCCTCAATTCGTCCCGTGATTCCAGCTCTGGTCAGATTTCGGTGATGCAGATCCGGTTATTTGTTGAGATCACATTTGTAAAGCATTCTGCTTTTCAAAACAATATATGTTCAAAAGAGTAATACCTCCCAGAAAAAATCTGATTTTTCTCTTCCGTCGTATTAATTTGCAAAAACCTTGCTGCTTTGAACGCATTGGAACACCTAGGTTCCCATATTGGGGTACGCCAGTTGTAATAGGGGCTACAACGGTGTATGTTATTTTAAGTGTGCAGGAATACGGGGTACATGGCTTCACAGCAAATGTCTGAAGGGGTAACGGGACTGTAAAAAGCTTGCATTAGCAAAAACAAGATGCTAACAAACAACAAAGGAGAAGAGCGAGGGTCCCCGGGAGGCAAATTGTATCCAAAAGGAGACTGAGGGCAGTAAAGACGCCGTAGGCAAGGTCCAGCATGCATGTTTATTTTTGTCATTTCAAGCCGTCAAATGTTGCAGTGACATCTACTTGTGTACAGCATATATGGTCCAGATGCGCAGCTTACGATGTTGACAACAAAAATGTCCGAGACTCTCTCTTTCTCTCTCTCTCTCTGTAAACACGTCCAAGGTGAGCAATAACTGCGGCATCATGGGAAAGCAGCGGTCAGGTCGGCCTCACCGGGGTCTCTCTCATTAGGCTGCAGCTGCAGCACATTAAGAGCAGATTAATGACTCGCCCGCCGTGTGGACGAAGCTAATCACCAGCGTGCATTCGGTTCCTTCTGCCGTGACCTGCATCAACCTTTATTTGGCAGGGAAGATCAGCCTTGCTCTACATTTATGAGCATATTCTGCCTTTGTGAAGATAACGGTGCTCAGTTGTGATGGACACTGTCAGAGAGGTGTTGATTTTGGCCCTATGTTTACTATTTGCGCTGCACTGATGTCCGTCAAAGTGAGCATTATTCTCTTTGCAAAGACAGACGTTTTGTGCGCAGAACAGTGCAAGTAAGGTTTGTTTGGTCAATTGATCCCTGGTGTGCACCAAACAAGCTGACTGAGACCGTTTTGGTTCACTTGAGCTCACATTTAAATGCTATGAGGACCAATGTGATAACGACAGCAAAAAGCATTCAGATAATAAAATTTTTCTCTCTGCTCTTGCTCTCTGTTGTTTTCATTCATTCATTTTCTATACCGCTTATTCTCATTAGTGTCACGGGTATGCTGGAGCCTATCCCAGCTGACTTTGGGCAAGAGGCGGGGTACATCCTGGACTGGTCGCCAGTCAACCACAGGGTACATACAGACAAACATTCACACTGACGGGGAGAACATGCAGACTCCACACAGAAATGCCCAACGGAGGTTTGAACCCTAAACCTCCTGACTGTCAGGCCAATGTGCTACCCACTCAGCCACCATACGGCCCCCTCACTGTTGTTTCTCTCTTTCAAGTGTATTGTAAAAGCTTGAGAAGACATCTAAGATGGTAAGTACAGCAGAATATAAATAAAATGTACGTATCAGATGGCAATCTGATTTAGAATATTTGAGTTATGTCACATAATATGTAATGAAAGCTGTCCAGAGCGGAACAGAAAATACAAATAAAAACACAAATAAATACACTTTAGGGATGTCTTATAATTTAAAATAATGTAATATTGGTCAATATCTGTATCAGTTTTTTCCCTATAATGAAAACCAATATAGCTGGTTCAGTCACCAATCAGTATCGGCTGATTTTCATGAAAACTCACGTGACCAACAAATGCCTTTCAATGGCAATACCAAAAGCCGATCACCGGTGGCGACAAAACATTTTATGATAAATATAGTCACAGTGTTATGGAACAAATGCAAGGCGGTTGAATAATTTGTAAAATTGAAAAACAATGCATCTCGGTGTATGGAAACGTGACAATCTGCTGTATTTTAACACCAAAACTTTATTTTTGTACTTACAAATTAAATTAAAATAGACTGAAAATCAGTATTTAGTTAGTCAGTGGCTGACACAGCTGTTACCGTCTCCAAGGGAGACATAATTAGTGCTGTCTAAAATATGACATTTCCCAATCCATGTAATTATAGTTGCACATTACTTAAGAGACACAGTCTCCAAGCCTTTTGCAAAGGATCCGTTTTACAAAGTATGCGGATGCTCTGCATCATACTGTTTGTGTGCCAACAATGTGACCTAACATAACCTGCTCGATCCCAAACAACCCAGTCTTTTAGCGTATAAGAAATAAACAATGCACAGCCACCTTTGTTTTGTATTGGTCCATTACCATCGTTGCATCAGATCGGGATGCTAATGAAGGTGATACCACCCAAACGACCGTCGTTCCCAGCGTCCATGACCATCATTACATCTGAATGGAATGCTAACGTGGGTGATACCATCCAGTGACCATCGTTGGCAGGCAAAGGCCCCACTCTACGGTATCCTAACCCTAACCAGACGAGCCTCCTACTTTAGAGGTTAAACTTGGACAGCATGACAAAAGCACTGCCACCTTGACAACTGCCTGCCATCCAAAGCGGCTACCCCAAACACTTTGTGTGCATATTTAGGTGCTTGTTATAAATGGCCGTACAGTATACAGTTATAGAGGCGAATTGATACATAAGTAAAGTTGATCATCTAGCCATTTTTGGACTTTGCTGTTTACAAAACTCTGTGGGAGTACAAAGCACATGCATGTTTGGGGGAGGCCCACAAAACATACTCTATTGTTTTAGTTTCTGGTGGGCGTGGCTGTGCACAGGTAAACCCAAGTCACTGCACTTAGCCTGCTACTTCACCGACCTCAACTACTTTTGCTTGGAGACGAGGTTGGTACACCATACAAAGATGGAGAGAAGATACACTGCTCAACAGGCATTGGAATTGATTTTGAGTGAGGTTAACCCTTGTGACTGAGTTCGGACTCTGATATGTCTTCAGGTAAGATTTCCCAAGCATACAGTTTTCATTTCTTGACTGTCTTGTGTGTTTTTTTTTTAACAGATACAGGAAGACTATTTCAGATGTACTGTTGTTTTGTTTTGCATCTATGCAGGCATTTGTGATTTCATTTGATTTCCCAATTACTCATAATTAGAATTTATTCACCCTGCGGAAGATGAGTCTACTCCAATCATTTGAGCACAGAAAGGACAGAGCTGGCAAAAGATGGCACAGTGTGGCCAGAGGAACCGGTGGGGACACGTCTCCATTTTACTCCAATAGAACCATACGCTGCAGATGGAGAGCCAACAGCAGGGGCCAGGAGAAGTATCTCAACTCACCTGGAAAGCTTCTTCTGTTTCATTACGCTTGACATGCTGCATATAATTCAAGAATGGACTATTCAACATGCAAAGCATACGGAACAAGTTGGCGGTTTCCTGACACTACCAGAACTAACGACATTTATTGCTGTTGTGTTCTTGCGGGGGCTGAACAAGGTTCCCTCACTGCCAGACTCCTGGTCAGCATATGCGGGAAACAAACTGATCATGGAACTATGTTTTGAGATCGCTTCAAATACCGAGACCCCTACGATTCGACGACATGTTCACGCGCCGTGAGAGAGTGGAGACTAATACGATTGCTGCAATTTCAGACGTGTGGGGAATGTTTGTCACCAACTGCATCAGATCCTACAACCCTGGCCAACATATTACCATCGACAAACAGCTTTTTCCAACAAAAACTTTCTGCAGTTTCCTACAATCCACTGCAACCAAACCTGACAAATTTGGCATTAGGTTGTGGGTGGCTTGTGACCTATAAAGGACTTCTGCATTGTCTTACCATATCTGGGAAAGGACTTCTGTTGTCCAAATGGGGAAACACTGTCTGAGAATGTAGAGATGAGGCTTATGGAACCATTTATGGACAAGGGCAGAACTGTTACCACAGAAAATGTATTCACGTCACTGTCACTTGCAAGACGACTGCTCAGCCAAAAGACCAAAATCCTTGGCACAGTCGACAAGATTCGCCGGGAAATCCCTCAAGCAGTTATAGGTATAGGTCTTTTGTGTTTCTATCTTTATTTCATCAACAGCTCTAAGTATGTCATAATGCCTAATTGTAGCATAAACTTCACATGTCTTATTTTGTAGGTGTATGTAGAAGGGAGATGGCTTCGCAGTGCCAGGTTTGCTTTGAAAGTTCAGCAGAAACAGTGAATGAGTATTGACATGGCAATCCCACTCAGAAAAAGGACATGACACAGCTTGTGTAAAACTGATTACTTGTATTTTGTACAATTTCCATTTTAAGTAAAAATATAGCATGGTGATCTTTTCTTGAGGTGGCAAAGTGATTGAACAACAGTAATTAGCCTCTCCTCTAGACTCTATAGAAATAAACTCAAAATGGCTCAGCTATAGACTTCCTAGATAGGATAGGACAATGACCTGGATGAGTGAGAATATTCACAGCCATGCGGCCACTAAGAAAAACGACCACCACTGCACTTTACCAAGCAGTGGTTCTCAATTATTTTCTGTCATGCTCCCCTTCGATTTGAAATACTGAGAAATTGATTGATCTATGTGTCTGTACTGTACAGACAAAGATAAAAGAAAATGGAGAGCTGTGAAGCATACAAGCATGTTCAACAGTCAAATTACACGTTGAGTACAATAAATGTGTACATGTTGGCAGGTCTGCACTCCCAGCCTCTTGTGCATCTCCCCAACACGTCGTCATGCACCCCCACAGGGGGACCAGTCTCACTATATAAGAAGCACTTCCTTAAAGGCAGTACATGTTAAATGAAATACACTAAATATTTTCATATATAAGTCACACCTGACTATAAGTCGCAGCACCAGCCAAACTTATACCCTGGAACATACGACATGTTCTTTTATGCACAGTCTTTGTTCTCGTGCCAAAAAAAGGTTTGTTTGTTTTATACTCCAGATAACTGTAACAAATACACAATGTGCAGGTTGGCATACATTATTAAATTGCATTCACTGAAACAGATTTTGAATTGTTGCCAGTTTAAAAAAAATCACTTTTGTCATGCACCATCTACAGTACACGCTGACATAAATGGCTTTACATTTATTGATGGATGTTCCGCCGTCTCATGCATCAACGTCAGACGCAGCGGAAGCTTGATGATATATCACCATTTGATTAATAGTATAGAATGAGACAAGTCGCATAAAAAGATGAGAAAATACACAGTTGAGATGTTGGGTTCACCTCCTTCATCCCATTAAAAGGTACTTTCACGCATTAACAACTGAGTAAAAACAGATTTTTTGACCCAAAAAATATCAAAACTACAAAGTAAATCCCCTTGCGGCCAACTAACATCTGCATATTGCATATAATATTTATATTATTTATTCATGAGCTCGTGTTAACGTGCATTGTTTCAGGTGTCCTGTAGGTGTAAATATATTATATTATATATTTTCATTGAATTTATACTTTTGTCTTACAGATGGTCAAAGTTGTATCTTTTTTCACCTATTTGTTCAGTCTACCTCAGCTATATAAGACAAACGTATATGTATTTCAAAATACAGCACTAGCCTCGCATCACCGTGGTTCATTTAAAGCTAATCATTCTCAGGTAAGGCTGGTGTGCTGGAAGTGTTAGAAGTCGAGATGTGAAAGCAACAAGGGCTTCAAACACGCTTTATCTCTTTGTGTCTGACAAGACAAGCAGCGTTTGTATTTGAATGATTATTGGATTCAGGGAGGAGTGAAAAGACTTTAAAAAAAACTAATTCGGAAATAATCTCCAACAAGACAGGAGCCATTTAGCATTATTTGCTGTGAAAGTTCATCAGGATTTTGTTTACCGTCGGGGAATTTCTTAATGTCTTATTCTCTTTGAATTGGCGATGATACAAAAACAAGTTTAATTCTTAATCCACTCCTAATTTTGCATTGGACTATGACCCCCGAGGATTAGGATGTTTGGAGCTACCGTCATTACTCCCAAACCTATTGTTGACTGGTATGTTTATTATAGCATGGTCCTTAATTTAGCCTGGAATAAGATGAAACTTAAGGCAGCTTTTATTGTGAATTGGTATTGTGAATATATAAATAGTCGTCCCTCGTTTTTAACAATTAATTGGTTTTAAAATAATTAAAACTTAAGAGGCCAAAAACTTACCACTTCCACATGGTATGGGAGGAGAACTTTTTTTCACTGTAGCTCAGACATGCCATGGCTGACTTCATGACTTCATGCCGCAGCAATGACGCAAAATACTGTACTTCAATATGTTTGACTAAAATGGACCATATTCTATCACAAAACAGCAATCACTTATTAATTAATTAATTTCAGAAAAAACGCCATATAGTGAGAGGGAGAGATTGTTGAACCACAGTATTGGGGGAACAGAAGTTAAACTTTGGGGGCACAAAATGGTACCTAGCCCACATTCACCAGATGTTCTTTCAGCGAGCATCGAAGGATCAACTCAAATCAACTATATTTACTGTACAGTATAGATAGTTCTTATGCATACAATTTTGATTAATAAATAAAATGGTTATTAGTGTTGATGGTAATAAAAATTAGTTTGGATAGAAGGTGTTGTGCATTAGTAAAGGCCAAGAGCAAGAGAAGGGCTGCACTCTAGCAACTCCACCACTCTTGTCCTATGCTGTGCATTAAAAGAGACAAGATTTTGGAGGTCCACACACCAGAAGGTGGATGATCTTATTTTTGCGCTTGTGGGACAAGGATTAATGTGTAAAAAAAAAAAGCAATCTGTGTTTTTGAGGTACTTTTGAGGAAGGCAGGCTCTGTCACTGGCACAAAGCTGGACAGCCGGATGTCTGTGGCAGAGCAAAGGACACTGATGAGAGTCCTTTCCATCACGGACAAACAGCATCATCCAATACACGGCGTCATCTCCCAGCAGAAGAGCAGTTGTAGTGACAGATCACTGTCCTGCTCCACTGAACGACTTTCAACACAACAGAGGGGGAGCGATAAAAACACACTCAGGTCTGGACTTATGAACTTATTGTATTGTTATTTATTCTTACTCTATTTTTTTTTTTTAATCGCTCTTGTCTTGCATTGGTTGTTGTGTCTATCTATCTAACTGGCATTTTTTGGCAAATGTTACCTATACAAAGGTTACAGTGATTTTCATTATTTTCGAAGGAAAAATGGTTTCAAAATCATAAGTTTATAAGACAAATTTTAATTTAATTAAATAGAACAGCAATTTAATTCATGCGATTAGGGAACGTGTACTAATTTATAAGTGATGTACGAATAACAACGGTGCAGTAAACAGTATTCAGTATGTAAAAGTATGTGTTAAAATACTGTAAAATGAGTGCTGTACCATTATGTACGTTGTGTTTAAACAAGCAGTCATAAATAGTCAGGGTAGGAGTCACATTGTCTGTGCACAATGAACCACCAGCATGATTGCATTGAAAAGTTGACTAAATAAACACCCCAAAACTTAACACAAAGTTAATTTTAACCCAGGGGTGCCTAAATTTGTTAATCATTTGTTAATGTACAATTAAAGTACAAGATGAGAAATGTTGAATGTTGATACCAGTAATAATATTAGTCACCAATAACACAAATATGAGATGCAGGCTTTTTTATGTACAATATAACTAGCATGTCATGCAATTAGCATATCTTCAATGGATTGGTTCAATAATAACAAAAACAAAACGAAACACGGAATTAGCAAATCATCCATCCATTTTCTACGCCGCTTATCCTCAGGGTCACGGGGGTATGCTGGAGCCTATCCCAGCTGACTTTGGGCGAGAGGCTGGGTACACCCCGGACTGGTCGCCAGCCCATCCCGGGGCAGGAATTAGCAAATTATAACATGAAAAATATAAAAATGCATCTTTTCTTTTGAAAGTGGTAAGTCAGCGCAACACTTGGCCCCGATGCAAGTGGACCCTACAACCACAAGTGAAACTAGTGCTGATTTTCAAGGAAAAGTGAAAGGATTCTCCTGGGGTCAACCTCTTTTAAATAAAAAAAAAAAATCAAAATACATCCTTTGATTTTTTTATCATTATTACTTACCCCTTTAATAACATTTATAATACAAAATTTCCCACATCCGCTGCAAGCGTCCTTATCCGATCAGCCGTGTGTACCGAAGACATTTGGAAGAGGACATTGCAGTTGAAGGAAGTATATATTAATAAACGCTCTGTGCCGTCATGAAAGTCCAATTTGACCTCATCAGCGTGTTTAGCGCGGCCCTCCATGATGGCAACGGTGACAGACTAAAGGTGTTTTTCTTCCAAATCAAAGCACACTGCTCTTATTCGCTTATGGCGTTGTCACATTTGTTTGGTTGTCTTTTAGCGCGCCGCACGCTTCATCTCTCCTCTGCTTGTCACCTGCTTGTTGTTGTTTTGTTTTTTTCCCGCCGGGATATAAATAGCTGCACTTTTCCCGCGTGTACCGTCGTTGTTTACAACCTCCTGCGAAGGTCCGCGGCCCTCATACTGTCACATGCGATTGGAAGTCTGCGGCGCGATGGCCCGTTCTCCCGACACAGGAGGGAAGCAGTCGCTGTAAACCCCTCCCGGCGGGCCCCGGCTAAAAGATTGAGAGACGACATGGACAAGAACGTGGCAGAGCAGACGAGGAGCCCGCTGACAGGATCCGCGCTCGATTGGACAGGTCTGAGGGGGCTAGCTCGACTTCAGCCGCACATGACTGAGCGGCCCGAAGGCAGGTAGAGAAAAGGCCCTGTCGCCGACGATTACCGTATGCCGAGCTCCGCCGCTCGCAGCGACGTCCACGCGACACAACCGACACAAAGACGGAATCTGTGCTAGTCCGACTGAAAGTTGAAGTAGAACGCCGCTTTGCTCGTGTCCCGTGATGACTTGTCGCATTTGGTTTGGTTAAAGCCTTTCCTTTGCTTGTACAATTTGGATTAGAGACACGGATCATGTTATTTTCCACTAAAAGGTCCCGCACTTGGTCACGCATTTTAGATGCAGTTTAAGGGGGCTTTCAGTAAGCCCCACTGGGAACATGGCGTTTTGTTAACACTAATGAATGCATGCAAATGTCTCTCCAAGAAGCCCCATTGTGCACCTTATCCATTTTTTACATACACTGCACATACACTAACTCGTCCAGCGTGCCAGAGGCACATGGCAAAAAACGAAAGACAACTATCAAAATGGATAGAAAAATAACCAGAATGGTAAAGGCACAGCCAATAATCAGCTCCAAGATGATCAAAGACAGTCTGGAGTTACCTGTAAGTACTGTGACAGTTAGAAGACGCCTGTGTGAAGCTAATCTATTGGCAAGAATCCCCTGCAAAGCCCCTCTGTTAAAAGAAGGCATGTGCAGAAGAGGTTACAATTTGCCAAAGAACACATCAACTGGCCTAAAGAGAAATGGAGGAACATTTTGTGGATGAGCGTAAAATTGTTTTTTGGGTCCAAAAGCCGCAGACAGTTTGTGAGACGACCCCCAAACTCTGATTTCAAGCCACAGTACACAGTGAAGACATTGAAGCATCATGATATGGGCATGTTTCTCCTACTATGGTGTTGGGCCTATTTATCCCATAGCAGGGATCATGAAACAATTTGCAAATGTCAGAATATTTGAAGAGGCCATGTTGCCTTATGCTGAAGAGGACATGCGCTTGAAATGAATACTGGGTCATGTTTATTTTCTGAAAATCTACTGCACCTATAATAATAATAATAATAATACATTTTATTTATATAGCGCTTTTCAAGAAACTCCAAGACGCGTCACAATACATAAAAGAACCTACTGGCACCTACTGGTAACTTGTTTGCCATGTAGCAATAAAATATACTAATAATGGTGATTCATCTGGTTAGTCACTTTGGACTGCTGTTATACTTTTCACCTAAATATTAATACTTATATATTATACTATTATACTACATATTTTCCTATATATTTAAAAAAATACAGGGTGATTGAAAAGTAACTCCCTGTTTTAAAATACTTATAATTTATTCATATGCCTTATATGTTTGTTCACGTGCCAAAAACTTGCATGTTAGGATAATTGGCGACTCTAACTTGTCCATTGGTATGAATGTGAGTGTGAATGTTTTTTTGTCTGCCCTGCGATTGACTGGCGACCAGTCCAGGGTGTACCCTGCCGCCCGCCTAAAGTCAGCTGGGATAGGCTCCAGCATACCTCTACAACCCTGATGTAAGCGACACAGAAAACAGATGTATGGATGGCCTTTATTCCCATATTCTAACTTCTTCCTCAACCGAATTTTCCAAAAATTGGAAAGTGACGTGCATGCGCAGAAGCATGACATCACTCGCGTTTCCGTGTATTAACGCAAGTAAAGACTGCCGCGGTGTGATGAGCAATACCACTGATTTCAATGCCGATCTGATACTGGGTAAAATTCAGGCCGGTGTCAGCAATACTATCAGCAAACTGACATACTGTAGTGCGTCTGGTAAATTTAAAAAAGTAGTGCACAGTATTTCAAATCATAAAGAATACAAAACACAATGGTCATTTATTGATTTATTTTAAACCCTGAAGTATATTGAGGTTGTTTTGCAATATAGTCAAGCTAATATCCAGCATCAGAATAAGCAAAGGACTGTTTGGTGGATTTTGATTTCAGAATCAACTTGAAAACATAAAGGCTGGTATCTGTAGTACTGATATTTACTGCAGATATTATAAATTGCTCTCCTTAACGTGTTTGTGGCAATTTTGTGCAATGGGAGTCAATATTTTCTCCAGCAAATGATTCTGTATAGGGGATTAAGAAGATGTTTGGCTATGGCGTTTCGTAAAACAACTTGCTGCCACAGGCGTGTGTGCGTGTGTGTGGAGGTCGAAGGCAGGAGCGGTGAGGCATAACCGAGATCCGCGTCACTTTTAAACACCTTTAAAAAGAATAATTTTCGAATGAAAAGAAGAATTTTTACCTACATCGGTGAGTACTTTTATAAACAACACCTTTTCATGAATGGCGTATCTACACCAGGGGTGTCAAACTCTGGCCATGGAGGGCCGAGACCCTGCAGGTTTTCTTTCCAGCAGGGGGCTAAAGCAGGTGCTTTAATTGATGAGCTCCTTCCCTCAAATGGAAGTAGGTGTTGATCATTAAAATCACCTGCTGTGGTGACCGGCTGGAAAGAAAACCTTCAGGGTCGAGTTTGAGACCCCTGCTTTAAACTGTCTATAAGCATGATGACATATGGGTCAAATATATGCGACCTTACCATACTGCAGTCGCATCGCATTCATCCATCAATTTTCTAGTGTCAAGCTGACTTCAGGCGAGAGCCGGGGTACATCCTGGTCGCCAGTCAATCACGGGGCACACATAGACAAACAAGCAGTCACACTCACATTCATTCCCAAGGACAATTTAGAGTTGCCAGTTAACCTAACATTCATGTTTTTGGAATGTGGGGAAACCAAACTACCCTGAGAAAACCCACGCATGCAGGGGAAGAACATCCAAACTCCACATAGAGGTTCCCAACGGAGATTTGAAATCTCCTGACTCTGTGGCCAAGACCAATTACTGACACCTAGTGACCAATGTAGAATACTACATTCACAATTTGAACAGGACTTCTTAATGCATTGGTTATTTTAGCCATTTTTTCACTACACAATTAATAATATAAATTATTAATTTAAGCAAAAAATACCTAATGTTTGCATGATGAATTAATTTATATATACATGTTTGAAAAAACACAAAAGTCAAACCGCAATGTGGTGACGGATGACTGTCTTTATTAAATAAACATCTAAGATTTCGGTACAGAATTAGTTACAAAAAATGTATATAAAAAGATCAAAGTTAATTAAAAAAAACCTTCAAAAAACATTCAAATCAGTCTTCAAGTTCCAAAGGACTGCAACTATCCACGGCATTGGGGGGGGGAAGATGCCGCTGTTGCCTAATTGATATAGACAATGATGCTAAACTCTACCCAGATTGTAGATTTTTAAGTATTATTGTTATTTAAAAAAATGTACACATCATCGTTCATATGATATTTCACTATACTGATGAACGTTATAATGCTCAACCAAATCAGTTGTGGTTGCAGTGCCATCTAGTGTATGGAATTTTAACGACAGGATACACAGAGTACCTTTATACTGTAATGTGTTTTACAAACAGGTAGGAGTGGCAGTCCAAATTTAATACATTTTTTAACTTTTGACATAAATTGATACATGTATATATAATATTATCATACACAATATTTTATTTTATAGTTTTTTCCCATGTTTTTGTTTATTTTTACATTATAATTCTTGATATACAGTATATTTATTTTTTATTTATTACATTTTTTGTCAGTACAGAAAAATTACATAATCACAGTGGTTCACAAACTTTTTTTTGCAGCAATCCCCTTTTGGAAATCAAATTATTTTCAGTGCCCAAAAATATGTTAATAATGAAAAGTGTTTGTGCTAGCCCAGGACCCCCAGGTTTGAAAACAAAACCAACCAAAACCAACCCCTAGGTTTGTGCATTACCATAACAATACATTCTTACTATTTTAACATACAGGACTTACAAACTGTGAAATAATGTACTTATTTCAGAACATTAACACAAAAACGTCAGTTGATTTTTTTTAGCATGCATCCAAAAGTTTAATTTAAAGTGATCTGGAAACTTACTAACAAAAGTGTCTGCGGTCGCCCCTCATGTATGAAGTGATTGCGGTCACGACGCCCTAAACAGGTCGGCCGTCACAAGAGGTTCATTGTAGTGGGGAACGTGTGATGTGCCTAAGCCAGAAAGCTCAGTGTCAGCAGGAAACGCTCTTCATCATCAGCTTGTCAGGCGTGGAGAAGATAAATAAACGCTACATGCTGATGATGCTGCACGACGCTAAAGCGGGCATTAAGACGACACAAGTTACAGATGGACTTAGTGTAAGATTCAGGTTGGCTGCACGTTCGTGCAGCACAGGTATACAAACATATCACTCTCCTAATACAGCCAACACTGAATATTATTATTGTAGTCTAGTCATTTCAAGCATACTTAACGAGTTACAATTGCACGCCCAACATTCAAAAGGAGCCAGGAGAAGTGGCGCCTAATTGACTGATTATCATTTATTTTTTCAAAGAAAAAAAATCGAGAATTAGACACTATCTGCACAATTTTAAATAAAAAATAACAATGAATGCAATTAAGATAGATAAATACTTAATACTTAATCTCCAGGAGAAATTTAGGTTTTAAGCACCTTTTTAAATTTAAAATAAATTGAAAAAAATTCAATATCATGCCGCACGGTGGATGAGTGGGTTGCACATTGGCCTCACAGTCAAGAGGTTCAGGGTTCGAATCTCCGTTGTGTGGAGTTTGCATGTTCTCCCCTAGTGCGTGTGTGGGTTTTCTCCGGGTACTCCGGTTTCCTCCCACATTCCAAAAACATGCATGTTAGGTTAACTGGCGACTCTAAATTGTCCATAGGTATGAATGTGAATGTTTGTTTGTCTATATGTGCCCTGCGATTGACTGGCGACCAGTCCAAAGTGTATAGAAAACTGTATAGAAAATGAGTGAATGAAATTCAATATGTTAAATAATTAATAGAATAAATGTAAAAATAGCCCAAAAATGAATGAATGAATGAAATGTAAAAAAAATTGAATACTAGTAATAAATATAAAAAATAAAAAAATATTATAAATTAATACATACAGGAGTAAAATCCTGGAAAACATACATGTATAAGGTATTAATAAATGCAGGCTATAGATCAAGCCATAATGGATTAAATAATGATAGATGAAATTATACACACGGTGGTCGAGTGGTTAGCATGTTGGCCACACAGGAGATTTTGAAGACGTGGGTTCAACTCTGCATGGAGTTTGCATGTTGTCCCCGTGCGTGCTCAGGATTTCTCCGGTTACTACGGTCCCCTCCCACATTCCAAAAATGTGGGAGGTTAATTGGCGATTCTAAATTGTCCGTACGTATGAATGTTTGTCTATATTTGCCCTATGATTGACAGTTTACCCCGCCTCTTGCCCGATGTGGACTGGGATAGGCTCCAGCATATCCCGCGCGAGCCTAATGGGGATAAGCGGCATAGAAGAGGAACGGATGATGAGGAATGAAATGCTGCATTTCTGCTCAAAGCTATTAGATAACTGGAACTAAAACGAGTTAGAAAAGTAGATCATCTACAATAAATGACAACATAGAGTACTTTTATCCCTCCCCGAAAAAAAAGCTCAGCTCGGCTCTCCATCCTGATGGGTGTGTTTTCACGGCCGCTCAAGTGTCATTCCGTGCAAAGATGGCAGATCAGGCAGAGGCTGTTGTCATAGTGACGCAGGTAAGGTCACTGATGATTACCTGCCTCTGAGGAGTAAAACCACTCTGCACAAATGCTTTAGCGGAGCATCCATGAGCAAAAATAAAAAATACAAAAACAGCAATTTCAAGGTAATTACATGTTTTTTTCCCAAATCAAAACAGTGATCGAGTATTGCAGGAGAACAGTAATGCTCGCTTGGATGACACACTGTAAAGGCGGGGCATCTTATTCCTGTGAAGGATTTCCGTTTTTCAGCCACTGCGCTATCAGCTACAATCTACATGCAAGAACATCAGCTTGGTGGAACTACTATGCCTTTTGTAATTTACAGAAGTGGGAGCAAGTCGGCAAGTCCTTAATCTCAAGTCAAGACAAGACGAATGAGTCAAGTCCGAAGTCAAAGGCAAGACATTTTTGAGCCTTTACAAGTCATAAGCGCTGTTTAGTGTCTCTCCAATAAAATTTTAACAGTGTCCAAAAATATTACAAATAAAGAAGTCAAATTGTAGAATAAAAAGAGTATCATATCGAAAAGAGTTCAATTTAAAATTGTACACTACCGCCATTATAAACAATTATATACAAATACAGTGGTGTCTTGCATGCATGCATGCATGCTAACATGCATCCTGGTTAGTGCGTAAACAACCAAAACAGCCTGCCTGTTCAGCACCCACAACAATGTGCGCTTTGTTTACGTCGCTTTCTTGGAACATGCACAATGCATTGTGGGCTACAGGCACCATTTTGGATGGATGCTTGTTTATATCAGCGTTGTAGAGATACACACACCGTAACAAACACATAAACCGCAGAAAAGTGAAAGGCGATGAACCGTACAGAGAGAAGGGTGCAAGACCTCTGAATTTTATGACTTAAAAAGTCGTTTATGTAAAGGTGATGGTGAGGCTCAGTCACTGGCCGTGTACACACACACACACACACACACACACACACACACACACACACTTTCTTTGGCTAGAGTCCGAGCCTTTATTGTTTGTTCCTGTAAGCCAAATATATGAAAGCAGTGTGCTGTCATTGTTCAGTAGTGATGGAGAACGGTGCTACAAGGTAGAACTAGCTGGAACTAGCTGGTTTTAGTGTCGTGATATTGTGGCCTGTTTTGCAGAACTCAGTGTACAGGGTTCCCAGTACTTGTTCTGAGATGCTGTGTTCGTTTCCCTTCAGCACATGCGTGAATCACAAGGATGCAGCCTGGTGTAATATAAGATTATGACTCCAATAGCCCTCTGCAGATGTCCTACAATATCGATTCTTGCAAAAAGGAAGTAGCTTGCTAAGTGGAGCAAACCAGTGGAGCACAGGTAACCTTGCAGTAGTTTTTTAACAGCAAGCATGACTCTTAAGACACAAATATTCTTCTATTCAAAGCAGCACACCTACAGTACGTCATCGAATGAGTTGCAATACAAGAGCTGTTTCAAAAAAATGATACCTTTATAAATACTGTGTATTCTAAATACACAGTCAGATGCAGATCTTCACCAAGGCCAAAAAAGCCTAGTTTGGATCAATCAATACCCACCTTCTGCATATGTTTGAATTTTGTCATTGAAATTCATGCGTTACTTGCTAAAAAAGTAAGGAAAATCATGGGAAAGATTCCGTCCCTTGCTACAAAAAATCATTAATAAATGATTGCTGTTTTGTGGTTGAATAAAGCCTTAATTAGTAAAAAAAAATAAATGCATTAATTGTACTTACTCCTGGCCTAAGTCATGCATAAAAATGGCTAAAATGAACAAAAAGTAGTAATATGTAGTGTAATTGCTGTCAGGATTCGCGCGTCTAGCTCGGCGTGGCATGCTGAAACGACCCCGGGGAAGAAGCGAGCAGGACGTCAGGCAGGTAAGTGCGAAAAAAAGAGTCTTTAATAGATGATGCAGCGACGCAGCGAAAAAACACAAACAGGTCCACAGGAAAGCGAGGCACAAATGACAATGACCCGACACAGACTGGCGCACACCCCCGAACATAAATAGCCAGACAAACAAACGAGGAACAGGTACGTGTAATCAGAGAAAAACTAAAGTGCAAGGAAACCAGGAAAACAACACAACACAGGAAATCCAACTCAAAACCAAACCAAAACTGTCACGGGAACAACACCAGGATCGTAACAATTGCTGCGCCTTTAAGGAGCGGGGCCTGGCTGACAGGACTCCACCAGGGCTGCCCTTTGTCACCGATTCTGTTCATTACTTTCATGGACAGAATTTCTAGGCGCAGCCAGGGCGTTGAGGGGTTTCAATTTGGTGGCCGCGGGATTCGATCTCTGCTTTTTGCAGATGATGTGGTCCTGTTGGCTTCATCGAGCAGTGACCTTCAACTCCCACTGGATCGGTTCGAAGCTGAGTGTGAAGCAGCTGGGATGAGAATCAACACCTCCAAATCTGAGTCCATGGTTCTCGCCCGGAAAAGGGTGAAGTGCCATCTCCGGGTCGGGAATGAGGTCCTGCCTCAAGTGGAGGAGTTTAAGTACCTCGGGGTCTTGTTCACGAGTGATGGAAGGATGGACAGCGAGATTAACAGGCAGATTGGTGCGGCATCTGCAGTGATGCGGACTCTGCACCAATCTGTCGTGGTGAAAAGAGAGCTGAGCCAAAAGGCAAAGCTTTCAATTTACCAGTCGATCTACGTTCCTACCCTCACCTATGGTCATGAGCTTTGGGTAGTGACCGAAAGGACAAGATTCCGGGTACAAGCGGCCGAAATGAGTCCACAGGGTGGCTGGGCTCTCCTTTAGAGATAGGGTAAGAAGCACTGTCATCCGGGAGAGACTCGGAGTAGAACCGCTGCTCATCCGCATTGAGAGTAGTCAGATGAGGTGGCTCGAGTATCTGGTTAGGATGCCTCCCGAACGCCTTCCAGGGGAAGTGTTGACCTAACACTTAAAAAAAAAAGTTAAAAAAAATAAAACCTATGTTTAGCTGAGTGTTACCAGTGAGTGACTGGCGTGAATTGTGGCTGACAGCAGCTCCTGTGCACTGCATATGCGTTCTCCATCCACCCATTTTCTATGCGGCTCAGTCCTCATTAGGGTCTCCACTTGTTAACAAAGTGATTAAAGTGCACTGTGAGTCTCCTTAACCACAAACAGCAGCATAAAAAGTATTCTACACTGGTCACCAGGCGTCAGTGAAATTGCACTGATGAGAAAAAGCCACCGCAGGAAGAATGCTTTCAATTATTATTTGATGATTACGTTATTAGTTTTTCCGGTCCTCGTGTAGAGGAGTCGGAACGTAATGCTGTGTAATGGGCATTGTACTGACAAGGCAAAAGGGAGCCTCCCTATTACAAATGTGTTACCACAATCAAAAACATATTTTAAACGAATGCCTCTCTGACTAAAATGATCAGATTTTCTGATTAGATTAGATTATGCAGATGCACGTCATGCTGTGTGTCAGGTGTTGCCTGGGTGAAAAGCTGCGCACAGCCACTCCAAGTCAAAGCCAAAGTGTCTGCTCCGGATGAAAAGAAAGAGAAGAGAAAATAAGCAGCAGGCACCGCAGCTGCGTTTGTCACTCTGTGTGTGAAAGAAGAGTGTTGTTCAGTTCTTCGGTCTGCCATGAGAACGTACACGAGATGAGGAAGAAAGTTGCAGTATGTACGCACAGCAACAACAACACAAAAGTGCCGCAAAGATTTTATAGCACAAAGTGCATGAGGAAAGGAAAAATGTAGCACTCTTTGACCGGTATATTGCACAACACAGCAGCAACAGAACCGATGTTGTAATAGTAGTTAATAATATTAATGAGTTTTGTGTGAACAACAGCATTAATCACGTGTGAGGGACGGTTGGAGCGTGAGGTCGACGGAAATAACGAGATCGCGGATACAAGCGGCGGAAATGAGTTTCCTTCGTAGGGTGGCTGGACTCAGCCTAAGAGATAGGGTGAGGAGCTCGGCCATCCGGGAAGAGCTCAGAGTAGAGCCGCTGCTACAACAGCAACATCATTCAACATTAAAGGTTCCACTAAATTTTGGATATTTCTACTTGTAGCTAACATAGAGTATCATTGAATAAACGTCATGTACTTTATTTTGTTCCTCTTGGATTTTATGCATTGCCATCTGCAAGCACATTCAATGCCTCAGTAGAATACAGGATTGTAATTATAGGTATTTCCATTAAACTATTGGCAATACTATCATCCAATTTGTACTTGCATTTAATTATTGATTCGGCATGGCAAAGTACCCTAGACCTCCCCTCCATCATCCCTTAAGGCTTTCAAGTAATACAAATATTAACATTCGTAATATTAGAATTGCTGTGTCTATTTTAAGCAGCAACAAGTCCATGCCAAGCGAGCACAACAAATGAGCACACTCACATACACGCAATAAGAAGTCATGCATATTCATGTTCTCCCTGTGGGCAAGCATTACTAATCCTCTTGGAATATGCGTGTGTGTGTGTGTGTGTGTATGACTCAGGGAAGATGTGCACATGTGTTTTCGCATATGCACTTAACATGTTCAATATTGTAGTCCATACAGGATGTGCAAATGTGTCCCTAAATGCTTTTCTTACTAAGAGAGGAAAGAGCAAAGACGCTTTTGCAATTTATACCCCTTACTAAATGCAAACAGAGAATGTATTCTATTCTATTAACATCTACAGTGCATTGTTTCATAATACAAGGCCAATGATTTGATAATACAAAATGTTTTTACCTCAAACCACCAATTATATACTGAACATTTTTTGTCAGCGCTCTAGCCGCAGTCAATCCCAACTAAGTTTATGCAATAATTCACACAAGATTGTGTTATCAATTTCTTGTTTACAATTGTCGTGTATTGAATTATTTTGGCTGTAAACCACAAAAAATAAACGTTTGTGGTCTGCATTCTAGCCACAGCAAACTCAAATTCATCATCTGAGGTTATTCAAACATTCAAAAGTTTTTATCATGGTGCAAGAAGAAACACTGCTGACTTTGAAGGGTATCTAACACATGAATAGAACAAGTAAATATACTTTTTTATGGACAACTGAATATTTGAATGTTTCTAGTCTGTGTTCTTGCCACAGCAAACCTCAGTTTGTTGTTTTTAAACATTAAGGGAGTATTTATCAAGTAAAAGCAAGATCATAACTATTTCTGAAGAATATCTGACACAAGATTGTTGAAGCAACTGAAGCCAAATATAAAAAAGACATAAAGCATTATTTTTCCAACACTGAATACAGACTTTTCTAGTCAGCACTCTAGTCAAATTAAATCCCAACTAGGTGAAACACCAACACAACATTGAGTTGTGTAAATATCTTATTTTACAACCATGATGTATTTACACATTATTATGGCCATAAACCACAACACACACATTTCTATTCGTCGTTCTAGCCCCAGCAAACCTTAACTTATCATCTGAGTTTATTCAAACACAAGTAGTTTTATCAAGGTGCAATATAGAACCCGACTGATTTTGAAGGGTGTCTCACATGCAAGTAAGATAAGTAAACACCTCTAAACAACTTTTACAACTGTCATGTATTTAAACCTTATTCGAGCCATAAACCACAGAACAGGAACATTTCTAGTCAGTGTTCGAGCCGTAGCAAACCTCAACTCATCATCTTTAAACATTAAGGGAAGAATATCTGACGCAAAATTGTTGAAGCAACTGAGGCCTACCATTTTTTAAGGTCATAAACCACCGCGTATGTATGTTTAACCAACGTTCTTGATAGATTACGTCATAGGTTATTTGTAAAAATGAAAGGAAGAAGTATACTGATTTTGAAGCATCCCAGACCCAAATGCAAATGAAGTGAAAGATGTAATTTCGTGTTGTTTCTTTTCAGCATCCTGTCAAACATTGAATCATTTACAGTATGTAAAAATTTAAACAACATTGGACCAGACATGATCTCGATGTCCAGGGCAAGCAAGCAAGTGGTGCAACTGGAGATAACAGTCCACTGAGAAGATTGGATGGAGAAAGTTCTGGAGAAGAAGAAGACCAAGTATGATGAACTGGTTTCTGACTTTTGGAGGAAAGGATGGAGGGGCCCCTGCAAACCCATTGAAGTGGGTTGCTTGTGTTTTGCAGGACAGTCTCTATATACATAGTCTTGGGACCCCCAGGAGTCTGTGGGCTGCGCAGGCAAGGAGCCAAGAAAAACATAATGGAAGCTGCTGAAAAGGCTTCACTGTGGCTTTGTTTGAAGAGGTAGTACGCTATCTGGACACAAGTCGGGGCCTGATCAGCCCCGGCTGGGTCATGTTTCAGCATGGTCCACGGTTTAGGGGTTTTGTGCATTCCCACAGCCATTTTCCTCTCCAGGCAAAGCCAGAAGTGTCGGACTTCATCTTTCCCCGTCCCGCCGGAGGAGATATCGCCAGTTTGATAAATGACAAATTCCTGAAGGATGGCCCGGAGTCAGTCAGTCAGCAGACAGAAAATAGCTCGCAGTCCACATGAGGAATTGCATCCCTGCTACCCACACACTTTGTTGAACATAAGGAAAGATGGATGGCCCGGCGTGTTGTCTTTGTCCCTCTATCTCTTTTAAGCAACACGCTGGATTGTCAGTAATGCTCACAATTACCACGTCCACCCACCAGATGAGTACATTTTCAGGGGACAGATTTAATCCCTTTAACATACGGTTGGATTGATTTTGTTATGTTTCGAAATCATTAATTAAAGCACGGGACATTTCCTGGCAAGCCAGCTCATTGATGGTAAGTAGATTATTAGAGGGCCTCTGGGTACTTTTAATATACTCTCGTCGGCAGTACGGAATTCAGCAGTGACGCGAGTGGGAGGACCCGGACCGCAAATCAACCTTGTTGACCTGTAATTTGCTCCGGGTTGTATGTCAGCTGCACTAAAAATAACAGAAACAGCCTCTGGTGGTTTCAAGCTATTACTTCTATATTAGCTTCCAAGGAAAGTGGAGCACCACGATGACCAACTTTACGTTTGGGCAAATTTTCCTCATCGACAATTACCTTTAACTGATTTCTATTATGTTTGGTCGCGTAGTGTGGTTTGCAGGGGGAGACGAGGAACGAATTCCAGACCAGTCGTAAGTTAAACAATAATAACAAACAGACAACACTACTGTATATCAAAAATAAATGTGTAAAAATATTTTTTTTAAGTTAAAAAGTAAAAAAAAAAGAAAAAAAACCCAGGCAAAATTACTTTAAAAATTAAATCATACAGTCATACTAATATAGCAATTAAAATAGTAACATAATTATTCCTTTGTAAATGTAATTAGTTACCAGGCAAAGTAATAATTTCATTACTTTTGTCAAAAATTTTCAAATATGTAAAATAATTGGGATTTAACTTGGTAGTGGTGTTTCGCTGTTGAGAAATGTTTTTTGAGATTTCTTGAGGGTGTTGAGCTTGTGACTTGCAGTTCTCTACCAAAAGGCTAGGGGGCAATGTTTTTCTGTGTTTGAAACACCATAACCCTTACTGACTAGTTACTTAACTTTCTGTGTAGTTTGATTGTCCATTACTGAAAAACAATGACAGCAATATAGTGAAGCAAATTTGAGCTCTTTTAAGTGAACCGGTTCTTTTGGCATGACTGTCTAAAAATGACTTTTCAGCTTTTATTGTTGCCAGAATTGATTGCCAAAATGTGTTTAATGAATTTCAAATTTAAATGGCTGTTAGGCGGAATGAGCCGGAATGCCATCAAATTGAAAATTCCTGGGTTTTTTTCTGGTTATTTGAAGTGCATTCTAAAAAAATTGCCTACATTCTGAGTGCATTCCAAACATTTGGGCCAATTCTTAAAGCTGAAGAATGTTTTGGTCATGCTAAAAACTTTTGCTTTTGAAGTGGAAAAATATCAAACTGCATTCAAAGGGTATTCTAACTGCACTCTGACTGCATTGTAAATATTCCTGCGGTATTCCAACAGCATTCCAAAGATTCTGATTGCATTGGAAGGAGAACCCCTGCGTGAATGTCTCCAAATGTGTCTCGAACTATCCAGAATGCAGTTTAAGTGCATCTCAACTGCTGCTGGAATATATTTTCATATTAAGAATTCAGCAGGAATGCACTTCATATAGGCCGCATGGTGGCTGAGTGGGTAGCACATTGTGGAGTTTGCATGTTCTCCTCGAGCGTGTGTGGGTTTTCTCCGGGTACTCTGGCTTCCTCCCACATTCCAAAAACATGCATGTTAGGTTAATTGGCGACTCTAAAAATTGCCCATAGGTATGAATGTGAGTGTGACTGCTTGTTTGTCTGCTCTGCGATGGACTGGTGACCAGTCCAGGGTGTACCCCACCTCCCGCCCAAAGTCAGCTGGGATAGGCTCCAGCATACCCGCGACCCTAATGAGGATAAGCGGTATAGAAAATGGATGGATGCCATAATAATCTTTTTCAATTGCTGCCTGGATGAGCCTCGAATGCAATCGAAATGTCCAAAATGTCTCCCGCTGACGTCACTCACCATTGAAGCATCACCGTTTTCGCCTATGTCATGCCGCCAGGGAAGAAAGGAGCCAAGGTGAGGAACTCCACCACCAGCCGCCGGCGTGTACAAGGCAGAGATGCTGCAACCCAAAAAGCCACTGATGAGCCAGCTACTATTCCTGATGATGCTGCACCTTCTGACCAGACTTTAAGCAACAATTGAATGGCACTTGTAGAGCTTCCAAAGTGCTTTCTAAAAAAATGTTTCATTTTGGCTGGTTTCTGCTTGATTCGTGCTGATTTTTTATACGTGTGAGATCAACATTTGGGTTATAGAACACCAAATAATGTACGTCACTACCTGTAGCAGATCTCAATTCATCTTCTTTAAGTAATCAGGGATAATTTATCAACATGAAAGCAGTAACTGCTGATTGTGTGGCATATTTCCTCCAGCAGTCTGTTTGTACAGCTTGCCTTGAGGCAATGTATTTGTAAGTATGACTTGTAATTTAAAAGGAACAGCTCTAAAAGTGTCCAGTCATGTAATACTGCACGTCACCAAATCTGTCCAGCCAAGTTTTTTCCTGCACAGACTTTGGTGACAGTATATGCGGGCTTACGATACAAATAGAGCCGTAGCAGGAATGACAAAACCTTGCTTCTATTTATTGACTACAGTCTATATCTCCTTATCTGCTCGCCTGTCTTCCCTGAGGTTGTGTCGAACTGTTACGACCGCTCCTGAGTCACTCCCGGGGCCATGTAGCTCAATAGCAATGATCGCCTATTCTCCAAATCAATTAGGTCCCTATTTTCCCCACTTGTACGTATTGACAGTTTGATAGATCACATAACTTCAGGGTACTGCATGTAATTAAACAGGGGGAAAAGGAGACCGTCTGGAGCACAGCCCGGCATTACAAATGGCTTCATTTCCAGAGAAAGATGCACGGAGGATCAACGAGCTCACCTCGAGAACATGAAATAATAGGCAAGTAATACGTCTCATTAAAGTCGTGGTAAAAAAAGCTGATGGGCTTTACGAGGTAAGAGGGATGAAATGTGAACATTTGCAGAGATTTCTCCGAATCTCTGTGGAGCAAACAGCTCCTTTCAAGACAAAACAGTGAGACTTGAAGTCGCAAATCAAGTTAAGCTCAGATTGCATCTTCAACCATCATTGATTTCCTGGCTGAGTGGACCACCACAGTTCAATGTTTGGGCCCCGATTAAACATCACACACACACATACGTGCGCACACACACACAGACAACAGCGACAAAAAAGCGGAGGTTTCCACTGAGGATTGTGCATTAGATTACTAGTCACCGGAGCAGGCAATAGCAGGCAAAAGAAGAAGGCTAGGTCACTTGTTTGTAAAAATACCTACTCTAATGACCGGTATATAAGCCACACCCACTAGATTTTGAGGGAAAAAAAGATTATTACATGTACAGTAGTGTTCAAAATTAGAGCAGTCCAATGTGACTAACCAGATGAATCACTGTTTTTAGTAAATTTTTATTGCTACATGACAAACAAGTAACAAGTAGGTGCAGTATATTCTCAGAAAACAAAGAAGACGCAGCATTCATGATATCCGTGCTCTTAAAGCCGTGCATTTGAGGAATCAGTTTGAAAGGGGTGTGTTTAAAAAACAGCAGTGTGGCATTCAATCAGTGATCAATTTAGTGACAAAACGAGTGGGAATTAGGTGGCTTCCATTTAAGGATGAAACCAGCCCTTGTTGAACATGCCTTTGAAAGTCTGAGGAAAATAAAACGTTAATTGGAGAGGGGAAAACTTAAGAAGTGCAAAAACTGATTTCCAATACCTTAAATTTGGTGAGCAGAACCAGAGAGACGTGGCAGAAAAGGGAAGACAACTATCAAAATGGATCCAAGAATAACCAGAAAGGCAAAAGCTTAGCCAATGATCAACTCCAGGATGATCAAAGACAGTATAGAGTTACCTGTAAGTACTGTGACAGTTGGAAGACTGCAGACAGTTTCTGAGATGACCCCCAAACTCAGATTCAAGCCACAGTACACAGTGAAGACAGGGAGGGCCTATTTATTGCATACCACGGATCATGGATCAGTTTGCGTATGTCAAAATACTTCCAGAAAAAAAGAGGTCATTTTGCCTTTTGCTGAAAGAGGACGTGACCTTGAAATGGATGTTTCATCAACGCAATCACCCCAAACACATGAATAAATGAGCCAAAACTTGGTCCCAAACCAACAAATCCCCGGACCTTAATCAAATCGAGAACTTGTGCTGTTTATGAAGCACAACCGAGAAATGTTAATAAATTGTGGAATGCTGTTAAAGAATGTTGGAATGGAAAAACTGCTGAAAGGTGCCACAAGTTGGTTGAGTCCATGCCACACAGATGCAAAGCAGTTATAAAAAAAAAACCTGTGCTTATGCAACTAAATATCAGTTTAGTGATTCAAAGGATTGCCAAATCCTCCAAACCAAAACGTTTGTGCAAAATAGTTTTTAGTTTACCTACTGGTAACTTGTTTGCCATGTAGCAATACAAATATTGCTAGTACATCTTGTCTTTCCACAACAACAGAGCCTCCAGTTACTCTTGGAGATGAACAAAGTGTCCATTTATCTACAATCTTCCTGCACGTATGCAATAGCAACATGTTGCGCATTAAGTCCAAACTTCTAAGCCGTATCAGCAGCCA
The DNA here is from genome assembly GCA_024372805.1 of Oostethus manadensis. Classification (NCBI taxonomy): domain Eukaryota; kingdom Metazoa; phylum Chordata; class Actinopteri; order Syngnathiformes; family Syngnathidae; genus Oostethus; species Oostethus manadensis. The sequence continues at coordinate 1,523,009 of QODF01000041.1, forward strand.
TTTTGACGCCTAAAAAAAGTAATTTTATTAAAAGGCACGAGGTCCTCGGTTTACCAATGACTTTTTAAAAAGATTTTTCCAGTGCAAAACCCCTCTGAAAGAACAAAGTCCGGGCTTGGGGCTTGGTATTCATTAAGCGCTTTTAATTTGATGTTGTGGTAGACAATACCTAATAAATAAGATCCATTAGATTGCTATAATGTACACCCCCCATCACTTTTATTATTATGTCTCCTATATTGGGAAATATGAGTGTAAAGCCATTTAAAGCCACCATTTCATTACAATGATATAATGTAATGGCACAAGCACACTGGAAGACCACAGACAAAGCAACAAGGAACTGCTAATGTGACTCTGTTATTTGTTATTTTCTTGTCATATGTTATTTTCTTTGACTATATACACAATATTTTTTAAAACAAATAATAACAAATTATAGGATAACACGTCATGCATGACGAATTCATTGAAAACTTAAATGTGCCTTAGTAGTACTATTTACTTTACTTTTAATCAGTCTCGGCACTCAAATACCCTTCTGAGTGATGTTCATCTAATGAAAAGAGATACAATAGCAAAGGGAAGTGAGAGTCATTGTGAGGAAATTGAGCAGAATGCAATGATCACCAGTTAGGTGCCAAGGTAAAAGCCTTCTAAAGTCATGGAAATATGGATGTGGGTAATTGCAATACCGGAGGCCCAACTGCAGGGAAGCAACGTGCTGATCGTCGGTTCCTTGCCTGTCAGGCCCAATCAGTGTCTGGCAAGTTAATGGAGAACACAAAACCTATTTAAAAGCTACATTTACCACTTGGCTGATTCCATTACATTGTGTAATTTCCAGGTGTCACATTTCCCCTCCACACGTCTGTCTTAATACTCTCCGGAGCGCCGTCTGATTAGTCAGCCTCGGCTGACTCCCCTCCACCCACAAAATCCACCCTAGCGGAGCCCCCGCTATGCTTTTACACCCTCTTGGAAGTGAAAATCTCCTTACTGCACAGGTTTGATTTATTTGGGTGTTCAGCAAGTTGCCAGATAAAGGTGGACACTGGAAATAACGTCTGCTGGAAGCGGCCTTCCTCTCGTCTTTCACGTCTTTGAAAGATAGGGGCTGTGTAGATAGGCTCGTTCAAACAGGCCAGTGTGTTTGGTAGCATATGGCATTTACTTGTGGGGTGTTTTCGGGGCGAATCAGAAGCGATTTTTACGGCAAAAAAGGTGGGGATACAATACAGTCGTCCCTCGGGGCTCTGGTAATGGTAAAAATCGGATTGTATGCGCCATACACATGCTCCATGGAAATATTCAATTTAGTAATATCAAATCCTACCACATGGAAATTCACTTCTCTCGGCCGGGGATTGGAACCAATTGCCCGCGATAAACGGGGGATGACTGTAGATAGTTAGCAAAAGAAGTACACTGACCATTGGATGTAAACATATTAATGGGAATTTTAAATACATGAAACAGTGAAATATAATATTTAATAATTGTATTGTATTTTCTTAATGTCATACTTACTCTGAGATAGGATGATGGAAAAAAGTCTCTTTATATTTTTAGAACAGGTTGCTACAAATTCTTAACCAAGTGAGTCAGAGCTTTTCTTCAGGTCACTCACACATGATGCCAATTTTAAGACAATGTTGATTGTCAATAAAGGTGTCATAAAAAAATATATATATACATATATATTTGTTTCCATGTACGACCAATGGTTGAAAACAGCGAGATTTTTGTCTTCTCCCTCACACAATTAGTTATTATGCTAGTTTTAAGATAACAGTGATTATTCCAACAACTGCTGTGTAGTTAAATCACAAAATATCAGATTTTATCTTCCAAAATAATTTTCCCAAACGTGCTGCCATCTTGTATCCGGGTCACTTCTCAATATGTTGACCCAAATAATCAGAAATTAGCAGCTCAAACTTGCATAACATTTAACTGAGATTGCTTGTTTGAATTTTTTAAAAGCCATTCACAACCGTTTGTACCTCAAAGCCAAATACGGACTACATCGCAGACTATATGGGTCCAGTGTCCATACCATATTCAGCTGAGCTATTCTCAACCATAAATCCCCTCTCTGCTAATGTTTACACCTCTGTACTTTGGTTTTCCAGCTAAACAAAAGAAATGAAATAATAGGTCATTACCGCCGGAAAACAACATAACATCAGAATGCTTTGCATTGGGCGGGTACGACAAAGGTCAGACATTTGCTGCTGAGGGGGTGCGAAATGAGTACTGATGTCAAACACCAATTACTGTAGGCACTGATGCCCCACAGCGAGAAAGAATGAGAGTGTTTGCTGCAAATATGACACTTTGTGGTTATTAGTGATTGTTTGAATGTCATGCAAATCAATGTTTACCTGACACCTGATTTTTGTATACTGTATGTAAGCCTGACTCAAAACTTAACACACATTGCAGTGACTCGATACAAGGTGCCGCAGACGTCTTTGGAAAAAGCAAAAATTTTGGAACAAAGTCATTCATTATCCTTCACGTAATTCCAGGCTTTGATTATCTGCTTTCCTCATTTGCCTCTCAATTATTCACGTTTGCAATCAGCGACGGTGCTGTAAAACCAGCGTATGTGCTCTTGTTAAACCATATGTGGGTTTTAAACTAAAGTACATTGCGTTCCTCTGAAATATAGTATTTTCACCAAGTTTGAGTTGAGTGCTACGAGCAAAGTTTTCTAACTGACTTCATATCACCAGCTAAATAGAAAGCTGCTCGAATACGGTATCTGCATTTTAGTCGGATAATCTGTGAAACTGAGTATTATTTATTTATTGAGTGGATTTTTTTATTATGCCGTGCAATTTGGGGGGAGGGTTACCAAAATGAATGTAATTATATATTTATCTGTTTAAAAAAACACTTTCTTGAAAAAAGCCCAATGCAACTCAATGTGAATTAAATGACTTTCAATGTTGTCCATCAATTACAGGATAAATGAATATTGAAATGTGCATGTTTTTATATATTTATTTCCTTTTGCTGCAAAAAACCCATTGGTGTCTTGGAGGGTGTACAATTTGGTGGTAATTCAAAGTGAGACATTGTACTTTTCAGTACTAAGGGTCCACCTTAGGCACTAAGCAAAGAAACGTTGTCATTTAACTGCAAAAAACACAGGTAGACATTTTATTTGGCTCAACACACTTATTCTTTAATGAGACATGCTTTTAACTTTATCACGCCGCCCTCCCGCCATCAGTCTGTGAGAATCGTCCCCGCTTGTGAACTTTTTCCAAAGCCACAGCGAGAGACGAGTCCTATCAAGGGAAGACAGATGGTGAGTGTCGATAGTTGACAGACATGCTGATAACGGATTTAAGGATTTATCTCCAATCGCTGCATCGGTGTAAAAATAAAAAATAAAAAAATCTTCAAAGCAACAACAGGCCACAAACGCATTTGATAAGAGATCTGTACCAAGGCTAGACTCACCTGCTGAGATCTCCAATAAGTAGCACCAAATAACCGCAGTAGCGCCCAGCAATGCAGCCAGAGGCTGAAAGGTCATTTTCTTTTTGGTTCTGGCTTTCTCAATTTGAATTGGCATTGGGATTTAAATGTTTGTAATCAGATTGTTATTGTTTTTTTGTTTTAAGCATAATTGACAGTGTCATGGTGTAGTTGTTAGAGTGGGTTTTCCTGGAGACGTCCCAGAACCAATTTACTGGAATTGGAATGGGACATAATATCAAATTGAGATGTATGATTGTTTGTAACACTACAATATCAATACATCACCACCATGATGTGATGTTTCAAGTCAAAAAGATTTTACTGATGCAGCTTGACAGCATTGTGTGGCGCTATATGCAGAGCCAGCTGGCTCTTTAGGCAATATAGGTAAGTGTTAAGGGCGTTGTGGCCTCCAGGAGGCACCAAAAAATCAGGAAAAAATGTCATGTTTTATATTATATCCACAGTACTTAGAGTTAATTACCTAATTATAGTTAAGTTTTAAAATGAAAAATCATTATAGCTTTAAGTAGCTTTTGTATAAACTATGGCGCCTTGGTTAACGTCAGTAATCCATTTCAGAAGGTCAGACTCAAACCAAAACAGACTTTAACCAAAGAAAATGTTCCCATTGCGGCATCAAGTAATCAAGTATAACCAGATTTAGGCTTTGGCGGGCAATCCAAGATGGCAGCGCAAACAAACCATATGTTGTATTTTTTTGTGTGTGTGTGTGTCTTGTCCAGCATCATCCAGCTGAATGGAAGTCAAACTGCCATTAAGCTGGGCAAAATTGCTTTGCCAAGGGAAACTATGTAATCTATATGAGGCTCCCCTTGATATTCTACTTTGTTTATTATGAATTTTGTTCAACCACATTTTGATGCCAGACCTGACATGACCGAAAGAATGAGATCACGGATACAAGCGGCGGAAATGAGTATCCTCCGTAGGGTGGCGGGACTCACCCTAAGAGATAGGGTGAGGAGCTCGGCCATCCGGGAGGAGCTCAGAGTAGAACCGCTGCTCCTTCACATCGAGAGGAGCCAGTTGAGGTGGCTTGGGCATCTAGTCCGGATGCCTCCCGGGCGTCTCCCTGGTGAGGTGTTTCGGGCATGCCCAGTCTGAAGAAGGCCCCCGGGAAGACTTAGGACACGCTGGAGGGACTATGTATCACAGCTGGCCTGGGAACGCTTTGGTGTCTTCCCGGTGGAGCTGGAAGAGGTCGCTGGGAACCGGGAAGTCTGGACTTCCCTACTGAAGCTGCTGCCCCCGCGACCCGGACCCGGATAAGCGGAGGAAAATGGATGGATGAATTGATGGATGGATGGATGGATGGACCTGACATGAAAAAATGGGGTTAATGGGGGTCTGACCGCATCAGATTGAAACAAAGAATGAGGAGATGTCAGTGGTGAACACAGCCATGCATCCCAAACCACACTCTCTCCAAGAGCCAGGAACCAACTAGGAGAACACTGGGGCCCAACCCCCAGCGGGTACCCTAGAAAGGGGGGCCCACCAACCCGCGCAAAGGCCCCAGGGGGCCAGGGATGCCAACTTTGGGCAAGCAGGGCACCAGCCCAAAAACCCCGGGCCCAGGAGCCACCCGTCCCCAACTCCAACAGGGGCCCTACCCAACACCCCGGGAGATCGGGCCACCCAGACAACAACCACCGCAGACTAGGACAGGAACCCCACAGCGGCCCCTCGCCCCATTAGCAGTTGCCACAGCCCAAAGCCCGATACCGGATGGTTTTCTGGACGCTAAACAAGCAGGCGAACTGTGACATTTTACGAACATTTTTGTCTGTTAACCAAAAAACGTGCTAACCAGGGAAAACTATTTTTTTTATTGTTTCCTATTTTTTGCTGTTAATGCATAACAGATAAGGTTTCTTATTTAGAGAGTTACTCTGCGCAAAATGAGTGGTTATTTCAATTGGTTAATATTGGTTGTAATATTGATTTATAATAATAATAAATACTATCCATCCATCCATTTTCTATGCCGCTCATCCTATAATTATTATTTACTTATTGTCAGGATTTTTATTTTGTAGTAAGAGTATGACATTTTGATTCTATTTTACATTAAACCATGTAAAATGGACATCTTATCTTACAAATTTAAGATAGCTGTAAAAACTAAGCCATTCAAATTCTAAGCATTCATATATCGGTGATAGAGAGGGCGTCATATACTGCAAAATCTTGCCTGGGGTGACACTTTGGGTAGGGCTACTTGTGGTTGTAGGTGAGATTAAGCTGTGTCCAACTCTATTTCTAGAGTAAAAAAAACAGACTTTTGTTGACATTTTTTCAATAATTACCTTTTTTTGCCTGTTTAAACCAGAAAAAAAATGTTTTTTTGGTTTTGATGATGGCATTTTGACCAGTTATTATGACAGTTGTGCCAAAATGAGTCCAAAACAACACTCACCATGGTGGTCTGCGATGCCATAATATTGTCTTTTAACGTTATGACATACCATATTTCACGCACTACTATTTTTGAAAAAAAGATTATACAGTTTGACACATGCAAGGTCCCTCTTAAGTCTACAAATATGGCTGCATGGCAGAAAAACAGACTAGAAGAGACAATACAACAATAAGATTTCATCTGTTTGTCTTAAGCTCACCTGCTGAACACACTACCAAGCACCACTACACTATATGCAACCCTCACTGACACTGTCGCGTCAAATCGATTCCGACCCGTTCGCTTGACGTCCCTGCAGACTTGACATCTGTGGCTTCAGCAAAAGCCGCTTTAACTGTAGTGGTGTCGTTAATGTGAACTGATCTTATCTTTCAGAGACACACTGGTTGCTCATGTGGACGGTCATGCTTGCTTTCTTAGACTAATACTGATGAAAAAGAATTTGTGTAATACCATATATTCATTCAGAGACTGAAATGCTTAATGTGTGACCTGTTTGCTGCGTGATTGGATGAAACGTACATGCTCGATAAAGGAAAAAATATCTATACCACAAGGTCATTTATTCACAACTATATTGCACACCACACAGCAGCAGTAGAACCAATATTGTAATAGCAGTAGCCACCATTCTCATCGGTGTATAATGCCCGAGTTTAACACCAACAATTGTGTAGCGAAAAATACATGCAGAGATAGATGAAGGCATTAGATGTCGACCACTACTTGAAATGTTGGGACAAATCTTTGTACTCCTGATGAGATGCAGTCGTTTTCTTGGAATACTGATTCAAAGTTCAGACTAGTACGTTACAGGTGGGTACTGTGTTTGCGGGGCGATGTGACAGGGCAGCACAAAAGAAAGAAATTAACTTTTAGTAACAATATTATGCTCCTGAAAATATATAAAGCATTGATAACAAACAATGATGCGGCTAATTTTGTGGACTCAAAGGTAAAGTTGGCAGGCACTTCTTCAGGTAGGGTAAAATACGCAAGCAGGGGTCGGTACACAAGATGTCAAGTAAAGCAATGGTATCCCAATACGGCAGGCAGAAGAAGGGGTTGAAAAACAGGCAAGGGTGGGAAAAACCAGGTAGTGCTAAAACTAGAACTGCTAAGACATGAAATGAAAGTAGAACAAACTTGCAACTAACTGGAAGAACCAGAGGGTATAAATAGGGAGCAGGTAATCAGAGGTGACGGGGAACACCTGTGCAGTCTCACGCAGGATTTGGGAGCTCCAAAATAAGTGATTGGCAACACGTGTTTTAGGTGGTAGGCGTGACAAATTAATGGCTAAAAGAACTACAGTTCCCATGATGCTTAGCGTGCAGAGTCAGGAAGTAGGAGTTGTGAAGTGCACACCATAGATAATTTAAACCTACGATAAAAGCCAGTTGTTTCACCGACTTGATACTGTAGTAGTATGGTCGGTGGGTCGTTTGGTCTTTATTTTTTTCTTCAGCCATTTTTAATGCTTGAAAATGCTTAATTTGGGAGGAAAGAATAAGTAGAACTTGCCTAAATATGCAATAATAGGTTGTAGTCAACCACAAAACAGCAACATTTATAAATTAATTCATGTTTTAAAAACCTTGAGAGTGAGGAAGCGACGTTTGAATCTCAATGAAGCGAAGGACAACTCTATCATGTTTTGAAGTCCTATGCAGCAATCGTGTTGTGATGTGACAAAACTTAAGTAAGTTTGATCCAGTGTAGAATTACTACAGCTTCTTGGAGTGTAGTCTTGTAGTGTGTCTCTATGTGTAAATATCCCATGTTACAACATAGATACTTGCGGCTTGTGCAGGAGTTATAAAAAATTTTTTCTCTTAAAATTTGTTGGGTGGGGAATATTTTTATTTGCGCTTAATAGCTTAAAATGTGAAATTTGTGGTATTTAGACATTTAAATGTATTTCACTTATGCAGATGATGCATAAAAGGCATAACGTTACATTTTCTATGGCTCAACAAGAGACAGAACTGGCACATTGACTGTCCCGGTGGCAGTAGCTACTTCCTGAAATGCTTACTTACAAAAGAGACTCATGATATAAACACTACAAATTTTGCACCAGAAGAAATGTTAAAAGCCATTTGCTGCTCAGGAAATTACAATATGACCAGGCTGTTGACATATTTCAGTAAGTTTTGTGAGGGAAAGCAAAACTTATTACAGTTCCATATAGCTTGTAGCATAGACCTTCATGTTTGTCCGACTTTTTTAGGTGTCTGTCACTTACATCGAACCCATGTTTACTGCTAAGCACTGTTTTAATATCTCTATATTTCAGGTCCAACTCTGATTAAAACTTTTGTTTCTGTTGTAAACACAGAAGTATACGCAGGCTACACGGAAGTGTAATAAATTCTGCATTTCCATAAAGTTGGTCAGCAGCGGTAAGCATGAAGTTCTCCAAATCTTCCAGGTAGACGGCTGTAATGACCTTGGACCTCAGAAAACACAGTGGACCGATACCAGCAGATTACATGGTACCCCAAACCATCAATGACTGTGGAAACTTTACACTGGACATCAAGCAACACATTCTGTGCCTCTCCTTTCCTCCTCCAGACGCTGGACACTTGATTTCCAAAGGAAATGCAACATTTACATTTACCAAGTAACATTACTTTGAACTACTCAGCAACAGTCCAGTTCTGTTTGTGCTTAGCCCAGGTTAGATGTTTGTGACACAGTGGCTTGACACAAAGAATACGACAGCTGAGACTCATGTTTTGCATACATCCGTGCATGGTGCCTCTTGAAGCATTGACTCCAGCTGCAGTCCACTCTTTGTGAATCTCCCCCACATTTTTGAATAGCTTTTGTTTCACAATCCTCTCCAGGGTGCAGTTATCCTTATTGCTTGTACACTTCCTTCCACTTCCACTTCATTTCCTTCCCTGATAGAGAGATAGATACAGTACAGTGGCACGAGAGCTTCAAAAAGGTCCTGATGGAGGAGACCTTCATTACAGATCCACATGATAGGTGAGGCTACTGCTTTGCAGGGATTTCTATCTTGTTCAGATAAGCTCCAACCCTAACACTTTACTCTGGGAATGATTCAACTTGCCATTACTGAGTAAACCCCCGTGGTGAAAAAGTAAGTGACAGGTTTGTTTGTGCCATTGTTTTGTTTGTTTTGTATCTACCTGCAAACACGACGTCAAACAAAAGCAACACAATCCGCCCCTGAAAACAACAGCCGGTTGCTGGTGAGCAGCAGGGAACCTCGAGCTCAATCCACGCACATCTGTCTGGGAAATTTGAGGAAGAACGTGCTGCATTATTAATAACGCGCCACTCGGGGGGCTCGGTAGAAGCTGGAAGCCAAGCCTGGAGATGGCATCTGTCAGAGAGCAGCATGTCTTTCTCTCGGTTGAGGAAGTGAGCGCCTGGGAGGCTTCATCTTCCAAGATGACCTTCAATTACTTCAACATTTCCTCCTCGACTACTCCTGATATATATATATATATATATATTTATATATATATTCATTTTTACACAATTGCTCTTTTGCATGAAGCAGCTTGTGAAGTCACACACTCACGGGTCTTTACAACTCATTAGTTTAATTGGAAATAATTACCAAATGACTTTTCTGTAGCCCCCAACTACAACCTCTGAGCGACTCCAAAACAGAGAGCAAATGAAAAGACTCCAGGATTTCCTAAATTTCCCAAAAGGTGGGGATAATTACAGCAGAGGGGGTGAAGAAGTCCGTCTTCAAAGTTCTCGCTCCATCCGAGTAAATTTTTCCATAAAGATCATTCCGTCAAAAAAAACAGATAAATAAATAATGAGCTCGATTGAAGGCACGTGGTCTTCTCCCTTACAAAGAGACCTCCTCTTATTCCCAGCTTTCATGCATTATTTATTTCTTTACAGGTTGCAGGACATGTGGCTGCAAACCAGGGGAGTGGGACACATGCATCAACGAAAAGCAAGTGCAATGCCACTTTATAGACGCCTTACATGAAAACAATGTGGAGTGTGTCTTTTGAATGAATAACTGGACACCCAACAATATGAAAACTAAATTTACGGCCAGTAAAAGGTCTCCTGTTTTGCAAAAGTTACAAATAACAGTCATGAGTGCCAAATGTGAGAAAACACAATTATCTCCTTCACATGTTTGTTTCACCATTGAAAGACGAGGTGTTTCAGCTTTTCGTGACGTCATGAAGAAATAAAAGGCCTCTGACCCGCATCTAGCTAGCTGACGATTGATGAAAAATAGTAACATATGGGACCTTCAATGACCTTAATGCACCATTATGGTCTGCTTCTAGTCGGATATGTCATAGGTAGTGCATTTGGTCTTGATGAGTAGGTCATTGAATGCTCGTATTGTGTGTGTGTGAGTGTGTGTGCGCACAGACCTCTTTCTTCAGGCGGCTGAGCATGTGTGAGTGCATCTCGCAAGGCAATGAGACCTTGGACAGAGGAGTAATTGATTCAGAGAATCTTCAAATCAATTGGCGGACAGCTGGGGCCGAGGAGATTAGAAGTGAAGCACAGGCAGCCTGGAGTGTAGTCAGACGAGCCCCGGAGCAAACAGTAATCTCAGGATTATAGACCTGGGGGAGATGGACCTGTTTTCTCTTATTTTGCTCCCCGCTTTTTGCTTGGCCCGCCAGTCTTTCCAACAGCAGCCACTTTCCTCCAAAATGCTGCAACCCCTGAATCCATCTTTACGGCATTCACGCCTCTGCTGACTTCAGCTGTACTTAGGTAAACAAAAAAGGCCTTTTTGAATATGTTGGATTCCTTCAATAAAGCTTGCTGTCTCAGGGGGTGCAGTTCAAAGGAGGCACTTAACCAAATGAAGTAAATGCACTGACGTGTTCAAAGGTCATTTGCGTAATTGTTTTGGGCAGACTGATTGCAGATGAGGGCTGCAGACCTCCATCCCTCAACTGAACTATATCGTATTGCTTTCTCCCCTGGGTCGGACGGCATCACTGGAGTGTATCCGGAGTGGAGTGTATGTTTGTGGAATGTGCTATATTCCATCTGTTTCCTGTAACGCTTGCACTCATTAAAAGGATAGTTTGAATTTTTTGACATGAAGTTGCAGGGCATCCCAATCATTAGTGTAATACACCGACAGTGACTAGTCCAGTTCTGGTCGGATTTTGGTGATGAAGAACATAGATCGCTCGGCTTTACTTTTCTCACAGGTCTCATTAATGAGCGCTAGCGGCTGTTAATCGTTGTGTATATAATGGCTGACGGCTGCGACCCGCGCATCATCAGAATGCTATACTTATGTGATCTCAGCAACTAAACGGACCTATGTTCTTTACCACTGAAATCTTATGAGTACTGGACTCACGGGAGTCACTGTTGATGTACTACACTACTGCTGGGGATGTCATACAACTTCATGGCAAAAAATCCAAACTATCCCTTCGTGGTCACGGGTAAGGTGGAGCCTATCCTCGCTGTCTTCCAGTGGACTGGTCGCCAGCCAATCATAGGCCACATAGTAAACCAAGCACATAAAAACATGCAAACTCCACAGAGTTGCCCAAAAGAAGATTCAAATCCTGATCTCCAGAGGCCAACATGCTCAGCACCTAACCAGAATTAGCATGTCTGCTATATTTGTGGAGTGTTGCCATGTTTGTGGTGTATGTTTTGCCTCCACTGTCAAATGATTGTGTTTTTCTGGGAAGTTAGGCTGCAACTATCACTGAATTGCAAAAACAATTTGAAAATGAGCGTGTTTAGATTATGAGCATTTTAATTGTTTGTTCGGGCAACTGTTTACTTCAACTTCCAGATCTGCAATAAAGAGATAACAGGCTCACAAAAGCTGCAGCAGGATGAAAAGCTCTATAAATATGAACTTTAAATGAATATGCATTATTCATTTTTTGAGGGATATTGAGGATAAACAGGTCCTATACCAGTAAATGTCTAAACCACTATACTACAATCACTAAATGGTAAGAAGTGCGTCTTTGCAGCGGGTACTCACAAGAAAAAAGGACAGAAGCACACACACAAAAAATCCCATATAAGTGCTTTATGTACAGTATGTACTCTGAGAAACGTGCAGGCCAGCCCAACTGTTCTATTTCCCAGACTGGCTGAAAGTGAAAATGTTCCGTGTCTGTGGAGATTAAAAGTGCAACAGTAGCTCCAGGATGGATATCACTGTCAGCACATTCCTGCTGGAGGCGGTTGAAATGAAGCCTTGCGACAGGACGAAACTTCTGTCAGCCCATGTGGTCACAATGATGAGAGCGGCGGCGGCAGCGGCTTTCGTGGCGGTTCATCAAAAGGCACCGACCGACTCTGAAGGTGATTACGGCGTCATTTGCATGAAGGTAATCACCAGGCCGTTCCTCATATGAGTTGTGAGTGTCGCAGGAAAGTTGATTACCTGGGCAGAAACCTTCATGCTAACCAGTCAGTGCAATGAGGGTTGAGCGTATGGGAGGAGATAGGGAAGGTTTAATCAACATGGCAGTGCTGCCATAATGCTGTTTGCAGCCTGTCTTTCACGAGGAACAACCAATCATTGATGATAACCGGTTTCTGTCTATGGCAGCAGTGAGTAAATCTAACTCCTACAGCAGTGTTTGCGTTGTGTTGAGGGGATGAAGTTGTTCTGTAGTAGAAATTATGTCATGTTGATGTTTTTCAGACAATAAACTAATTGAATTAACAGCTGCCTCTGCTGGTTGCAGCTGGGTAGCGCATTTATTTTTGCCTCAAACGCTTCGAGACGCAATAAATCACCAAACGAACCAACAGGATTCTTCTTAATAATCAGTTAATCGAGTCATTGTATAGTCTTCTGACTGACACTATCGCATAGCGTCCAAAAAAAAAGCATTTTTCATTAGAATAAGCTCAAAACCACTTGCTATATCACAACATATGATACAGCTAAGTGTGTATCGACCAATATCGGCATGGAAGTTAGATCACTCATCGTTATTGTTTTTTCTGCTGATATTGACATCAGCGTTCAAAAGAGACGTCGTCAAATCGCAACATTAGGGATGAGCCAGAAACTAGTTCTGGATAAGTAAAGTCAATTGGAAAACTCATATTACTGAACGGGGCGCTTTTGAGAAATATACGGTGAACAAGGCTGACAGATTATTTCCCTGTTTGCCATCACTGGATGCTTGCATGACTCACCACATTCACACTAGATCATTAAAAAAAATATTTACATGATAAAATCTTACTCATACACACTGACACAGCTTGAATCTCAATTCTGAAGCTGTTCTGTAAATAATTTTCAAATAAACAATAAATATAGCAATTTCTGATCAATCCATGTCAATTTTATACTTAAAAGAATGAACTGCGATAATAAGAGTCACAACTGTATTTTAAAATACTAAAATCTAAATGTAAAAAAAGCATTGTAAAGTATTCCACATAATGTAGTAGCCCCTTTCACACAGCCTTTGAAAAAAGAACTTTTTAATGACAAGAAAAAGGAGATGAGATCACCCCAGCAATTATTTGGCTTTTGAAGTAGTAACAAAGCTGCAATAGCGAGTACGGCCCAAATAAATAACATTTTGCACATGCATCTTCCCATAAAATGCAACAGCACTAGCAGTTGTGTAAAACAAGTAAATAAGAGTTGCCGAAAGATGCCAACCAGATGTCTTGGAAGATAAGGAGGTTGCGGAACGGTGACCATGAAGGAAAAGAATTCCTCCTGCAGCAGCTGTGGAGAAGAAGAAGGGATGGCTGATGGGTAACAGCTGTGCCGCCTGGTAGCTACGCCTGACTCAAAGGAAAACCCATGTCTGCAAAAAGACAAAAGAGAGCAGTAAGGGGCCAAAAAACAAGACGACAAGGACACCAAACAGTAATAATGAGGACCCCACAACCCTTAACGTGTCACAGCGGAGTGTAAGTATACCTTTATTGAAAACGTGATTCTGGATTTGTCCCAAATACACAATGTGGAAGCAACACACCACACATAAAACACCTTCTTGTTTTGTCATGACTTATTTAATTCAGTTATGTTTCTCACATCAGTGAACCAAAATAGAGCCTAAAAAAGTTTCAAGTTGCTGCATTTTGATAAAGACGGTAAAAAACTTTGATGAATTGAGCTCAATTGAATACATAAACAAAACAGGAAGACGGTGTCACGGCACTTTTTTGTTTTTTACACTGTCGGACGCTGACTTTGACAGGGAAGTGTAAAGTGGGTTGTTGCACTGAGCAAAACTGGTTGGTCATTGGGTACATGCTGGGCTTTGTTCGGCCAATCGGGCGCTCAGCATCTCTGCGGGTCTATCGGGCAGTGGGCTGCCCTGGATGCTCAGCTTCTGCATGATGAATGGATGATCTGTCTGAGGTGGAATCGCTATTTGATTGACAGTGGAATGAGCCAATAAGATAATATAAACCGCCACCGGAGAAATTTTCCAAGTTTTTCATTCTGTTGTTTTGAACTGAGACTCCCCAGAGGCATTGTCTTTGTTAAAAATGACTAGCAACAGAGGGTAGAATTTACATATGAAAGAAAAAACATTTATGATGTAGGCTGGAAAAAACGAGCTTCCACTCTTTGAATGACCAGCAGCAACCACTTGTGAACTGAGGCAAAATTTTGGTGTGAATTTTCATTGTTAACTGCAAAACGTACTTTCTAAAGATTTCAATCCAAGTAAGAAGTTAGAAGTTCATGAGCCTGCAGGTAAAGGTAAGGGATAGCAGTTCAATGCAGAATCTCTGATGAATATTTTCGATGCAGAAAATCAGCTGGGGATGGCTAGTGAGTGGGGTGTACAGCACCACTGTACTCCATGTGCAGTGCAGCGGTCCAAAGCGGGATCAGGATGCGATTCTGGGCGAAGAATTATTCTGACTGGCTCAGCTTTCCAACTGCAAGCCTGACTGATTGTTACACTTGTCACAATGCTCGCCATGATACGTAACATGCTGGCAAGCTAAGAAACCAAACACAAGGCGAGGAAGAAGAAGAAGAGATCAGACGTTCTTCAAACTCATAAAAATGCTGCTTCAAATTTGGTGGAGAGATCTTGATCTGTAGCCACAAATGTCTGACGTTGCCTGTGATGCCAAAGTACACTAGGTCCGCCTTAACAACGGTGCAATAACAAACAAACCAACAATAAACATCATGTTCAAAACCAAAACAATAAAAACAGCCCCAACATTACAAACCGTTATTCAGCAGCCCCCTTTGTCACTTCCCCACCCTGCATTGTATACTTTATTACTTTAGTGTCACACTCGCAGGTGGCTGTTGATTAACGTGATCTGATTAAGAGAAATGATTCTAACCCTGATTCATTGCTGACGCCGGAGACGCCGGACATTAATTGTCATCATCACGGCTAATGGTGCTGGCATTAGTCAAATGTTCTCATTACCTCAAATCCCAAATAATTGAACACAAGATGAAGGAAAGTGATAGGAAAATGGAAATAACTTGGAATG
>QODF01000041.1:1543052-1641933 GCA_024372805.1 Oostethus manadensis
GGATAAAAGCACAGACCGTTTGGGCGTGAGGCAGGAAATCCACGGAAAAACTGATGGAAAAGGAACAAAGTCTGGAAAAATCTCGAAAGCTTTTCGTGCGGGTTGTCGTGTGTAGCTGCTCGATTGGAGTCCAGAACTCAATACAAAAGCCAGAGATTCCCTTTAGAATTTAACGCAAGACTTGAGATTAGTCCAGCAAAACAATGACTGCTGATGGTAAACAGATTACACATATAGATACCCTAGCATGCTAGAAAATATTTTAAGGTCTGTCCATGCAAGGTCCATTTGCAACCTCACTACAGATACAGAAATGCAAATACATGAAAATACAAACCGTCCAGATACACAGACATTGTCGATCTACAGTAGCTGGCTTGCATTAGCTCATTAACTGAACATTTACCTTCATATCACCTATTACTGTTTAACATGGGCTTTCATGTTGTACCTGAAACAATATTTTTTTAATATAACATACCGAAGTGTGTGCTGGAAAAGACACAGTTTACATTGGACTAGAACACCAGACAGAAAGACTTGGCACTGCAATTATTGTTTCCTGCAGTGTACATTGCATGCTGTGTGTTGATATTAAATCTTTTAAAGCCAGACGGAACAGCCATTATCCCAGTTTAGGCAAGCTGCAAATGCTAGCTTGGTTGAATTGAAGTCCATTCAAGGGTTTACAGCGGCTGAGAAAAGCACACCACAACCGCTCGCTGCGTCCTTACATTGTTGGGAATAAAAAAAAACTCCTGCCATTCTTTTCACTGCTGATTATCGTGTCTGCTGCACCTTTTCTGAAAAATATTCCAACGAGGGACCAACAAGGAGTGTTTTGTCCCCTTTTGAAGGCTGCAGCTTGGTCGAGTCTGTATTATAGAAAAAAAAAAAAAGTTTCCATTAAGTCTGATAACTGATCCTGCAGTGGAGCGACAACCTAACCTGTCCTTCCACGATTCAACAGCAATAAAAAGGAGGGACAGGTAGCGAGTGTGACCGCCGGTCGGCCGACAGATGCACGCTCTACTTGAAATGGCGAGTGATTGTTTCAGTTAAGCGCTTTGACGGACGGCCAATCGAGGCCACGCTTTCTTACGGCCATTCAAGCTGTAAATCGTGCGGGAAAATGATGTTCAGAACAGCATATTCCCTTGTTGACTGCATCACCTGGGGACAAATGGGTCTTAGTCTGGTCGATCGGTACAAGTATACCTGATTGGTCTCACAATCGCTCCCAACGTCAGCGTCGGGCTTTTTCTTTAGCTTTCATGTAGAAATTGACGTCGTTGTTTTGTAGCAGGAGCAAGGTGTGGCTTTGACAGAAAAAAAACCCCAACTCCTTCATTTTAAAGAGTCTCGAATGGCCGTGTCGTTCACGAACGACACACTTGATCTTGTTCCACGTTTGGTTGACAGCGTGGCCTACTCTTAGTTTACACCACATTCTGTAAGCTCCATCTTGTTCGATGCCGGCTTAAAGATCAAAAAGAAGAAGAAAAGAAAAGACAAGACCACACATGAAAGCGTTTCACCACAAGGAGGTTGCAAAGGTCTAATTAGCCGCTGTCTGTCCTGTCAGCGATAGCCGACACATACAAGGCCGAGAAGGAGCTCCTGTACACCAACGCGCCATATTAAACTGTCAAGAGCAAGACTGCCGGCTTCCTGCACACCGCGCCGCCTTTGCTCGCTCGTCCCCCCGGGAAAGCCGCCGACGAGTGGATACAGCAATTATCCACGGGGGCCGCCAAGTGAAAGGTGATGGGATTTGTATTTACCAGCCAGCCAGTGGTTAATGACAATACAATATGGCGGTATTACAGGGATTAGCGGCCGGGGATTTGGGCAGAGTCGACGTAATTTCTATCCGCACCTTAGCAAAACCACAGAAAAAATGGAAATTGTTTTTTACAACCTAAGCATATGATGTGTTTAGCTTATAAGTGTTAGGTTCTGTTTTATGTGTTTGTTTGTGTTTTTGTGTTAGTGCTATTTTCTGGACACTTACTGTTTTTTCTTTCTCAGGCTAGACTACCCAAGTGCTGAGTAAGGCGGGCCTAGGAGGCAGACCTGGGACAGATTGGCAATTAGGCCTATTTATGCCAGCTGTCACAGAGCTAGGTCGCCGAGTTGTTCCTCCACATGCCTGTGCTCCGTGCTGACCGGCTCCCGGGAATACTTGCTCAGCCGTCTTCATAGTTGAATAAGTACTTGCCATAGGCAAGTACTCTTTGTTTGAGTTTTGTTCCCAGACCTCTAGCCGGGTCCTGGGTGTGTCTTTTTGTTGTTAGCCCACACTGTTGTTGTGGTTGCACAAGCAATTTGCTTCGCCCTAAGTTCTACTTGTCACTTTGTACTTTTTGGACTAAGCTCTTAGCCTTAGTGCTATACTTTGTTTTGCTACTTTTCTTCCCCCCAAGACCTGAATAACCTCTTTGGACTTGTTGCACGCTCCTCCATCTCGCATCTTGGGTTACCATCTACACCGAAACATAACAATAAGCCCTCTAGTTTATAAGATAAATAAACGCTGTCACGTGTATTGTTAACGTAAATACAGTCGTCCCTCACTACACTGTGGTTTGAACATGCATTTTTTTCCCCCCGAAAATTAATTATTAAATGACCACTGCGTCCTAGCTGACTATGGACTATTAATGAAAATATTGAAAAAGTTATATGTAGGATTCTGGTCAGGTTTCTAGGTGTCAGTAATGTTACATTGATGAGACATGAATAATTATTGACTAAATTGCTGCACTGTGTCAGCAATAATGTAAAAAAAAAAAAATTCTCCATTTCGTGTGGAAGTGGTACGTTGTTGGCTTACTTGGTTCTTCTTCCCCACTCTGTTTGAATTCCTTTCTTAAGTTTAGAATAAACTAACAGGCGTCTCCTGTGTCCCTGCAGTGCACATTACAGTTGAGCAATATGTTGTAAACAAAGAATAATAGGACTGTAAACGTGACAAAGGGTTTTATTTCATGTCTACTAATAATAGTAAAAAAAAAATCTGGTTTTCTAAGCTCTAACTACAAAAATATTTCATTTTTTTATATTTTATCCTACTTCAAAATTCACTTATCGCTGTTGGAAAAAGAATGGACAGGTGTACCAAGGTTTTTCAAAATAATCACTCATTTGTCGTGGTTAATTGGTGATAACTGAATTCTGCAAAGTAGGTTTCCTTAATTAGGAATGGATTTTTTTCGTAGTTAGAAAACCTGTTTACGACCTCCTACACATGGTTTTGGTAACATTATTAGAGCCTGCTAAACATGAACTATCATCCCTGACATATCCCTATAGTCACCTTTCCACTCCTATTTGTCATGTTTTGGCAGTCCTACCATTAGAGAAACCCAGGCAATCGCCTGGGGCCTCGAGATTTGCAGGGGCCTCAGAACATCTCATAAAAACTGAGTATTGATTTTTTTTCCTTCAGTTTAAAGAACATACTAGCCTTGAGTCTTAATTCACGTGTTGAAAACTACTTCTACTTCTATCAGTCCATCTGGAATTCTTTGTCTTATTGTAACCATACAAGTCTCATACAATCTACTACATGTTCTCGTGTCCCTTTTTCAGGACCACTTGAAACATCAGACCACATCAAATAACAAATGTGTTTGTTTTTTTACTGAATAAGACATCTGGAATATACTGCATATGAATAAAGGATGTGTGATATGAACCATGAACGATAAAACATTGATTATTTGAGAGTATGTGGACGTCCCTCCAGTGCAGACCAAATACTTTCTGTTCAAATGCACAGTTGAATAGAAATGTTCTCTTCCTGGATTCGAACATTGCCAAAGTTGAGAATTGCCCACATCTTCTGGAAGACTGAAACACAGCCTCATCATGTTTAGTCCTGACTCTGGGCACCCGCAGGAGACCACTTCCCGGAGCCCGAGATGGTTCATTTGGCTCTAACATGTCAGAGATGTACTTTGGCGTGAAAGAGCATGAAAAGACACTCGAGCGGAGCTGTTTTAAAGTTTATTCCCTGAGCGACAGGAAGCCAGTGCAAAGACCCGAACACTGGACAAATATGGTCATATTTTCTGGTTCTAGTTAGGACTCGAGCAGCAGCATTCTCAATGTACTGCAGCGGTTTTACAGCACGTTTAGCGAGTCCGGTAAGAAGGACAGAAGCCTAGCCTGCTGGAGACAAAGGCATGGATTAGTCTCCCTAAATCTGGATTGACACCATTCCCTGGATTTTTAGGTGGTGAAAAGCTGGTGACGTTATTGATTCCATGTGGCTGTGAAAGTTCAGGTCTGAGTGCACTATTACTCCTAGATTTCTAATCTGATGATTATGTTTTAGAAAGAGTCTTACGGTGAATATTGCGGTGGCTAGCCAGCATCAGCAGTGTGGAATACTACATATAAATACAACATCTTTGGATGCGTCTTCTGAATGCCTTATATTTGTATTTGAAAATGTTTAATTTAGGGCACACAATGGCCTAGTAGCATGTTGGCCACACAGTCAGGAGATCTGGAAAATCTGGGTTGAAATCTCTGGTTACTCCAGTTTCCACCCAAATTCCAAAAAACATGAATGTTTTTGGAATTTGGGTGGAAATGTTAGGTTAATGGGGACTAAAAATCTTCCATAGGTATGAATGTGAGTGTGAATGGTTGTTTGTCTATATGTGCCCTGCGATTGGTGCACCCTGCCTCTCATCTGGAGTCTGCTGGGATAGGCTCCAGCATACCCTGCGACCCAAGTGAGGATAAGTGGCATAGAAGATGTTTTGATGGATGGAAAATGTTTAATTGAGGCAAAAAAATGTGTAAAATGTGCTTAAATATGCATATATTTTGACTAAAAGTAGGCTGTATTCAATGATTTATTCATTAAATAAAGTCTCCATTGTTTATTACTGTCTGTTGGTTTTGAACTCGACCGAAGTAAATTTCCACAAAGTAGGAGTCAATATTAATAAATGGAATATTTTTTGTTGGCATAGAAAACATGTTATAAGTAAGTTTATGATTTTCTTAGTATGTTTTTTTGTACATTATTACAGTCCTCAAGACATGAAATATTTACATTTACATTAGCATTACCCTACGTAGTAGATATAATCAGAAAAAATAAGACATTAGACATATAATAAAATAACAAACTCACATGTTAACAGTTCCTTGTTGTTTTTTTCTGGACTGCGTACTTCCCAGTGTGGCTTATTGTTTCCTCAATGTATTGTAGTGGTGGCTTTAAATGGCTTCACACTCGGATTATCTAATACATTGGTGCCTTGGTTTACATCATTAAGGTCCGCGGGACTCAAACCAAAACGGGCTTTAACCAACATAAATGTTCCCAATGGAAAAGAATGTGAATTCTACTGATCCGTTCAAGACACCCAAAAATGTTAACACAAAACACATTTTATGGACAATAATTATAGTTTTATATGCAGAAAATGTGCACACACTTAAAAGTGTAGCACATTCTCTGAGAAGTCACTCCGCCAGGTAATCCGCCGTTAATTACCACCTCGCTATATTTGTTTTGATTGCCGTCTTCTCCCGATGATTTCAGGGTTCACAGACGTGTCAGTGCCGCATGTCAAAAAGCCTTCCTCCATTAACAATAAGCTCGGTAATGAAAAGCTGCAAACCCAAATGGAATGTAAGCTCGGGCTTTAATTAAATGATAGGCCGTGTATGGATTCGCAAGAGGGCAAAGTTGATCCGTCGGTTTGTTCGGCCTCATCGACCTCTCCCACACGAAGCAAATAGGATTTATGTTGTGGACGACGACGCTGCCAGCATAGGTTAGCCTGTAAGTGCAAGTCAAACGCACGATTGCAATTTGACATTTGCTCTCAGATGCCCCTGGAAAAAGTCACAGTGTGTGCCGCTGTTGCAGCCGTCTAATGTTAAGACCAGCTTGTGTTAAAATCAAGTTGAAAAATGAGCCAGTGCACACTCAATATTTATGGAAAAGGATGCCAAGTGGTAAAGGAGGAAGAATGGTCGGGTCACTGGTGCTGAATCGACTTTGGGGATCACATTGTTAATTATAGTGCAAATGTAAAAAGAAGTGAATTGCTACAGAAAACAAATAAACTCAGCATTTGATGTGACACAGCAGATAAGAAAAAGGGAAGACAATACAGTAATGTTCAAAATAATAGCAGTGCAATGTGACTAACCAGATGAATTACCGTTATTAATATATTTTTATTGCTACATGGCAAGCGAGTTACCAGCAGGTGCAGAAGATTCTGGCCTAGCATTCATGATAGGCAGGCTCTTACGGCTGTGCAATTGGGCAATTAGTTGAAAGGGTTGTGTTTAAAAAAAAATAGCAGTGTGGCATTAAATCAGTGATCAATTTTACGAAAAAAACAGGTGTAAATCAGGTGGCCCATATTTAGGGATGAAACCAGCACTTGTTGAACGTGCATTTCTCTTTGGAAACCTGAGGGAAACGGGTCTTTCAAGACATTGTTAAGGAGAACAACTTTGATTAAGTTGACAGGAGAAGGGAAAACTTATGAAGCGGTGCAAAAAATGTTGGGCTGTTCAGCTAAAATCATCTCCGGTGCCTTAAACTGGAGAGACACATAAGAGACACAAAACCAGAGACACATGGCAGAAAACGGACAACTATCAAAATGGATGGATGTTTTTCACTCAATCCGTTCTGTCACGCTCCATGTTTTTGTCGGTGTGACAGCCTGCTTTAGTTTCTCTCCTTATGCTTGAGTTCCTGTTTAGTCTCTTATTTTTGTAGCTCTTCCTGTATTGCTTTCTTTTTCATTTCCTGGTTTTCACATCTGCTAGTGATTTAACCGTATTTAATTCAGGAGGGTGCACCTTCAGGTTGTTGGAGCATTGTCTTTTGTTTGCTGTAGGTAAGGGACTGCTTGCCATATCGTTTACTTTCTGTTGCGGTCTTTTTCCCTGCCGCTGCACAGAAGTAAGTATTATTAAAACTCCCTTTTACCTGCATCCTGGTACTATCTCTCGCATCCTGGGGTCGTCGCTGCAATGCTCTCCCCTAACCGTGTCACATTCCATAGTTTGATTCTACATACCAAAGTACTAACGGATTTTAGTGTTCTTGCATATAGGTGTTCTAAGTTTAGTTTATTCCTAAGATCACATTTCTCTTCGCTTGTTGGTATTAATTATACGATACAATGATAGCTAAGTAATACATTCCGTAGAATGAAATAAAATCTACAACAAATTGTCACAGCAAACCCAGCAGCAATACAGAAGGCAATGTTGTGCAAAAAAATGCAAGATTTTATAGTACTAGGTTAGCGTTACAACAGTGTTTGCTCTTTGGTCCTACATGCAAGAGCCGTGTATTAATTGAGCAAAGCGTAGTACGAGTAACAGCATGCTTGTGTTGTAACTTCGATGTTCAGAATCCTGGTGTTCACGACTTATTTCAATATCACGTTAACATAGAACTAGGCTATGTTCACACTGCAGGTCAATTACCATTTCTTTGCTCATATGCGACCTCTATTGGATATTTTCATGTCAGTGTGAACAGCACATGTCCGTTTCTTCTCAAATGCGACTCAGAATAGAAATGGGATATGTATGCGATGCAACTGCAGTGTGAACGCTCATGTGGCATATACCCGACATACATGTCACGGAAAGACGTAGTTTATCGTGCAAGACTTGGATAAATGTACTCACCGTCCATTGCTTATCCTCATTAGGGTCGCTGGTATGCTGGAGCCTATCCCAGCTGGCTTTGGGAGGGAGGCGGGGTACAACCTGGACTGGTCGCCAGTCAATTACAGGGCAGACAAACATTCACACTCACATTCATACCTATGGACAATTAAGAGTCGCCAATTAACCTAACATGCATGTTTTTGGAATGTGGGAGGAAACCTGAGTACCCGGAGAAAACCCATGCACTCAACAGAGATTCAAACCCTGATCGCCGGACTGTGAGGCCAACATGATACCCACTCATACACCGTGCGGCCATGTACTCACCGATGTAGGCAAAAGTTCTTCTCATGCAAGAAAATTCCAGAGAACTGCCGAAGCAGCAATCTCTCGCCGCTTCCCCCACATGCACCTTGGAAAAAACGCCTTTTTTTGTATATTAACTTGGCTATATTGTAAATCACCCCACGACTTCAACATACTTCACGGTTTAACAGTAAATGACGATGTCTTGTATTCTTTATGCTAGGATTTGGAATACTGTACACTCTGTTTTAAAATTTACCAAACACATTAGGTGAAGTTGCACATCGTATTGAATTGGCATCGCTGAGAACAGCCTGATTTTTATCCAGGATCGAATCAGAAATGAAATCAATGGTACCTCACATCACCGGAGCGCACGCCGCAGCTTTACTTGCATAAACACGCGGAAGTGATATTGTGCTTCTGCGCATGCACGTCACTTTCCAGGCGCGTTGCGTTCTCATAACAAGTCGCTTTTGTTTGGTATTGTAAAGCACCACATAAAAAAATTGGATTTTAAGCAAAAAGTCCTACCCTGCAGTGTGAACGTAGCCCTAGAGGGCTTTGAACCATTGTCACTAGTCACACTAATTCATAATAATCGACTATAGATAGTATTCGACACAACATTATGTGCAAGGCAGCGTTTCATTTCACTAATAAAACTTTACCGTCTTGTCAGGTCACTCCTACTTATGGACTGCGCAAATATGTAAAGCAGGCGCTCTCAGTCACGTAATTTCCCACAGGATAGGTTAATTAATTCCCACAAGAGCGGTCCGTGTTGAGCATCTTCAGCCATACTTATGGGGCGGCAGAGCTCAATTAATACATTCAAAAGTTATGAAGCATCTGACAGGCCGTGGTGTGTCTGGGCAAAAAAAACCAAAAACACAATTAATCTCCATTTGTCCTATCGAGTAATACCTGCAATAATTACAAAAAGACGTTGTTATAGTTGGACTTCATATTTCCTTGAGGCCTGAGGACAGCAACTCATTTCCAATGACTTTTTATTAATGAGATAAAGCGCATCATCATTTCTCATCAGGCTTGCATGACTGTACGCACGATTAATCCAGATGGGCTATTTTTGAGTACTTACAGCGACGGGGGCTGCCAGAATCAATGTTAAACATCGAGCATTTGATTGAAGTGAACTGAGGTGAGCGAGCAGTGAGCTAAAAATCACACACTGGATTGACTCCAGTTAGTCAATACATGCAAATGTCAGCTGAAGGATCCATCCAGGAACAAGATTAGGACAGTAGAGTGATTAAAAACAGATTTAAAGTGGGACCCACGTCACTTGCCAAAGAATTCTTGTTCATTTACAATAAACAGCACATACTGTATATAAACTGTAATATTTATCTGATATGTAATTTCAATCAATAGTAGTTTAATCCCCAACTGAATCTGGAATACGGTGTCATTTTTCTTTTAGATTAGAAGCAAATCTCTGATAAAGTTTTAGTATCCTGTACATTTTGGCACATGAGATGTCAAATCGAAAATGATTTACGGCCGCAAATGAGGATAAATCTGTCTTTGATGATGCAGATCATCCTGAAAACATGCAGATGCCGGTTTGTATTGTGAACACAATTTCTCCATAGAAAATTATGCAAATGGTAAATAATCTGTTTTGGTGTCAAACAGTGGAGGCTGCTGGTCATTTTTTTCCAGCCTACATAATAAATGTGTTTATTTATTTATATGTAATTTTACCCTCCCTTTCTAGTCAATTTTACCAAAGACAAAGTCGCTGGGGTTGGGTAAAGTCTCCAGATCAGTTCAGAACATTCATTCATTCATTTTCTATACCGCTTATCCTCATTAGGGTCATAGGGATGCTGGAACATATCCCAGCAGACTTTGGGCGAGAGGCGGGATACACCCTGGACTGGTCGCCAGTCAATCGCAGGGCACATATAGACAAACAACCATTCACACTCACATTCACACTCTAATGGACAATTTACAATTTACATTTCATCCACACACGGATGAACAGAACATGCAAACTCCACACAGAGATGCCCAACGGAGATTTGATCTTCCAGATCTCCTGACTATGTGGCTAATGTGCTAACCACTCAGCCACCGTGCGGCCCAGTTCAGAACAACAGAATGAAAAACTTGGAAAATGCTCCGGTGGTAGGTTTATACTGCAAGATTGCTGATTCGCTCATTTCGTTGTCAATCAAAAAGCGATTCCTCCTCAGGCCGATCATCCATTCATCATGCAGAAGCCAAGCATCCGGGCCAGCCCACCGCTCCATAGGCTCCTAGAGATGCTGAGCATCTGATGGGTGGACATTTTTCATACAATAGCAATTTGGAAGTGATGCCCAAAATTTTGCCTCGCTCAGGGAATTGAGACAGTTGACAGGTGTACTGTGTGTCCGTAGCTTTAATGCTAATGCACCGTGTTTGTCCATGCCAGCTATTGTGTACTTTAACCAGTACTTGTGTACTTGTGTACTCTCAGCTGAAACAGTCGCTGCTTTTTTTGCAGCTTTTTTCCGAGGAAGATTGTTAAATCTTCTTCTGAGACAGACTACAGGTGAGCATCAGCTTACATTACCAATGAAATGACTTCAAATTTAATGTAGTTTGAAAGCTAGTGACAGCTGGCTTCTTAAAGGAAAACTGCAGTTTAAAAAAATCTATCTATCTAATTATCAGCAAGCAAGCTATCAGATAGAAACGTTTTCTTGGAGAATAATAAAGTATCTATCTGTCTATCTGGAAAAATTTACGTTTCAAGCAGCGGGACAGTGATAGTAATCTGCCACTGAAACTGCTCTTCTGTTGGGAGATGATGTTGTGCATAGGATGATGCTGGTTGTTCATGATGGAAAGGACTCTTCAGTGCCCTTCGCTCTGCCACAGAGCAGCCCTTCGGGCTGTCCCGCTCCGTGCCAATGACAGAGCCTGCATTCCTCACCAGTACGTCCAGGTGTGTGGCGTCCTGTTGGGAGTCCAGTCTAGCTTATCATCCAGATGCCATTCCATTCCGTTCCATTTTCTTCCGCTTATCCGGGTTAGGGTCGCGGGGGCAGCAGCTTCAGTAAAGAAGTCCAGACTTCCCGGTCTCCGGCGACCTCTTCCAGCTCCACCGGGAGGACACCAAGGCGTTCCCAGGACAGCTGTAAGACATAGTCCCTCCAGCGTGTCCTAGGTCTTCCCCGGGGCCTTCTCCCGACTGGGCATGCCCGAAACACCTCACCAAGAAGGCGCCCGGGAGGAATCCGGACTAGATGCCCGAGCCACCTCAACTGGCTCCTCTCGATGTGAAGGAGCAGCAGCTCTACTCTGAGCTCCTCCCGGATGTCCGAGTTCCTCACCCTATCTCTTAGGGTGAGTCCAGCCACCCTACGGAGGAAACTCATTTCCGCCGCTTGTATCCGCGATCTCATTCTTTCGGTCATGACCCATAACTCATGACCATAGGTGAGGGTGGGAACGTAGATCGATCAGTAAACCTCCATCCAGATGCACTCCCAGGTATTTTTAAGATCCACTTCCACACAGTTTAATGAGAACAAATTCTGTGTGTGTTCTGTTTCCCCTTAAGTCCACCACCATTTCCCTGGTCTTGGTGGTGTTGAGGTGCAGGCGGTTTGCTTGTTATTATTATTAACATTGTTACTCCACTTTGCCAGACCACACCGGCTAGCGACTAGCTTCTCCAGACTTGCCCGCAGCGCATCAGCATCAGACCACAACCAAAAAGTCAGGCAGCATATATGAGATTCCCCCACTGCTGCTGTGTTTTTATTTCTGAGTTTGGGAAAGTTAACGCTGGGTGTAAGTTACTGTAATGCTTTCATGGCCAAAATACGCAAAATACTGTAAGTCACAGCATGTATATAAAACCATAGTAGTATTGGGTGCATGGTGGGAATCCCACCCTGTCATGAAGGCTTACTCCAAGGTTTCATCACAAGTTGTCATCCCTGCTTTAAACACGTTAGAACCATACACTCGAACTCCTGCCACCTTTGTCTGTACCTGACTGACAGATAATTGGTGGGGCTGTATTTTATGATGTGTAGAGAATACTTTTTTTTTTTTTTGCAGGAAGAGGTGAGCGTATACAACGGGTAGGCTCATCAGGTCACAGGCCTCTTTTCTCAAAAGTAGAGAAACCGAGTGAGGGGGATAATAGATTTTTCTCATGTTTGGTGACCATAAGGAGGCTCTAGAGACACACATTACTGTTAGAACATTACTTTGGCATAACAGGGGTCCTTTTCAGCTTGTTTTGCAGGGTTTGCCTGTCATTTTCCCTCCTGGATGCCTGAAATAGGTGATGCAGTAGACACCTGGCTTGTACTATTCCTCCATATTCAGCACCATATTTTGTTTTATAGTGTTGGTTAAACGTGGGAAGCCTCTGCCTTCTTGGACTGAAGGGTGACGCTCGGGGGTTTGCCCTAACATGAGTGCAGCATGACTCGCTGTTGGATGGTTTATGCTCCACTTCACTTACATCTGCTTCTATGATGATGGACAGTGCACACACACATTTATCTCCACCGGGATAGCTGTTCTGGGTGTAGGCCGTACAAGGCATAAATGATCCCAGGTGTCTGAGTAATACAGTATGTTTAAAAAAGAGAAAGGGCTCGTTCAGTCATGTTGTTGTCGGTGATCCATCTCTACTTTCCCTGTCTTCAAAAGCAAAGCCCTGTCTTGGAGCTCCTGGAACAAATCCTGCAGCTTTGCTGCATGTTACTTTTAAAGACACCTTTTGTACACAATGCAAGGGAAAATCCTTCACTCACGCAACAAATAGCACTGATTGATAAACGTGTTTTCCACTTGTAATCATTCGAGACTTAAGTGAAGACAGTCATTGGAGGAGGTTACTATGTAAGATAATTAAGTTATTCCCCCGTAAAGGACTCCCGCAGGGTGGAATTACTCCTAACGGACACTGCGATATCTAGAACGTCTGCTATTTGGCGATCAAATTCTCACAAATTTGCAATTACACTCTGAGACACAAGATCGAACAAACACACTTTCTTATCAATTTGAGACACGAGTCACAGAAGATCCAAACCAAACGAGTCCTTTGTGCACAAAACGTGCAGTCTGAGGATGCAGAACCACCTCCAGAATGAAAACAAAAACAAACCAAACATTTTCTTTAGTAAAAATTGCTGAATTTGCACATTTCCTGATCAAATAGCAGGCAGAAAACTGAGGCTGTTGCAAAATGCACGAGCTGACCCAACTGTCTCCACTTGATGGAGAATGGCACTTGTCAGTTTCTGTTTGTCAGCATGTTGGCAAAAATGTAATGCTGCAAAACATTTATTACACATCACGACTTTCTACAGCCCGTGTAATGTCGATAATGTAAGTGCGACATCTTTATTCTTGCTAATCGGACAGTAAAACACAAAGACATATAATCTGCTGATGCGCTGGCTTCAGTAATCCACCTCATTCTGCAGGGTGGGGGGTTGGCATGAGCTGGAAGGTGCTTGTCACTGCTGTTCTTCCATAGAGAGAAAAAGCCAGCTATATTTGGCAACAAGTCAAATGCATTAAATGTGTTTAATGCTCTGCTGAATGAATGAATGAATTTGACTGCAAAGTAACAAGACCTTTTCCTGGAAAAAGATAGGGTTCACGGAGTTCATATATATATAAATAAAGGGAAAGTTTTTATTGAAAAGTTTTGTTGAAATGTTTTTAGTGAAAGTGAATTATTATCCTTTTTTTCTTGTTAATGAGCCATCTGTATACCATTTAAAAAAACTCCAAAAGGAGTCAGTGCCTCACCAGCCATGAACTTCACTACATGTCCTGCTGCATTGGTGCTGGCTATTTATTTACCCTTTTTTATTATTGATATTTATGTAATGTATTATGCTCATCCTGTAATTTGTTGACTATGTATCAGACTTCGGATATGTATCGGATTTACGGTATTACCCTCACCTATGGTCATCAGCGTTGGGTAGTGACCGAAAAGGATTAGATCGCGGCGAAGTGAGTTTTCTCCGCAGGGTGGCTGGGCTATTAGAGTTAGGGTGAGAAGCACTGTCATCTGGGAGAGACTCGAAGTAGAACTGCTGCTCCTCCGCATTGAGAGGACCCAGATGAGGTGGCTCAGGCATCTGGTCTGATGACTCCCGGATGCCTCCCTGGGGAGGTGCTCAGGGCACATCCAACTGTTGGAGGCCTCGGGGAAGACCCAGGACACGTTGGAGAGACTATGGATCTCAAGTGGCCTGGGAATGCCTCAGGACCCGCCGGAAAGAGGAAAGTCTGGACTTCCATGCTTAAGCTACTCCCCCTGCGACCCGACCTCGGATAAGTGGAAGAAAATGGATGGATTGATGGATCGGACTTGTCTTGTTATGTCTTATTTTGTTTGAAAAAAATGGGGTATCCTACTACAAAAGAACATTTTGACAATAGTCCTCATTTCATTTTTTTTAAGTATGATAAAAAGGAAAAGCAAAAGGCAAACTTTAATGTTAGCAGAAATGAAGTTCCACTGTAATGACTCACTTTGCCCCGAAAGGTTTTACCTGACCGTGTCAGACCGGGCCGCACAAGCTCTTCAAAGTGACCTGTGTGAAATACACCAGTGCCAAACATAAATTCTAAAAGTTGACATCAAACGCTACGAACCTTAAGGTCCCCTCTCAGCTCCCAAAATAAACAACCCCGGACTTCATTTTCAGTCCCGTCTCACAGCCGTTTGACGAGCACATGAAGTGAAATCAATGAGGTAGCCACGAGAGGCTGATCATACACAATAAAGTGTGACAGGCGGGGCTAAAAACACCCTTCTAACACCTGCGCTTTCATGCCTCTCACTTCGTGCTGCCCCCCACCTTTTAATGGGCCATTGATTGGAGCAGAAGCAGATGAAAGCACAGTGGAAATGCACTCCAAACTATTTCTAATGTTTGCAAATGACCACCAAGCAGGCTTGATTAATTTCTTGTTGTTTGTGTTCGACAAGGTCGTAGAAGTTAATTGAGTTTTACTTGGAGATGCGGGCCGCAGGCCATACGTGTCTTTCTGTATATTCATTTTAATTCATGTAAAAGGAGCAGTGCCATGCCTAATAATGGGAAAATGTAAACAACAACAAAGACTGAAGCGCTGGTCCAGGATTAGCACATGTAACTTCTAATCATATCGCTGCTTCCCCCTTTTGGAATCACTGACAGCTGGAGCACTCCTGTGAACCCACTGGAGAGTCCCAAAGTGGGTATTGGAAGACGTGTCGCCCGGAGATCCTGCTTTACTGGTGGCCTTTTCCGTAGTATAAATCTATAATTAGCAGCATGGTTTTGGACTCAGCAGACTCTCATTCAAAATCGCTACCTTAAATTAACACAATACAATAGTAAACACAAATGTAAGTTCACGAAGGTTGAAAGAGTGCCGTTTGGTTGTGTTGACTTTTTCAGGCAATGTTTTTGTCAGCAGGATTATATAAAAAAACAATACTAATATTGACCAGTATTACATTTTTATGCCAGTATCGGGCCAATATTATCGGACATCCCTTTACAAGACAGTAGGATACGACGCGATGCAGTACAACAGTGGTTCCCAGAGTTTTCACAGTTGCGTACCTCGTCAGACATTTGTCCTGAAGCCATTTATCCCTACTCCTGCACACTTAAAAAAACATAAACTTTTAAAAAAAATTAACCTTAAATATTGAACACCATTAATTGGTTAATTGATTTGATGAGCAATGTCCAAAAATACTGTACTTTTGGCTCATGCTGTTAAAAGTACACAAAATGTGGACATAATCAAAGCAAAACAGTGAGCTGTGTTTTGAAAACTAGAAACGAAAAAGAATGAATCCAACCTGTCACTCGTGGGGAAAAAACACACATCAGTTCTGCTCTAGAGTAATGAAAACAAATGTAATTAAAAGCTTGTGGGTACTGTAAGTTCATCCCTCACTGGCTCATTCTTGTCTTACTTGTGTCAAGCGATCATGGGGGATTCCCATTTTATAAACCTCCAGTTCACCTTGGAGTTATTGAATTATCTTATTATAGTACAAGCTTGTACCTAGCTTTTATCTGGGAATGGTGAGGAATCCAACAATGGGCTCCAGTACAACTGGGATCATAGATATTACAATCCCAGCAGCACCAGGGGTCATTTGATAATTGGCATGCACCAGTTTCAATGTACACTCTGACACTCATTATAAACCAACATGGATTTTAGATAGCAACTCACTGCTGGCTGCATAGCAATTTTGTGACCTATTGTGGACGCAGTGCACATGGGGTCAAGTATAATCGCAAAGGATTTGTGAGGAATATGACTGAAGTGTCTAATTGCAATCTGTAGGCCCTCCAAGTGTTTGATGGCGGTTTACCACCTTGACCTTTGTGATTACTAAACACCACGACCATGTATTCAGTTAACAAACGTGTTTACATACTAGTGAACAGTATGACGCTTTTGAACCAAACCGGATCAAGTTTACCTCGCTCACATTTGCATCAAAGAGGTATGACTGTTCAAGTCGTAGTGAAGCCCAGCAGGACCGGACCTGGATTAAAAAGACTTTTGGATCTCTGTCAAAAAGAAACCAGTGCTCTAAATAAACAAAACTCAAAGTGACCATGCTATGACCACTTCTGGAAGCGGAGTTAACTACGGCGCATATTTTGGTCCAATTTTAAGTTTCAGTTATAGTTCTTGCCAATCTAGTCCTAAAAGCAAAGCAACAAAAATGTACTTTGTTCTTTTTGCATTCACTTTGAATGTTCAGAAGAACCTTAGAAAAGGTCTTCGGGAGAAAGACCATCAGAAGGACTATTCAGTTCAAATTTCAGTCTAGTTGAGGGGTCGGCAACCCGCAGCTCCGGACCCGCTTGCGGCTCTTCAGCCTCCTTGTTGCGGCTTCCTGCGTGGAGCTCTGATTTGTTTATAAATTTTTCATTGATTTTTTGGAAAATAAATTGAAATATTCAACTCACCACAAGTCTGTGAATGCATCTATGAGGCCTCAAACTATTTGCTTCTATTGATGTTAGAGTTTGCGGACCCTTTAGTCTAACTAGTATGAATGACCTTTGAAAGCGAATCAAAAACAGAAACAGAACCAAAATAAAATGTTACTTTTTCATTCCCATTGTAAATACTGTACATTTGTAAGAAAACCTAGTTTTGCCTTTGCTGTGTTTCAAAGGTAAACGATTGGGTTGCAGTGAACTTAGACTACATTATCTCTTTGACTTAGCATGAATGTCCCGTGACAGTGAAGCAAACCATAAGGCAACAGAAAATGATTTTTTTGTGTCCACATTGCAAGTAGAATAGTTTTTTTTTAAGCACTATGTTGTATTTCTGGTTCTTTTCAGCTTTGATGAGGACTAAAATCAATACATGCTTCTAGACTTCTTTGCCTCCACATTGTACATGGTAAACTGCTCTATTGAGTTAAAGTGACTTTGGTTTAGAGGGGTTTGGTTCGAGGTGTTCACATACTGTACATAATGTTTTCTATGGGACTTTAATGTGAAAAGCCAGAAGACACCCTGAGACCACTTCTACAGTTGCAGTTTCAGAAGGGTTCTCTGGAGTGCTGCGAAAAACGCCAACTGAGTTTGCTATTTCTTTACCTCTATGCTGGTTCTATTAAGTTCCTGCAGGATTTCATATTGTGTGCCTTTAAGATGGCATCCTGTAGTTACTGAAGACATATGATGGGGATGATATGGGTGATAACTCTAATAATTCAATTGATAAATTAGGTCGGTTAGGAATCTATTATTACTTGACGCCGCTCTCATCTATATCCAGTGGCTGCACCCCACCACCAGTCCTTTCCCATCCCAGCGACTGTCTGGATGACTGATCAGCATTGTGATTGTCTCCCCACCGCCCCCTGCAACGCGCTGCCGCCACATACATCAGCGGCGTCCCATACATCTTGAGCGGCTTCCAACGCCGTTGTGGAGTCCCGTTAAACGTAGCAATCATGCCCCGAATTGGGCCAATTTCTCATAACCTTGTCTGTGCGTGGCACCTCGCCTTGAATCATAAGGCCGCTGCAGGCTGCGGCGAGCGTTGCAATCTGTCAGCAGCGACTGACGAAACACGGCCGCCCCGGACGGCTGAAGAGGTGGAATTGACATTTAATTATCTGCGCATGGGGCCACGGACATTGTGGAGCCGATGTAATGGAGCCGCCGTGAAGCCTGTCATGGCAGATGACGTATGTATGTATGTATGAACAGCAATTAAGTTACATGGTGGTGGGATTTTGGCGAATGGCTCGACGGATGGGCAGCGACTGTGAAAACGCCTCACAGATACAAAAATGAAACCAAAAACGTCTACTTGTTTGGAAAGTTGAGACAGATAAAAAGACATCTCATTTCAAGAATTTCTATTGATCCATTGAAGTTTGATCTACGATGCTTCGAGTCGGATCTATTCCTGACAAAAGAAGAACCTAAATCGATGTTAAAAATGTTTAAGACTAAACTGAATAGCTGCAAATTCCCCCCCCCCTAAATAACTACGAACAATGCAAAAACAACCACACAAAACCCGGCAGTTCATCTTCATCCGAGCATCTAAGCGAGCTCTGAAAGGTGCAGCATGGAAATTGATTCTTTCTTCTTCTTTCCCCGTCTCGCAATCTTCCCTGCCCGAAAAAAAAAAAAAAAAAAAGAAACTGTCGATTGATCCAGGCGACTAAGTACGCGCCTTGTCAGTGTCTCCTCCGCCTGACAAAGGTGGCGTTGATGTTTCTGGGGCTATTAGTTATGACCACCTTGCCAGACGAGACATCGATCGGCCGGCTTGTTGTAAATGCGACAGCAATCATTACACCCGGGGGAGAACACGCGTAGAGTATGCTTATTTCAGCCTGTTTATGACAAGCGAGCAAATCCATTTGCTTTTTACATGCAGTCCAAACTTCAGACTCTTAAGACTAGTTGGGTTACCTCGCGGTGGGTTCAAAAAACATCATCTTTGCGGTAGTTTTTATCATTTCACCCAGGGGAGAATGTGATAGCGGTGGCGTATGTTAAGTTCAGCTTGTTTATGACGAGCGAGTGCATAATTTTGTTTTATACGTCTAGTGCAAACTTCAGACTCTAAGACTTGTTGCAGTTAAACATCAATTTCCAACTTTGCAAAAATGCTAACATGTTGAGTTCACTTCTCAACAACCTGTTGACAAAGTATCTCTTTAAGAGGTTTTGGCAAATATTTTGTGTTGCACTACAGTTGTTACTTGCTGCAATGCGGTTCAAACATTGCACATTTACTCTGTCACTGTTAAATAATAAATAATTACTGCTTTGTGGTTGACTATGGGCTATTATTAGTCAAAAAATATTGAAAAACGAGTTATATGTGAAATTTTGGTCACTATGCATCTGAAATGTCACTTTGATGAGACATGACATTAGATTACATTATTTTAAAGGAATGGTTTGGATTTTTCGACATGAGGTTGTATGACATCCTCATCAGCAGTGTAGCGCATCAACAGTGACGTTTGCCCCATTTCGTCCCATGAGCCAGGTTCTGGACCTCATTTCTTGTTGTTTTTAAGTTAGATGTGCTATCTGCTGCCCCTGGTAGCCAAGCTTAGATGTTTGCGTATGTTTTTTTATTCTGCTAAATGAAGTACAGTATTTGCTGTCTTACTTGGGTGCAGAAACCTCAGAGACTAGTTTGACTGCTGACTTAAATCTTATATGTATCTGTTAATAATATTTAAAGGTGTTGTCAGAAATAAACCGAACTAAGATTTGTATTAAAAGAATAATAATTTTCATAGTGGTATTTAAATAGAAATAAAAAATATCATCATAAAAATATGAATGTAAAAATGCTACAGATACATACTTGAATGATCTCCAAGAGAAATTCACAGTAGTTATGTTAGTACAGCATGACCTTGCCTCCCATTCATCCCTGAATGTTTGTGTTGCAAAGCTCCACTTGCTGCCGATGGCAAGCACAATCCAGCATCCCTCCATAGAGGGCACCCACAGACCTGCATGAATATCCGCCTTGCTCCAGCTGTGTACATTTTGCGATCTGAAAGAGCAGTGAGTCAATGAATCTCGATAATGCGAGAACCGGGCCACATAACTCATGTTGATAGTTGGTACATTGTGCCAAGAGGCAATAAATCTGCAGCGGGGGGGACATGAATATGCAGCGGCAGTCAGTCTGGCTTGTTTCCCCCTCCCATCCCTGCTTGTATGACGCGCACTTTCACCCATCCCAACCCTGCATCCTTCCAAACAGAGGAATAAAAGCAATGAGCCACAACGCCATCTCATCAACGATGCTCCGCTAAGATTGAATTATTGCATTGTTTTGTAAGAGTGAGCAGCGCAATTGCATATCATAACACAGAAAAATCAATTGTGGCATTAGGAGGCGTACGGAATGACTTGTTAATTCACTCCGTCCGCGGCTGATAAATACACCTGAGAGGATTTTAGTAAATATTCTGAACAGTATTGTTTATAGGCACACCTGCTTAGACTCATGTGATCTAAAAAAAGATAGACCCAACTCCAGTCCCAAATCTGAAGCTTTAAGGAAACCCTAAACACGGACTCTTTATAGTAACTTTAATAGTAACCCTAATCCAAGTTCCCAACCATGAACCTTAAGGGTAAATACATTTCCTAACCCAAAAACTTAAAGTACCTGTAGTCCCAAGGGTAGTTCTTGATCCCAATTAATTTTGAATCCTACAATTTAAAGTGAAACCAATTTTCCAACCCTAAACTTTAATGTAACCCAAAATCTTAAACCCAACCATAGCCCCTAGGTCACAACGGGGCTCCTACAACTGGTCTATGTGCAAAAAACGCAAGACATGCTTGGAGGGGTAAGGCGATGTGCTGATTTTGGACTGGCCACAGAACTGGCTGTAAAGGTTCTTTGTCATGTCAAACAAACTCTATAAGCGTTTACATTTTTTTTTTCGTGTTGCAAGGTTAATCTACACACGTCATATTTTATTTTGTGCGTCATCCGTACGGCCAACATATGTTTTTTGTATGTTTTGCTGGTGTCATCTTTGGGCCAAATGTCTGTTTTTGTACATCACATTTACAGACTCCGTATACGTGTTGTCTGCCACAGACGCACACCACATATATAAATATTTATATATCGTACATCCTCCATGCGTGACTCCTTCATGGTCACCACAACTATGTTTACCGCAAACAAACAAAAATGCAGCAATTTGGGGAATGGCAAAAATTGCATGGCCAAAAAAAATATATGTCTGATTGTGACAGAGGCTTTAAGGCTAATCATAGTAACACCAAGGCTAACCACAGTCCCTGACACTAAACCTAAAGGAAACCCCTCATGGCAATCCTAGTCCCAAAACCTAGACTCTAAGGCTAACCCTAGTCCCTAAAACTAAACTTAACCTTATCCCTATCCAAAAATCTCAAAGCTAACCCTAACCGTGGTCCTTCCAAAATATGAAAGATAACTCTAATTTTTGACCCTCAACCTTATAGGAAATCATAATCCCTAAACGTTTAGGCTAACCCAGAATTTTTAGGGTAATGCCAAACACTAGTCCCGACATCTTAACTTTAAAGCTAACCTTAGTCCCCTATTCCAAACCCCAACGGTAACCCTATTCTATGGGCCATATTCTAACCAGAGGTGTCCGATCATTAATTTAACACCTAATCCCGGTTCCTCTAAACCTATTGATTGACTGATTAAAAGTAACACACATGGTTCAAACCCCCCCACCCCCCCACCGCCTTGTGTAACCCTTAAAGTAACTAACGTTTAACCTTAAGATAACCTTCTTTCCCAGCCCAAAACCTTTAGACTAACCCGAATCTAAAACCTAAATACTTTAGTTCTTAACTTGCTAAAGGACTGGCCACTTGTTGCGAGAAAATGACAATATTGCGGTGAGTCGTAAACGACTAACTCGTTCACCAGCACCGCTTCCTGTTTGCAATTTTACGACCATATTACCATTCCCATACCCGCTGATTCCAACCGGGATTTTTTTCAGTTTGATTGCTGTCAAAATATAGCTTGATAATAAAAAGTCAGAATAGTGTCTAGTGCCATCTGGTGGGGCACTGCGCCCCCTGCCCCTCGTGCAGAGACCACATTGACACAGTCCATCCCCGTGGAGTAGATGGTTGGAGATGATGTGGAATATGAAGGCTAATCATAAGAAAAACCCGCCTAATGAAGCAACAACCATCTTCTTCACTGTTGGCAGTTGCGCTTGCGTAACCCCCGCCCACGCGCATTAATCAAGGCGTGCACGTTTGCTGGACCACTTGCAGCCTCACGCCTGCGCTTTGCCCCGCGTGCATGCGTGCGCGCAAAGCAAAAGGAAGAGGCGCGCGTCACGGTGCCTTTTTTTTTTTTTTTTTTGGTCCACCCGCGCGTCGCGGAAGGACACGCAAATAGCTCCAATAGGACCACTTCTGGTGTCGCTCATTCGTGCATGGTGCTTGTGCGTGCTTTGGAGGTGCGTGCGTGTGTGGTTAAATTCCGCAGGGGGGGGAGCGATACAGTGCGTGCGTGCGTGCAGCAGCAACCAGTCCACACTTGGCGTGGAAGTGGACGCAGACATAGTGGGGGAGCACCGAAGTGGGGCTTTTTTTCTGTTTTTTTTTTAAAACATTTCGGACTTGGTCGGGATGCTGCAAGTATGAGAGGACACTTTGTCGCCATGTCGGTGCTGTCTGTGGAAATTTAAGGACGCTCTCTCCCACACACAAGAAAGAAAGAAAAAAGTGGATCCGGTGACTTTACAAGCATGCGGCACCCTTGGCTCTTTCCCACCCGGAGTGTGACTTGGGAATACTGGACGTGGGTGCTTGCGTGTCTCTTGTGGATTCCATACTCCCGCGGGATGCCTCATGTCATCCGAATTGGTGAGTGATGGCGTGTGTTCAATTCAAGCCCGCTGTTTGTTTTTGTAATGCAACACAAGCAACAGGACCTGGGTGCAAACGCATCGCTGCCGTTTAAAACAAGTGAGGTTTGGTGCAATGTGACCTCACCTCCAAAATGTGCACCCCTGTCTCATTCCCTGACTTCCCATCACTTTAGGATTGAGTGTAAATCCAAGAGAATCAAGTGCAACTCCAGGTTGTTGCATAAGCAGTCAGAATGGGACAATTTGTGTGAGCACAAGGATGAATACGTGTGTTCTTCTTGTCCTCTCCGGAGCAAATCGTATTTGACATTTGGCTGAGAAGCTTTGTATTTGGACAAATGGCACCAGCAGCTGCAAGAGGCAGCATCCTATTATTGATTTCTTCCCAGAATAATGACACTTTAAATGGCCCAAAATGACCAGTCAGATCATGCGGGTCCTTTTGCATGTGCTTGATGTTTGGCATTCAGATGCATGCATTACAGATGGGGGACTTTTTTATTTGGGTTTTTACAAAGTGGTACTTTTATGGGAAAAGAAATTTGTAACAATTGAAAAAAATCAATCAAAACTAATGCTTTTATGATATATCATGGACATGTTATGGTTTCAGTTTTTTTTTAAATACTAGGTTTTTGAGGTTTCATGTGTTTTTAGAATTGCACCGTGACCAAGATCAAGTTCTCTGGTGAGCCATTTAAGGCGCACAAGCTGCAGGTTGCGTAGCTTCTGTGTTAATCAGTCAGAAATTGAGTTAAAGGTGAGAACATTTTAGGAAAAGTGGTAAAACCGGTCTGGATTTGTGGCTTTAGTTTGGATTTGTGTGTAGTTTCTGCCTAACCCTGCCTGAACCACCACTATAGAACACCCCAGAGCCTAAATAACTGGGATGGTTGATTGTTCCTATCATTATGCACACATGCCACTACCTTCACTTGATTTTTTATGGGAAGGCTCACACATGCATGTGAATCCCAATTAAAGTAGACATTAGCAACATACCGTGTTATGACTGTCGTGACAAGCACCAAACATGCCGGGGTGATTGACTGCCGCTCTCTGCAGAGTCCCCGACTTCCAAGACATTGTGGCTCATGTCTCAATGTACCTTAAAGCTGTCGACTTGTAGCACAAAAAAAAGATGATTTTTTTTAAATAAATAAAAAATAATAATAATGTCAAAGTGCTGAGACGAATGTACCTTGAAGTGTGCCACCGTCACACAGCATTGCTTTTTATAGACTCCGTCATTGCTGTGCACTAGGAGCGTTTTTTTTTGTTTCTGTGTCATGCTGAGGGGTGCGGAAAAGGTTGCAGAATATGTGCCTCAATGTCAAATTTGGGCGGGTGTTCACATTGGGATATTACAATATTGGTGTGTACACAACATTGGTACACTTGCACAATTAAACGCCGCCTGTATCTAAAATGAGGCTTGTTCCCATTTTGGTGATGAAAGGAGCATAAAATTACAAACAAAATTAGAAATATGTGACACAGCTTTTGTATTTCTTTCGATCGTGCAGGTTAAAAATTCGGAGACAACTCGTCATTCAATAGCATCGGGAAGTGTGTCTAAACTTTTGACTCACCCCCCAAAAAAACGGCAGAGGGTTCCCTTTAAGTCGGTCAGAGGCAAAAAAAAATGGTGTTGTCAAGGTGGGCGGCGCCATCTCCGCTCCCACCCGCCCCAAGTGCCATCTGGGTAATGGTGGGCATCCAAGGTAGAGTTGTCGCCATTGATTCGTCTGCGTTTTACAGCACATTGATCTAAGTTGAGGCCAGATGGTCGCATCGTGTCGTGTCGTAGTACCGCCAATTCTATTTGCTTGGGGAGAATAAAAGAGTGCTCGTCTTGCCTGTCCCCCCCACAGCCCCCTCCTGACACTACAGTTTGCCGCAATGGAGGCCTGAGGTTGTCTTCTTCAGTATGAGGCCATTTTGGAGGAATAAAAGTGCCAAACTTATGACACGTATTAGCGCTGTAATAATAACGAAGACACAACTTTATCTGCGTAATACTTAATACTTGGTCAGTGTTGCATATTCTACCTCGGCCTTCATTTCCTCGGGAACACCTGGAAGTGTGCATTTGATGTTTTGTTATAGTGCAGCACGAGTGATGATTAGAATGCAGCACACAGTCGCAGTCAAACCTTTGTTAAGTGTACAGGCAGTGTGTTAAGTAGCATTTTCATGTTTGTTTACTGTCTTACAGGGGGAAAAAGCAGTGGTAAGTAAATCCGGGATAAAAGAATTGGGATACTGTAAATAGCAGGGTTGAGTCAGGAAGGGCAGAAAACAAAGCCAAAAAAAAGAAAGTTACTGAAAAACAGCCACTCTAAAAAGAGGTTAATTTCTGTACAATGGAAAGTAAATAAACAACAGTAAAAACAAATGTTTACCCCATTGCAGTGCTTTTCACAGGACCACAATCTGGAATGTAGTTGTGTTGGGGTACAACATGACATCACAGTCTAATTTGCATAATTTCTCATGACATATGTGCATGTACTTGGAATGGAATGACAAAAAAAACCACCAACAAAAGAAAATGTTTCGAAAAAAAAATAGACTACCTTCTGTCGCGTCAGAGCCGTCTGCCAATGCTTGTAGATAGGAGCACCCGCTGCTCATTGAGAAGAGCGATGTGCAATTCAGTCGGAATTACCGAGTCGGCCAATGAAAATGGTATTTCCTGTTAAACGCAGAATCTTGTGGAATTTGACATAATGTGAATGAAATGTTGTCATCGTGAGGAGAAGGAACGTGCGTGTGGGAAAGTAATTCCCCGTGTGAACTCTCAATTGTGGCTGAATCTTATTGCAAACACTAAACTATGAGTATGTTTTCACCCTGTTGTGTTTCAACACTTTAATGTAAGGAGAATTTTACAATGCCCAACGACGACCTGCAGGTTCTGAGGGAAAAAAACAACAAAAACCCATCTTTATTTTTGCACCTAGCTCGGCATTGGTGACTACATCTTCCTTAAATTGTCTAATTTGTCTGTGTAAGCAGTAGGGGTGAGACTCAAAAGATGAGGCGGGATTGGAAGTGTGCATGAACTGATATATGCACACTATATACATTGCAATCCAAAGTACCTTGCGTCCCTAATCACTCGAAGTGGATTGTTTTGTGACTGTGTTAGATAAAAACTTCTTTATTTTGTCCATGCAGTTTTCTTCAAAGTGATATTAAAATATTCTCTCGTCTCGCTCTCTTCAGCCCGGTATCGTGTCTCGTCTCGTGAGGTCAGTGTATCGTGACACCCGTAGTAAGCTAACACTTCATCTCCTGAACCGATGCACACAAAGGGGCTAAAATTTGTCAAATTTGTGCGATGATTTTACAGTCAAGTACATGGGGGTTGATAACAGCACCATCTTGCCAACACTTCAACTGACTTGAAATTTTTCCCATAGCTCAATGTGTCCTACAATCGCATAATTGGGCACACAGCTATTGGAGCAAGATTGGGTGAAGACATGGCTGCCATCAAGTAAAATATTTCTGCTGGACTTAGCGACGAATGTCAAATGTCATTTCCAGTCATGTGATGGTTATCTAAGTATCATGTAGCTCATCCTTTACTGAGCATCCAACATCTTTTGCGATGTCACAATAATGTCCATCCTGCTTCTATGGTCATTATCACAGTTTTCTTCTTTGCCATCATTGGTACACCTCTGTGGTCACATCACAAAGTGGCTTGTGTATATCTTCTAAGACTGCAAAAATGGTACAGTACAAGTTTAAATGCAAGTCTCCCAACACGGAGCCAC
The DNA here is from genome assembly GCA_024372805.1 of Oostethus manadensis. Taxonomy (NCBI): domain Eukaryota; kingdom Metazoa; phylum Chordata; class Actinopteri; order Syngnathiformes; family Syngnathidae; genus Oostethus; species Oostethus manadensis. Next base: position 1,569,771 of record QODF01000041.1, read on the forward strand.
TTAATGGGTCTTTGGGGAACGAGAAAACGAGGTGACGTTGCATCAAAAGCTGTGTGAAATGAAGACAACCTTCAGATGAATATTTAATCTGGATCCTAATTTAATCTGTCCCCAGATGTGGAGAGGAAGGAAACCAGGAGAACCCTGCTGTCTGAAGATTAAGGGGGTGGGGGGGTGAACAAAAGGCTATAAAGGATGTCACAGAAGGTAGCAGGTGAAGGGTTGGGATACATTAGCTTGGTTTATCAGGATCACCATCAGCTACTAAACAACTGCCCCTACTGCCCTCCTGGGTTTTTAGGAACCTCTTGAAAGCCATAACTCCACGTCGCTCCCTAAAAAAAAATGGCCGATCTCTGTGGGCCTCTTTGTTTGCAATCCAATCCCATTTTCTGCCTTTTCATTAGCCTGACAAACGACACATTGTTCTGTCTCCTGTAATCATCCCCCAAAATGCTACAAACGAGCTCTACCGATCATCAGAGCCTGGTTGTTTTTTTTTAAAGCCTTACAAGACAGTAGAAAAGAAAATTTACACTTTTGACTGTTAGAAAAACTGTCACTGCTGTAAACTGTTGACCCTTGAAATGTCCTGAAATAAACGTATCGGGTTTTAATTATATTTTTATATTATATCATATATTTTTCTATATATTTGTTTGTGCAAGCTTATATATTATATAATATAATGTATATATGTGCATATTTTTGTATGACGTTCAGATTAAAGGCCAGTATGTTTACATAACGTAAGAATAAATAAAATACAGGGAGCATTTTATTATTATTATTATTATTATTATTATTATTATCAGAATTGCTGAAAAGGATTTTAAAGCATTGTTATTTATTCTACAACCCACACTAGAGGGCATGTTTCCCAAAACTGCTGTAAAAATAGTATATTTTCATAGTTTAACGAATGTAAGCAAGTTATTTGAACCCTTTCCAGCCTGAAATATACATTTCACACATTAATTATATTTAGGGGGTTTATCACCCCCTAAAGGCCAGTATGTTTACAAAACAGCAATATTTTGTAATACAAAATCTACAAAATACACTGCCAGGAGTGAATTATTTGATTATTTGTGTTCTACTTTAAACAAGTCAGTTTTCAAAGTCCTGAATGTTTAGAAAAATGCTTTTGTATTGACAAAAACCCAGAAGAAAAGCTAAAGTGATTTGTAAAAAATAACGTTTCAAGCAATATTACTGATCTATTAGCATGAAAGGGGTCAATGCTTGGCAACAATATTGATTTTTCTGCATTGTAGGTTTTTTTCCAGATTTAAAACCAAAACTTACACTGGAGGTTGTCAGATCAAAAGTGGTCAGCTTCAAAAACACGTTATTTATACATCCATTTTGCTTTCTACTCTAAACGAGCCGATGTTTTAAAACACAGTGTGCCTAAACTAAATTTGAACTTTTTATTCATAGCATATTTCCATCATCACTTAAGATAATGAGCTTGGAGAGTAAAGTCGAGCGCAGGTGCTTTTAACGGGCTCGCTCAGTCACATTTAGTGATGATTACGCAATAATCCACGCCACTGGGGCCTAATGGACAAAGTTGATCTAAGCAACCAGTAAAATAATCCTCGAACACAGCGAGGCCTTTTGCAGCCTCGGCTAAGTTAGCGCGTAGCTGCTAACTCGCGTGACAGATGGTGTTTTCATAACGTAGCACAAAGTGGGTTTTCGACGGCGAAACGTCTGCTGCAAGCATATGTCTCGTGAAATGCACAGCACGGTGATTCTTTAGGTGATTAGTTGTTTTTTTTTTAACGAAAGCGAGTAGCGGTTAACTCGTTTTTACACTTGTATGACAATGGATAATTATTACCGTATTTCTGGTACATCCTATGGGGAAAAAATACCAAATCTGAACAATTTAAAATGAAATTAAACTTAGAAATAACTTCGGAGTAGCCAGTGTACAACTTGTAAGGCAATATGTATTTCACAATGTGAAAATGAGTCAACTATTGTCAAGTATGGCAGTGGTAGAATTAGAGTCTTGGGCTGTATGAGTGCTGCCAGCACAAGGGAGCTGTGGTTCATCGGGGGCAAAATGAGACAGAAACTGGGTCACATGGCAGTGCTTTGCTGAGGAAGCTGACAGTGATGGAATGGCTAAGTATTGTCTGCTCCAGATCTGACTCCAGACGAGCACCTGTGGGGCATCCTCAAGCAGGATAGTTGAGGATTGCAAAGTGCCCTAATCCACCTGCTCCACCAGTGATGTCATCATGAAGGAGTGGAAGAGAACCCCAGTAACAACCTATGAAGCTCTCATCATTTGCAAGTACAAGAGCTGTCAAGAAAACAGTTAATTGGTTCCAGACTTGACCGTGATAAGTGAATTTCAACAAAGCAGAATTCCTTATTCATGAAATTGAACATTTTTGTAAGTAGAAAATGAAAAACAACCTTACAACCTTCTAATTCCCATTCTTAAGATTACCAGAGCCCTCTAGACATGAACTAACACTCCTATAGTCACATTTAGAGTTGTATTTTCCAATATACAGTAGTAGACATAATAAGTAAATAAGTCATTTCCATCATAAGTACCACTCATGCCTGCGTTTGTTGCTATAAATAAGTTCCCTAGGGGTGCCAGGTGGCGGGCGGACAGGAAGTGACGTTGAGGGTCCAGAGTTCACTGCAGCAACAGTAGTAGCCTGTGTTTTTAGTGATTATTGGGCCTGTTTTTAGATAACTCAAACCTGCAATAAAATACATCAAATAGTATAATAAAAATACTTCATTCATACCGCTAATCCTCATTAGGGTTGCGGTTATGCTGGAGTCTATCCCAGCTGACTTTGGGCGGGAGGCGGGGTACACCCTGAACTGCATACTTTAATATGCACGTGTTGTGCCACGACCAGTGTAGAATACAACACATATCATTCGCAGCGTCTTTGAATGCGTCTTCAGAATGCCTTATATTTGTATTTGAGTTTATTTGAGTAAGCTCATTACTGACAATATTTGTATTTTAGTTTATTTACCAGTCCAGGATGTACCCTGCCTCTCACCCGAAGTCAGCAGGGATTGGCTCCAGCAACCCCCGCAACCCTAATGAGGATAAGTGGCATAGAAAATGGATAAATGGCTAGCCGGGGTTAGCAACATCACTGACACCTTGTGACCAGTGTAGAATACTACATATCATTCACAGCGTCTTTATATGCGTCATGTCTTGTATTTGTATTTTAGTTCATTTAGCCATTTTTATGCTTGAAATGATTAATTCAGGCAAGAAATACGTAAGAAATATGCTTCAATATGGAGAGTTTTGATTAAAATGAGTACGTATTCCACCATAAAACAGCACGTTTCTTATAATATATATATGGTGGAATATATATATATATATTAATAAAATGTGATCGAGTGAAGTCGGCAATTTTAAACCACGAGGTGGCGAGCTGTTCACTCTGACAACTATTCAAGCTGTATGGTAAGTATTTTCAAGTGTTCTTAAAAAAGTAATGCCCCTTGAGAAGAAAAACGGTAGTAAAAACTGCCATGCATCCCGGTTTCCCTAGGGCAGTGGTTCCCAAACTTTTTTTCCAGCGCCCCCTTTTTGATGATAAAATGATTTTCCGCACCACCCCGCCCAAAAAATATGGTAATAATTAAAAGTGTTCGTGGTAGCCCTGTGCCGCCCCTGTCATAAACCCGGGCCCCTCCAGGGGGCAAGCCCCCCAGTTTGAAAACCACTGCCCTAGGGCATCATGCTGTGCTTCACAACGTCACAGTACATGTTGGAACCACAGCTCCCCCAGTATCGGTAGCACGCTTGCAGCCCTAGACCATAACACTCCCAACGTGAGGCTTGACTGTAGGCAAGACACAAATATCTTGCCGCTCACTTGTGTTGCCAGCTTTTAGACAATAATGAATGTGTGTTGACTCAAATCTGTACTCCTATCCAAGTTTACGTTCTGTGATGTTACGCCTTGGGAAGATATGATACAATGCTTATGACTTTGTGCTCCGCTGTACACGGTAAACCTAAAAGGAGAGTTAGGCAAAATTCCACAAACTGCGACGAAAGAAAGACAGAGCTCGGGGACGTGTAGTTTAGCTTGTTAATTAGCACGTACTTTTTGATCCCAATTTGAAACCCCTGCCACGTTGCGGCTCAGCTTCCTTTTTTTGCACCTCGCCCGCCCCGAGCCAGATAAAAACCGGGCTTCATTCGTGCTCCACCTCAAACGCTCCAGCATTAGCGTTCCGCCTTCCCGCACTCGCGTTAGCGCTGTCCTTATCTATTTCCAGATGTTGCGTGTAAGCTGTGAGACCCTGCGAACACACACACACACGCACACACACACACACACACACACACTCTGAAGGTAAGGCGTTCTCCATCCTATTTAATTTTGAGGACAAAAAAAGAAAAAGGGGCGCCAAGGTTTGGATCAAGCGCCTATTGTGGTATGGTGCATCCGCGAACGTCAGCTTGTGTGAGTCCCCAGGAATCGCATGTCCGCAGGGAGCCGTGTGTGCACGAGCGCATGTTTGGGTGCAGGGGGATGCGTGCCTGCGTGATGAGGGGACGTGTAGTTGGAGCTGGCATAAAAGGCCCCGGAGGGTCAGGGGGGCTAGGGGGTGGTGTTGAGCAAGAGTTGTTAATCAACTGTGGGAGAGTCTACTCTTGTTTTTTTACCCCAATCCCACCCCCTCCGCCCGCCCTCCTCCGAGAGACAAAGACAAGGAGTGGATAAGACAAGCTTCTTCAGGCCAAAAAAAAAAAACACTCCAGAAGGAGCTCTCACATTGCACCCTCACACTTTGTTCCCCTTCTTATCCCGGCGGTACCAAACGCCGAGTGCAGGAAGTGCTCAACATCCGTCCTCTGCGCTGATGGATAGCTGGGAGGTTAGAAGCCAATGTCAATTTATAACACAGCCAGAAGCTTCCACTCAGCACTCGTGCCGCATGCAGGACAGACAATTTTGGGTTGCTCTCCGTTGGGCACATGCGGTCCAGCTATAGCCACATAGCTGCGTTAGCTGCCGTGACGGTGAACCTCCAAAACTCACCACAGTCCGTCAAGTGTTGGTCTTCCAATGCCTTATTAAAGCTTTTTAACGTGCTAACCCCGCTTTTCGACTTTGGCTAAATGTAATGTTTTATTTTAATTTTTGTCTGCCTTTTGAATGTTTTGAACTCCTGTTTCCATGCTAGTGTTGTACAAAAAAATGGAGATGGCTGACAAATTAGTTGAGATAGACTCATTAGCGCCTCTGCTGGTGGCAGCCTTGTAGTGCACTGCATTTTGTCTCAGTTAATTCAAGACAGGATTAATTGACGATTAATTCTACACTCTGTTAGTGTTTGCAGCATCTCTGCTGCATTTGTAATATTTATATTTTTGTGATACGATTCTGATACTAGTTTAGGGTCAGTGCAAGCGATTTTGGATTTAGTGTTACAGTGAAGGATTTTGTAGTGTTTTCCCAAAAGCACGCCTAGTTTTTTTTTTTTTTAACATTTAAAGGCTAATTTAAAATTACAGTTGTCCCTCGCCACTTGAGTTTTTGAACATTGTTCCCGCACTCCATTGTTTTGTTTTTCAAAAAATACTCAATTAATAAATGGTTGCGCTTTTGTGGTTGACTCCCTATTGTTAGTCAAAAAAAGGCATTTTATACACTCTTGACCTAAATTGACTCTTGGCCTTAAACATAAAAATAGCTAAATCAACTAAAATACAAATATAAAATACAAATAATTCAAAAAAGTTGATGAAATGCAGTATACTACACTGTTCAGTAGGTATCACCAGTAATACATGTACAGTTTTGTCTTGGTTAACATCATTAATCCATTGCAGGTCAGACTCAAACCAAAACAAACTCTGACCAAAACATATATATATATATTTTTGACTGCGTTTATTATGAATTTTGTTGCGCCACATTTCGATGCCAAAAAAAGGGACTGGTGGAGGGAGGGGTGAGGGATATAAGAAAGGGTGCAGAAGAACCTCACAAACATATTTCAACCATATTATAAACAACCGTTATAATCACAATTTCAGCAACAACCAGAACAGTCACAGAGCAAAATGAGCAAAAATATAGGGGAAAGAAAAATAATAATAATAATAATAACAATACAAATATACATGTACACACATTCATATAGATCTACATATACACATATATACTGATATATACATATATATACATACATACACACATATATACACATACATATACATATACACACACATACATATACATGTATATAGACACACACATATATACATATATATATGCATATATACATACATACATATACACATATTCGTACATGTATACATACACATACTGTGCACATACACATATCCATGCAGTACATACATACATACACACACATACAGTGTGCATATATATGTATACACACATACATAAATATTTACTAATAATGATAAACATACAAGAAAAACAACGAGAAAAGAAACAGAACCTCTTGAACAATGACCATCCAGATGACACGTGCAACAAATTTACATTAAATCTACATTATTCTGCAGTGACAGGATAACTGACAGGAAACAGAGAATGAGGAAATGTTTGTGGTGAAAACCGCCATGCATCCAAAACCACACTCCCTCCAAAAGCGAGGGTCCGACTAGGAAGACGCCGGAGCACGGCCCCCCAGCAGGCTCCCTACAGAGGGAAAAAAAAAAAGAAACTGTCGATTGATCCAGGCGACTAAGTACGCGCCTTGTCAGTGTCTCCTCCGCCTGACAAAGGTGGCGTTGATGTTTCTGGGGCTATTAGTTATGACCACCTTGCCAGACGAGACATCGATTGGCCGGCTTGTTGTAAATGCGACAGCAATCATTACACCCGGGGGAGAACACGCGTAGAGTATGCTTATTTCAGCCTGTTTATGACAAGCGAGCAAATCCATTTGCTTTTTACATGCAGTCCAAACTTCAGACTCTTAAGACTAGTTGGGTTACCTCGCGGTGGGTTCAAAAAACATCATCTTTGCGGTAGTTTTTATCATTTCACCCAGGGGAGAATGTGATAGCGGTGGCGTATGTTGAGTTCAGCTTGTTTATGACGAGCGAGTGCATAATTTTGTTTTATACGTCTAGTGCAAACTTCAGACTCTAAGACTTGTTGCAGTTAAACATCAATTTCCAACTTTGCAAAAATGCTAACATGTTGAGTTCACTTCTCAACAACCTGTTGACAAAGTATCTCTTTAAGAGGTTTTGGCAAATATTTTGTGTTGCACTACAGTTGTTTCTTGCTGCAATGCGGTTCAAACATTGCACATTTACTCTGTCACTGTTAAATAATAAATAATTACTGCTTTGTGGTTGACTATGGGCTATTATTAGTCAAAAAATATTGAAAAACGAGTTATATGTGAAATTTTGGTCACTATGCATCTGAAATGTCACTTTGATGAGACATGACATTAGATTACATTATTTTAAAGGAATGGTTTGGATTTTTCGACATGAGGTTGTATGACATCCTCATCAGCAGTGTAGCGCATCAACAGTGACGTTTGCCCCATTTCGTCCCATGAGCCAGGTTCTGGACCTCATTTCTTGTTGTTTTTAAGTTAGATGTGCTATCTGCTGCCCCTGGTAGCCAAGCTTAGATGTTTGCGTATGTTTTTTTATTCTGCTAAATGAAGTACAGTATTTGCTGTCTTACTTGGGTGCAGAAACCTCAGAGACTAGTTTGACTGCTGACTTAAATCTTATATGTATCTGTTAATAATATTTAAAGGTGTTGTCAGAAATAAACCGAACTAAGATTTGTATTAAAAGAATAATAATTTTCATAGTGGTATTTAAATAGAAATAAAAAATATCATCATAAAAATATGAATGTAAAAATGCTACAGATACATACTTGAATGATCTCCAAGAGAAATTCACAGTAGTTATGTTAGTACAGCATGACCTTGCCTCCCATTCATCCCTGAATGTTTGTGTTGCAAAGCTCCACTTGCTGCCGATGGCAAGCACAATCCAGCATCCCTCCATAGAGGGCACCCACAGACCTGCATGAATGTCCGCCTTGCTCCAGCTGTGTACATTTTGCGATCTGAAAGAGCAGTGAGTCAATGAATCTCGATAATGCGAGAACCGGGCCACATAACTCATGTTGATAGTTGGTACATTGTGCCAAGAGGCAATAAATCTGCAGCGGGGGGGACATGAATATGCAGCGGCAGTCAGTCTGGCTTGTTTCCCCCTCCCATCCCTGCTTGTATGACGCGCACTTTCACCCATCCCAACCCTGCATCCTTCCAAACAGAGGAATAAAAGCAATGAGCCACAACGCCATCTCATCAACGATGCTCCGCTAAGATTGAATTATTGCATTGTTTTGTAAGAGTGAGCAGCGCAATTGCATATCATAACACAGAAAAATCAATTGTGGCATTAGGAGGCGTACGGAATGACTTGTTAATTCACTCCGTCCGCGGCTGATAAATACACCTGAGAGGATTTTAGTAAATATTCTGAACAGTATTGTTTATAGGCACACCTGCTTAGACTCATGTGATCTAAAAAAAGATAGACCCAACTCCAGTCCCAAATCTGAAGCTTTAAGGAAACCCTAATCACGGACTCTTTATAGTAACTTTAATAGTAACCCTAATCCAAGTTCCCAACCATGAACCTTAAGGGTAAATACATTTCCTAACCCAAAAACTTAAAGTACCTGTAGTCCCAAGGGTAGTTCTTGATCCCAATTAATTTTGAATCCTACAATTTAAAGTGAAACCAATTTTCCAACCCTAAACTTTAATGTAACCCAAAATCTTAAACCCAACCATAGCCCCTAGGTCACAACGGGGCTCCTACAACTGGTCTATGTGCAAAAAACGCAAGACATGCTTGGAGGGGTAAGGCGATGTGCTGATTTTGGACTGGCCACAGAACTGGCTGTAAAGGTTCTTTGTCATGTCAAACAAACTCTATAAGCGTTTACATTTTTTTTTTCGTGTTGCAAGGTTAATCTACACACGTCATATTTTATTTTGTGCGTCATCCGTACGGCCAACATATGTTTTTTGTATGTTTTGCTGGTGTCATCTTTGGGCCAAATGTCTGTTTTTGTACATCACATTTACAGACTCCGTATACGTGTTGTCTGCCACAGACGCACACCACATATATAAATATTTATATATCGTACATCCTCCATGCGTGACTCCTTCATGGTCACCACAACTATGTTTACCGCAAACAAACAAAAATGCAGCAATTTGGGGAATGGCAAAAATTGCATGGCCAAAAAAAATATATGTCTGATTGTGACAGAGGCTTTAAGGCTAATCATAGTAACACCAAGGCTAACCACAGTCCCTGACACTAAACCTAAAGGAAACCCCTCATGGCAATCCTAGTCCCAAAACCTAGACTCTAAGGCTAACCCTAGTCCCTAAAACTAAACTTAACCTTATCCCTATCCAAAAATCTCAAAGCTAACCCTAACCGTGGTCCTTCCAAAATATGAAAGATAACTCTAATTTTTGACCCTCAACCTTATAGGAAATCATAATCCCTAAACGTTTAGGCTAACCCAGAATTTTTAGGGTAATGCCAAACACTAGTCCCGACATCTTAACTTTAAAGCTAACCTTAGTCCCCTATTCCAAACCCCAACGGTAACCCTATTCTATGGGCCATATTCTAACCAGAGGTGTCCGATCATTAATTTAACACCTAATCCCGGTTCCTCTAAACCTATTGATTGACTGATTAAAAGTAACACACATGGTTCAAACCCCCCCACCCCCCCACCGCCTTGTGTAACCCTTAAAGTAACTAACGTTTAACCTTAAGATAACCTTCTTTCCCAGCCCAAAACCTTTAGACTAACCCGAATCTAAAACCTAAATACTTTAGTTCTTAACTTGCTAAAGGACTGGCCACTTGTTGCGAGAAAATGACAATATTGCGGTGAGTCGTAAACGACTAACTCGTTCACCAGCACCGCTTCCTGTTTGCAATTTTACGACCATATTACCATTCCCATACCCGCTGATTCCAACCGGGATTTTTTTCAGTTTGATTGCTGTCAAAATATAGCTTGATAATAAAAAGTCAGAATAGTGTCTAGTGCCATCTGGTGGGGCACTGCGCCCCCTGCCCCTCGTGCAGAGACCACATTGACACAGTCCATCTCCGTGGAGTAGATGGTTGGAGATGATGTGGAATATGAAGGCTAATCATAAGAAAAACCCGCCTAATGAAGCAACAACCATCTTCTTCACTGTTGGCAGTTGCGCTTGCGTAACCCCCGCCCACGCGCATTAATCAAGGCGTGCACGTTTGCTGGACCACTTGCAGCCTCACGCCTGCGCTTTGCCCCGCGTGCATGCGTGCGCGCAAAGCAAAAGGAAGAGGCGCGCGTCACGGTGCCTTTTTTTTTTTTTTTTTTGGTCCACCCGCGCGTCGCGGAAGGACACGCAAATAGCTCCAATAGGACCACTTCTGGTGTCGCTCATTCGTGCATGGTGCTTGTGCGTGCTTTGGAGGTGCGTGCGTGTGTGGTTAAATTCCGCAGGGGGGGGAGCGATACAGTGCGTGCGTGCGTGCAGCAGCAACCAGTCCACACTTGGCGTGGAAGTGGACGCAGACATAGTGGGGGAGCACCGAAGTGGGGCTTTTTTTCTGTTTTTTTTTTAAAACATTTCGGACTTGGTCGGGATGCTGCAAGTATGAGAGGACACTTTGTCGCCATGTCGGTGCTGTCTGTGGAAATTTAAGGACGCTCTCTCCCACACACAAGAAAGAAAGAAAAAAGTGGATCCGGTGACTTTACAAGCATGCGGCACCCTTGGCTCTTTCCCACCCGGAGTGTGACTTGGGAATACTGGACGTGGGTGCTTGCGTGTCTCTTGTGGATTCCATACTCCCGCGGGATGCCTCATGTCATCCGAATTGGTGAGTGATGGCGTGTGTTCAATTCAAGCCCGCTGTTTGTTTTTGTAATGCAACACAAGCAACAGGACCTGGGTGCAAACGCATCGCTGCCGTTTAAAACAAGTGAGGTTTGGTGCAATGTGACCTCACCTCCAAAATGTGCACCCCTGTCTCATTCCCTGACTTCCCATCACTTTAGGATTGAGTGTAAATCCAAGAGAATCAAGTGCAACTCCAGGTTGTTGCATAAGCAGTCAGAATGGGACAATTTGTGTGAGCACAAGGATGAATACGTGTGTTCTTCTTGTCCTCTCCGGAGCAAATCGTATTTGACATTTGGCTGAGAAGCTTTGTATTTGGACAAATGGCACCAGCAGCTGCAAGAGGCAGCATCCTATTATTGATTTCTTCCCAGAATAATGACACTTTAAATGGCCCAAAATGACCAGTCAGATCATGCGGGTCCTTTTGCATGTGCTTGATGTTTGGCATTCAGATGCTTGCATTACAGATGGGGGACTTTTTTATTTGGGTTTTTACAAAGTGGTACTTTTATGGGAAAAGAAATTTGTAACAATTGAAAAAAATCAATCAAAACTAATGCTTTTATGATATATCATGGACATGTTATGGTTTTAGGTTTTTTTAAATACTAGGTTTTTGAGGTTTCATGTGTTTTTAGAATTGCACCGTGACCAAGATCAAGTTCTCTGGTGAGCCATTTAAGGCGCACAAGCTGCAGGTTGCGTAGCTTCTGTGTTAATCAGTCAGAAATTGAGTTAAAGGTGAGAACATTTTAGGAAAAGTGGTAAAACCGGTCTGGATTTGTGGCTTTAGTTTGGATTTGTGTGTAGTTTCTGCCTAACCCTGCCTGAACCACCACTATAGAACACCCCAGAGCCTAAATAACTGGGATGGTTGATTGTTCCTATCATTATGCACACATGCCACTACCTTCACTTGATTTTTTATGGGAAGGCTCACACATGCATGTGAATCCCAATTAAAGTAGACATTAGCAACATACCGTGTTATGACTGTCGTGACAAGCACCAAACATGCCGGGGTGATTGACTGCCGCTCTCTGCAGAGTCCCCGACTTCCAAGACATTGTGGCTCATGTCTCAATGTACCTTAAAGCTGTCGACTTGTAGCACAAAAAAAAGAAGATTTTTTAAAAAAAAAAAAAAAAAAAAAAAAAAAAAAAAAAAAAAAAAAAAAAAAACATAAAAAAAAACAACAAAAAAAAAAAATAAATTTTAAAAAAAACAAAAATAAAAAAAAAAAAGAAAAATTTTTTTTGTTTCTGTGTCATGCTGAGGGGTGCGGAAAAGGTTGCAGAATATGTGCCTCAATGTCAAATTTGGGCGGGTGTTCACATTGGGATATTACAATATTGGTGTGTACACAACATTGGTACACTTGCACAATTAAACGCCGCCTGTATCTAAAATGAGGCTTGTTCCCATTTTGGTGATGAAAGGAGCATAAAATTACAAACAAAATTAGAAATATGTGACACAGCTTTTGTATTTCTTTCGATCGTGCAGGTTAAAAATTCGGAGACAACTCGTCATTCAATAGCATCGGGAAGTGTGTCTAAACTTTTGACTCACCCCCCAAAAAAACGGCAGAGGGTTCCCTTTAAGTCGGTCAGAGGCAAAAAAAAATGGTGTTGTCAAGGTGGGCGGCGCCATCTCCGCTCCCACCCGCCCCAAGTGCCATCTGGGTAATGGTGGGCATCCAAGGTAGAGTTGTCGCCATTGATTCGTCTGCGTTTTACAGCACATTGATCTAAGTTGAGGCCAGATGGTCGCATCGTGTCGTGTCGTAGTACCGCCAATTCTATTTGCTTGGGGAGAATAAAAGAGTGCTCGTCTTGCCTGTCCCCCCCACAGCCCCCTCCTGACACTACAGTTTGCCGCAATGGAGGCCTGAGGTTGTCTTCTTCAGTATGAGGCCATTTTGGAGGAATAAAAGTGCCAAACTTATGACACGTATTAGCGCTGTAATAATAACGAAGACACAACTTTATCTGCGTAATACTTAATACTTGGTCAGTGTTGCATATTCTACCTCGGCCTTCATTTCCTCGGGAACACCTGGAAGTGTGCATTTGATGTTTTGTTATAGTGCAGCACGAGTGATGATTAGAATGCAGCACACAGTCGCAGTCAAACCTTTGTTAAGTGTACAGGCAGTGTGTTAAGTAGCGTTTTCATGTTTGTTTACTGTCTTACAGGGGGAAAAAGCAGTGGTAAGTAAATCCGGGATAAAAGAATTGGGATACTGTAAATAGCAGGGTTGAGTCAGGAAGGGCAGAAAACAAAGCCAAAAAAAAGAAAGTTACTGAAAAACAGCCACTCTAAAAAGAGGTTAATTTCTGTACAATGGAAAGTAAATAAACAACAGTAAAAACAAATGTTTACCCCATTGCAGTGCTTTTCACAGGACCACAATCTGGAATGTAGTTGTGTTGGGGTACAACATGACATCACAGTCTAATTTGCATAATTTCTCATGACATATGTGCATGTACTTGGAATGGAATGACAAAAAAAACCACCAACAAAAGAAAATGTTTCGAAAAAAAAATAGACTACCTTCTGTCGCGTCAGAGCCGTCTGCCAATGCTTGTAGATAGGAGCACCCGCTGCTCATTGAGAAGAGCGATGTGCAATTCAGTCGGAATTACCGAGTCGGCCAATGAAAATGGTATTTCCTGTTAAACGCAGAATCTTGTGGAATTTGACATAATGTGAATGAAATGTTGTCATCGTGAGGAGAAGGAACGTGCGTGTGGGAAAGTAATTCCCCGTGTGAACTCTCAATTGTGGCTGAATCTTATTGCAAACACTAAACTATGAGTATGTTTTCACCCTGTTGTGTTTCAACACTTTAATGTAAGGAGAATTTTACAATGCCCAACGACGACCTGCAGGTTCTGAGGGAAAAAAACAACAAAAACCCATCTTTATTTTTGCACCTAGCTCGGCATTGGTGACTACATCTTCCTTAAATTGTCTAATTTGTCTGTGTAAGCAGTAGGGGTGAGACTCAAAAGATGAGGCGGGATTGGAAGTGTGCATGAACTGATATATGCACACTATATACATTGCAATCCAAAGTACCTTGCGTCCCTAATCACTCGAAGTGGATTGTTTTGTGACTGTGTTAGATAAAAACTTCTTTATTTTGTCCATGCAGTTTTCTTCAAAGTGATATTAAAATATTCTCTCGTCTCGCTCTCTTCAGCCCGGTATCGTGTCTCGTCTCGTGAGGTCAGTGTATCGTGACACCCGTAGTAAGCTAACACTTCATCTCCTGAACCGATGCACACAAAGGGGCTAAAATTTGTCAAATTTGTGCGATGATTTTACAGTCAAGTACATGGGGGTTGATAACAGCACCATCTTGCCAACACTTCAACTGACTTGAAATTTTTCCCATAGCTCAATGTGTCCTACAATCGCATAATTGGGCACACAGCTATTGGAGCAAGATTGGGTGAAGACATGGCTGCCATCAAGTAAAATATTTCTGCTGGACTTAGCGACGAATGTCAAATGTCATTTCCAGTCATGTGATGGTTATCTAAGTATCATGTAGCTCATCCTTTACTGAGCATCCAACATCTTTTGCGATGTCACAATAATGTCCATCCTGCTTCTATGGTCATTATCACAGTTTTCTTCTTTGCCATCATTGGTACACATCTGTGGTCACATCACAAAGTGGCTTGTGTATATCTTCTAAGACTGCAAAAATGGTACAGTACAAGTTTAAATGCAAGTCTCCCAACACGGAGCCACTTAATGGGTCTTTGGGGAACGAGAAAACGAGGTGACGTTGCATCAAAAGCTGTGTGAAATGAAGACAACCTTCAGATGAATATTTAATCTGGATCCTAATTTAATCTGTCCCCAGATGTGGAGAGGAAGGAAACCAGGAGAACCCTGCTGTCTGAAGATTAAGGGGGTGGGGGGGTGAACAAAAGGCTATAAAGGATGTCACAGAAGGTAGCAGGTGAAGGGTTGGGATACATTAGCTTGGTTTATCAGGATCACCATCAGCTACTAAACAACTGCCCCTACTGCCCTCCTGGGTTTTTAGGAACCTCTTGAAAGCCATAACTCCACGTCGCTCCCTAAAAAAAAATGGCCGATCTCTGTGGGCCTCTTTGTTTGCAATCCAATCCCATTTTCTGCCTTTTCATTAGCCTGACAAACGACACATTGTTCTGTCTCCTGTAATCATCCCCCAAAATGCTACAAACGAGCTCTACCGATCATCAGAGCCTGGTTGTTTTTTTTTAAAGCCTTACAAGACAGTAGAAAAGAAAATTTACACTTTTGACTGTTAGAAAAACTGTCACTGCTGTAAACTGTTGACCCTTGAAATGTCCTGAAATAAACGTATCGGGTTTTAATTATATTTTTATATTATATCATATATTTTTCTATATATTTGTTTGTGCAAGCTTATATATTATATAATATAATGTATATATGTGCATATTTTTGTATGACGTTCAGATTAAAGGCCAGTATGTTTACATAACGTAAGAATAAATAAAATACAGGGAGCATTTTATTATTATTATTATTATTATTATTATCAGAATTGCTGAAAAGGATTTTAAAGCATTGTTATTTATTCTACAACCCACACTAGAGGGCATGTTTCCCAAAACTGCTGTAAAAATAGTATATTTTCATAGTTTTACGAATGTAAGCAAGTTATTTGAACCCTTTCCAGCCTGAAATATACATTTCACACATTAATTATATTTAGGGGGTTTATCACCCCCTAAAGGCCAGTATGTTTACAAAACAGCAATATTTTGTAATACAAAATCTACAAAATACACTGCCAGGAGTGAATTATTTGATTATTTGTGTTCTACTTTAAACAAGTCAGTTTTCAAAGTCCTGAATGTTTAGAAAAATGCTTTTGTATTGACAAAAACCCAGAAGAAAAGCTAAAGTGATTTGTAAAAAATAACGTTTCAAGCAATATTACTGATCTATTAGCATGAAAGGGGTCAATGCTTGGCAACAATATTGATTTTTCTGCATTGTAGGTTTTTTTCCAGATTTAAAACCAAAACTTACACTGGAGGTTGTCAGATCAAAAGTGGTCAGCTTCAAAAACACGTTATTTATACATCCATTTTGCTTTCTACTCTAAATGAGCCGATGTTTTAAAACACAGTGTGCCTAAACTAAATTTGAACTTTTTATTCATAGCATATTTCCATCATCACTTAAGATAATGAGCTTGGAGAGTAAAGTCGAGCGCAGGTGCTTTTAACGGGCTCGCTCAGTCACATTTAGTGATGATTACGCAATAATCCACGCCACTGGGGCCTAATGGACAAAGTTGATCTAAGCAACCAGTAAAATAATCCTCGAACACAGCGAGGCCTTTTGCAGCCTCGGCTAAGTTAGCGCGTAGCTGCTAACTCGCGTGACAGATGGTGTTTTCATAACGTAGCACAAAGTGGGTTTTCGACGGCGAAACGTCTGCTGCAAGCATATGTCTCGTGAAATGCACAGCATGGTGATTCTTTAGGTGATTAGTTGTTTTTTTTTTTAACGAAAGCGAGTAGCGGTTAACTCGTTTTTACACTTGTATGACAATGGATAATTATTACCGTATTTCTGGTACATCCTATGGGGAAAAAATACCAAATCTGAACAATTTAAAATGAAATTAAACTTAGAAATAACTTCGGAGTAGCCAGTGTACAACTTGTAAGGCAATATGTATTTCACAATGTGAAAATGAGTCAACTATTGTCAAGTATGGCAGTGGTAGAATTAGAGTCTTGGGCTGTATGAGTGCTGCCAGCACAAGGGAGCTGTGGTTCATCGGGGGCAAAATGAGACAGAAACTGGGTCACATGGCAGTGCTTTGCTGAGGAAGCTGACAGTGATGGAGTGGCTAAGTATTGTCTGCTCCAGATCTGACTCCAGACGAGCACCTGTGGGGCATCCTCAAGCAGGATAGTTGAGGATTGCAAAGTGCCCTAATCCACCTGCTCCACCAGTGATGTCATCATGGAGGAGTGGAAGAGAATCCCAGTAACAACCTATGGAGCTCTCATCATTTGCAAGTACAAGAGCTGTCAAGAAAACAGTTAATTGGTTCCAGACTTGACCGTGATAAGTGAATTTCAACAAAGCAGAATTCCTTATTCATGAAATTGAACATTTTTGTAAGTAGAAAATGAAAAACAACCTTACAACCTTCTAATTCCCATTCTTAAGATTACCAGAGCCCTCTAGACATGAACTAACACTCCTATAGTCACATTTAGAGTTGTATTTTCCAATATACAGTAGTAGACATAATAAGTAAATAAGTCATTTCCATCATAAGTACCACTCATGCCTGCGTTTGTTGCTATAAATAAGTTCCCTAGGGGTGCCAGGTGGCGGGCGGACAGGAAGTGACGTTGAGGGTCCAGAGTTCACTGCAGCAACAGTAGTAGCCTGTGTTTTTAGTGATTATTGGGCCTGTTTTTAGATAACTCAAACCTGCAATAAAATACATCAAATAGTATAATAAAAATACTTCATTCATACCGCTAATCCTCATTAGGGTTGCGGTTATGCTGGAGTCTATCCCAGCTGACTTTGGGCGGGAGGCGGGGTACACCCTGAACTGCATACTTTAATATGCACGTGTTGTGCCACGACCAGTGTAGAATACAACACATATCATTCGCAGCGTCTTTGAATGCGTCTTCAGAATGCCTTATATTTGTATTTGAGTTTATTTGAGTAAGCTCATTACTGACAATATTTGTATTTTAGTTTATTTACCAGTCCAGGATGTACCCTGCCTCTCACCCGAAGTCAGCAGGGATTGGCTCCAGCAACCCCCGCAACCCTAATGAGGATAAGTGGCATAGAAAATGGATAAATGGCTAGCCGGGGTTAGCAACATCACTGACACCTTGTGACCAGTGTAGAATACTACATATCATTCACAGCGTCTTTATATGCGTCATGTCTTGTATTTGTATTTTAGTTCATTTAGCCATTTTTATGCTTGAAATGATTAATTCAGGCAAGAAATACGTAAGAAATATGCTTCAATATGGAGAGTTTTGATTAAAATGAGTACGTATTCCACCATAAAACAGCACGTTTCTTATAATATATATATGGTGGAATATATATATATATATTAATAAAATGTGATCGAGTGAAGTCGGCAATTTTAAACCACGAGGTGGCGAGCTGTTCACTCTGACAACTATTCAAGCTGTATGGTAAGTATTTTCAAGTGTTCTTAAAAAAGTAATGCCCCTTGAGAAGAAAAACGGTAGTAAAAACTGCCATGCATCCCGGTTTCCCTAGGGCAGTGGTTCCCAAACTTTTTTTCCAGCGCCCCCTTTTTGATGATAAAATGATTTTCCGCACCACCCCGCCCAAAAAATATGGTAATAATTAAAAGTGTTCGTGGTAGCCCTGTGCAGCCCCTGTCATAAACCCGGGCCCCTCCAGGGGGCAAGCCCCCCAGTTTGAAAACCACTGCCCTAGGGCATCATGCTGTGCTTCACAACGTCACAGTACATGTTGGAACCACAGCTCCCCCAGTATCGGTAGCACGCTTGCAGCCCTAGACCATAACACTCCCAACGTGAGGCTTGACTGTAGGCAAGACACAAATATCTTGCTGCTCACTTGTGTTGCCAGCTTTTAGACAATAATGAATGTGTGTTGACTCAAATCTGTACTCCTATCCAAGTTTACGTTCTGTGATGTTACGCCTTGGGAAGATATGATACAATGCTTATGACTTTGTGCTCCGCTGTACACGGTAAACCTAAAAGGAGAGTTAGGCAAAATTCCACAAACTGCGACGAAAGAAAGACAGAGCTCGGGGACGTGTAGTTTAGCTTGTTAATTAGCACGTACTTTTTGATCCCAATTTGAAACCCCTGCCACGTTGCGGCTCAGCTTCCTTTTTTTGCGCCTCGCCCGCCCCGAGCCAGATAAAAACCGGGCTTCATTCGTGCTCCACCTCAAACGCTCCAGCATTAGCGTTCCGCCTTCCCGCACTCGCGTTAGCGCTGTCCTTATCTATTTCCAGATGTTGCGTGTAAGCTGTGAGACCCTGCGAACACACACACACACGCACACACACACACACACACACACACTCTGAAGGTAAGGCGTTCTCCATCCTATTTAATTTTGAGGACAAAAAAAGAAAAAGGGGCGCCAAGGTTTGGATCAAGCGCCTATTGTGGTATGGTGCATCCGCGAACGTCAGCTTGTGTGAGTCCCCAGGAATCGCATGTCCGCAGGGAGCCGTGTGTGCACGAGCGCATGTTTGGGTGCAGGGGGATGCGTGCCTGCGTGATGAGGGGACGTGTAGTTGGAGCTGGCATAAAAGGCCCCGGAGGGTCAGGGGGGCTAGGGGGTGGTGTTGAGCAAGAGTTGTTAATCAACTGTGGGAGAGTCTACTCTTGTTTTTTTACCCCAATCCCACCCCCTCCACCCGCCCTCCTCCGAGAGACAAAGACAAGGAGTGGATAAGACAAGCTTCTTCAGGCCAAAAAAAAAAAAACACTCCAGAAGGAGCTCTCACATTGCACCCTCACACTTTGTTCCCCTTCTTATCCCGGCGGTACCAAACGCCGAGTGCAGGAAGTGCTCAACATCCGTCCTCTGCGCTGATGGATAGCTGGGAGGTTAGAAGCCAATGTCAATTTATAACACAGCCAGAAGCTTCCACTCAGCACTCGTGCCGCATGCAGGACAGACAATTTTGGGTTGCTCTCCGTTGGGCACATGCGGTCCAGCTATAGCCACATAGCTGCGTTAGCTGCCGTGACGGTGAACCTCCAAAACTCACCACAGTCCGTCAAGTGTTGTTCTTCCAATGCCTTATTAAAGCTTTTTAACGTGCTAACCCCGCTTTTCGACTTTGGCTAAATGTAATGTTTTATTTTAATTTTTGTCTGCCTTTTGAATGTTTTGAAAATGTTTACAAAAAAATGGAGATGGCTGACAAATTAGTTGAGACAGACTCATTAGCGCCTCTGCTGGTGGCAGCCTTGTAGTGCACTGCATTTTGTCTCAGTTAATTCAAGACAGGATTAATTGACGATTAATTCTACACTCTGTTAGTGTTTGCAGCATCTCTGCTGCATTTGTAATATTTATATTTTTGTGATACGATTCTGATACTAGTTTAGGGTCAGTGCAAGCGATTTTGGATTTAGTGTTACAGTGAAGGATTTTGTAGTGTTTTCCCAAAAGCACGCCTAGTTTTTTTTTTTTTAACATTTAAAGGCTAATTTAAAATTACAGTTGTCCCTCGCCACTTGAGTTTTTGAACATTGTTCCCGCACTCCATTGTTTTGTTTTTCAAAAAATACTCAATTAATAAATGGTTGCGCTTTTGTGGTTGACTCCCTATTGTTAGTCAAAAAAAGGCATTTTATACACTCTTGACCTAAATTGACTCTTGGCCTTAAACATAAAAATAGCTAAATCAACTAAAATACAAATATAAAATACAAATAATTCAAAAAAGTTGATGAAATGCAGTATACTACACTGTTCAGTAGGTATCACCAGTAATACATGTACAGTTTTGTCTTGGTTAACATCATTAATCCATTGCAGGTCAGACTCAAACCAAAACAAACTCTGACCAAAACATATATATATATATTTTTGACTGCGTTTATTATGAATTTTGTTGCGCCACATTTCGATGCCAAAAAAAGGGACTGGTGGAGGGAGGGGTGAGGGATATAAGAAAGGGTGCAGAAGAACCTCACAAACATATTTCAACCATATTATAAACAACCGTTATAATCACAATTTCAGCAACAACCAGAACAGTCACAGAGCAAAATGAGCAAAAATATAGGGGAAAGAAAAATAATAATAATAATAATAACAATACAAATATACATGTACACACATTCATATAGATCTACATATACACATATATACTGATATATACATATATATACATACATACACACATATATACACATACATATACATATACACACACATACATATACATGTATATAGACACACACATATATACATATATATATGCATATATACATACATACATATACACATATTCGTACATGTATACATACACATACTGTGCACATACACATATCCATGCAGTACATACATACATACACACACATACAGTGTGCATATATATGTATACACACATACATAAATATTTACTAATAATGATAAACATACAAGAAAAACAACGAGAAAAGAAACAGAACCTCTTGAACAATGACCATCCAGATGACACGTGCAACAAATTTACATTAAATCTACATTATTCTGCAGTGACAGGATAACTGACAGGAAACAGAGAATGAGGAAATGTTTGTGGTGAAAACCGCCATGCATCCAAAACCACACTCCCTCCAAAAGCGAGGGTCCGACTAGGAAGACGCCGGAGCACGGCCCCCCAGCAGGCTCCCTACAGAGGGGAAGGCCCGACCCCGCCACCCCAAGAGGCAACCGCGAGTCCACTCCGAAGAGGTGCAAGGGAGACCCGCCCAGAGGCCACTTGGCAGCCGAGCAAGGGCCACAGGGGGGGCCTGGGCGCCAACCGCCGGAACACCCGCCGGAGGCCGACCAGCTTCGGGCAAGCAGGACAACCGCCCCCGAACCCCCGGGCCCAGAAGCCACACAACCCCCCAAAGCAGGGGACATACCCAACACCCCGGGAACTCCAGGCCACCCCAGATACAACTGCCGCGGGCCATCGCCTTCCCTAACGCCAGAGGCAGGCGCCCATAGAGGGCCCAAGGGTCTACGGCTATGCTATGTATAGTGAATATGTGTAATTAAAACTGGGGAGTTTGCGGCCCCCAGGCCATGACAGAAGGAGGTCCTGTTTGTGACCCCCCCCGGTACACCCCCATGGAGCACGCGCACTCCCCAAGATCCTATGTGCTTGTTTGCAGGGAGTGGGGGGGGGCGAGGGCGCAAGGGATAGTAAGACTAGAAGGGAAATTATATATTTTTTTCCCTCCCAGAGGACAAGCCATTGGTCAGTAGGCACCCCTGTTTCCCGGGACCCACCGCGGGGCAGGGGCCGGCACGAGGCGAGGAGAGGCCCCGGACGCCCAGCGACCACAGTCCGGGAGCAGCCTCACCCAAATGTCACACACTAGCCACCATGCGCGCCACTGTAGGAGATTCCGGTGGCCCACACCCCCGAACACCACCACCGCCATCCCCACCCCGTATCAGAGAGGAACTCGGGCAACACACCCCACCACTCGAAGAGGCAGCAACCATCCAGGCACAATCACAGACCTCACCCCCCACCACTGCCCCCTGTGCCCACACCCCTGTTGAATCCCCTGCACCCAACATACGACATACAACATACACACTGACACACACCTGCACTTGCGCACACAAACCCACACCCGCCCAACCCCCTGCACACTCCCCCAACCCCGGTCCTCCCAGGCACAAATCCGGCACCGGGACGCACACTCATCCACCCCCGCAGCAGCGAGTCCGGGCCAACCCAGATGCCCCCGGGGGTCAGATATGCCCCCACTCCCACATCCGGGTAGAGGCAGCCCCCGGAACCCAGGGCCCAGGAGTGCCACCCCACCCACACCCAGCCAGCCCAGCCACCCGACCTGGGGCCCAATGGCCACGACCCAGGCCCCAACCCACGCTCCCCCGCCCCTTCACCAACCGGTCGTCTCAGCACCAGACCTACCCCAGCCTCTACAGAGATAAACACCGGTCCCCCGCAGAGCAGTGTAGCCCAGCCCCCCTCCCCAAGGGACCCCCAGCGGCCCGTATGCCCCTGGCACCTCCGCCAGCCGCCCAACTCTCAGAGTGAAGTGAAAGAGCTAATCACCGGGGACCAGAGTGAATGAGATTGGTCCAATTGATTGTTTAAAGAGCTAGACATTGTCTCACAAGAGATATGATCTAATAAAAGGTTCCTAAATTGGTTCATACTTAGATTGGCTTTTGTTT
This sequence comes from Oostethus manadensis, assembly GCA_024372805.1. NCBI lineage: Eukaryota > Metazoa > Chordata > Actinopteri > Syngnathiformes > Syngnathidae > Oostethus > Oostethus manadensis. The sequence goes on from QODF01000041.1 coordinate 1,592,736, forward strand.
TCCAATTCATGAGAATAGTTTTCTTTGCGATGCATAACGCAGTAAGGACCATACGTGAGGTGTTATTATCGATATTGATGCCACCTAAATGGCCAAGTAAACACAATGTGGGGTGTGCTGGAATATTACATTTGGACCAAGTGGACAGCTCCTCACATACCTGAAGCCAAAACCTTTGGACAGGTGCACAATACCAAACAGCATGTATATAGTTATCAACAGAGTTATTTGTGCACTGTGAGCAAATATTTGACTTTGTGAGACCCATCTTGAACATCCTTTGTCCTGTATAATGAGTCCTATGAAGAATTTTGAACTGAATCAGCTGTAGATTTAAGTTTTTCGTCATTTTAAATGTATTTGAACATATTTGTATCCATGTGTTTTGATCCAAATTACTGAGTAGGTCTGTTTCCCATTTTGCAGTCGGTAGGTGTATTAAATCTTCTGCTTTATTGTTAAGCTTATATATTTTTGATAATAACTTTGGGGCGCAGAGGTTACAGAATTCTGCCACCTTGGTTGGCATTTGCAGGTTCAATTGATTGGGCGTGTATTTTTTTCCTATTATAGATTTGATTTGGTGGTATTCTAAAAATTTGGTGCTGCTGATTCCATATTGGGAGGTGAGCGTATCAAATGACACAAACTTTCCTTCTACTATGATATTATCTAAGTGTTTTATCCCTTTGTTTTTCCAGAGAGGAAAGTTTATCATTCTTTTATTTTGTAGGATGTCAGGGTTGTTCCAGATGGGTGTCAGCTTACATGGATAGAGGGAACATTTGTTTATTTTAAGAAATTCCCACCAAGCTGTCAGAGTGGAGCTGATGTTCATACTTTTGTAACATTTATGATGTTTAATGGTTGAACTGATGAATGGTAGATCACAGATTGCTAGATCATCACACAGTGCTTGCTCTATATCTCGCCATGGCTCGTCTGGATAACTCGGTTTGAGCCATTTGGAGACATATTGCAGTTGATTGGCTAAGAAATACTGAGAAAAGTCCGGAAGCTCTAAACCACCCCTGCCTTTGGTTTGTTTTAACGTATTTAAGCTGATACGTGATGGTTTGTCTTTCCAAAGGAATTTAGAGATGTGGGAGTCCAGTGACTTGAACCACTTGGAGGATGGTTTGGTGGGTATCATTGAAAACAAATAATTAATTTTCGGTAAAACCATCATCTTGACGGCAGCCACTCTCCCCATGAGTGATATGGGTAGACGTCTCCACCGCAAAAGATCACCCTCAGTTGTTTTCAAAAGCTGAACGTAATTCAACTGTGTCAGCTCTGACAACTTGGGTGAAATATTTATACCCAAATATCGAATATTTCCTGTCCGTATTATGGCATCAGGTATACCCTTAAAGTGACAGTTAATGGGTAGAGCTGTGGTCTTAGACCAGTTGATAGAGTAATCAGACACTGATGAGTACTTGTTTATAAGTTGAATCGTGCGGGAAAGGGACGCTTGAGTATTCTGGAGAAAAAGTAATACATCATCAGCGTAGAGACTTATTTTGTGATCCATTTCTCTGGTGCGGATCCCTTTGATTTCTTCATGTTGTCTGATGGCCGCTGCTAAGGGTTCGATAAATATGGAAAACAGTAGAGGGGACAGTGGACAGCCCTGCCTTGTGCCTCTGTGAAGGCTAAAACTTGAAGAAGTTTGATCATTGGTCCTCACACATGCATGTGGGTTGGTATAAAATATTCTGACCCAATCAATAAAACCCGGTCCAAACCCAAATTTATTTAATGTTCTGAATAGGAAGTTCCAGTTTACCCTGTCAAATGCTTTTTCTGCATCTAGAGAAAGGATAATAGTTTCCAAATTCTGTATGTAAGAATAATCTATGAGGTTAATTAATCTTCGTGTGTTAGTTGAGGAGTGTCTACCTTTAATAAAACCTGTTTGGTCTGGATGGATTATGGAAGGAGTAATTTTCTCTAACCTTCTAGCCAAAGCTTTACTGATTATTTTAAAATCTACATTAATTAAGGAAATTGGGCGGTAGCTAGATGGGAGTGTGGAGTCTTTTCCTGGTTTTAATAAGAGAGTAATATTAGCTAAGTTCATAGTTGGAGGCATTTTATTTTTCTCCTTTATTTCTAATAGCATTTTGTAAAAAGTTGGCGCCAGTGTAGTCCAGAATTCTTTGTAGAATTCAGCAGGAAAACCATCTGGGCCTGGGGCTTTATTATTAGGCATGAGCTGGAGAGCTTCCTGGAGTTCGCCAACAGATAGAGGTGAGTCCAGAGATGTTTTCTGGTTCTGTTGTAATATCGGTAGATTTAAATTACTAAGAAACTGATCTATTTCATCATCTGATGGGTGTAATTGTGGTGTGTATAATGCTTTATAATAATCCCTAAAAATGGTGTTTATTTTATCAGGGTCATGGCTGATATTTCCTGCTGAGTCTTTAACGCCGTAGATAGTTGTTTTCTCTTTATTTGTTTTTAATTGATTAGCCAAAAATTTCCCAGATTTGTTACTATGTTCAAAGTTCTCCAAGCGAAGCCTTTGTACTAAGAATTGTGTTTTCTTATTTAATATTTCCTCAAGTTCCAGTTTGGTTTTTCTTATATCGTTTAGAGTGTGTTCATCTTGAGAGACAGAGTAGGCCTCCTCTAACGATTTCATTTTACCTTCCAAAACTGATATTTTGGAAGTCTCTTTCTTTTTCTTGTGCGAGGAAAATGAAATTATTTTCCCGCGCATTACTGCCTTCCCTGCCTCCCAGAGAACACACGCTGATGTTCCTGGTAAATCGTTGTTTTCTATGTATAGAGACCATTGTCTCTTGAAGTAACTGATGAATTCCGAGTCTTCAAGCAATGATGTATTCAATCTCCAGTTTCGTGTTGGTGGTTTACTGTTCTTATTACTTACCAGTGTAAGTGACACTGGTGCATGGTCGCTGATAATGATGGGATGGATTTTGGTTTCAGATATATCACTCATCAGTGTGCTGCTGGTTAGGAAATAATCTAATCTAGAGTATGAGTGGTGGACTGATGAGAAGAAGGTGTACTCCTTAACAGTGGGATGGTGAGAGCGCCAAGCATCGCAAAGTCCAAAATCCTTCATATATTGTTTAACAACCTCTGAGGATTGGTCCTGTCTATTATTTCCATTGCGACTCAGCCTGTCCACTCTTGGATCAAGAACCATGTTGAAGTCCCCTCCAATAATGAGTGTACAGTCTGAGTGATCATAGAGTGATTTGAAAAAGGAGTGAAAAAAAGAAGGGTCATCAACATTTGGTCCATATACGCTTGCAATGCATAACTTCATATTTTGTATATAAACTTTAATTATGATAAATCTGCCCTGCGGGTCTGTGAGTATGTTATCAATGCGAAAGTTTAATTTTTTGTTGATGAGAATTGCTACCCCTCTCTGCCTTGAGTTGAAACAGGCTGAGTACACATGCGGAAAGTGTGTTGTGTAAAGTGCATCTATAGATGTGTTTGTTAGATGTGTTTCTTGTAGTAAGACAATGTCTGCCTTTAAATGCTGCAGGTGATTAAAAATGTTTAGTCTCTTGACCGTGGAACCAGCTCCGTGCACATTCCACGAGATAAACCTCAGTGTACCCATGACCTGACTGGTGTTAGTACTACGGACTCATGCAGATTTGTTTGAAATACACCTGTTGTGTGGATAGTGTGGACATGCTGCTGTGCCTCAGTTCTATCTGTGTTCTGGTTAATGCATACAAATAAGGTGAGGTGTTCATTACCCAGGAAGATGTGAGGGAAGGGAGTGAAAAGAGGGGAAAAAGAGGGTGCAAAAGAAAAGGAGATAGAAAACAGTAAAAAGACAGAAACATACAACATCATTTTGCAAGTGTGACGTAGCGACAGACAGTGAACTAATAACATGTCAGTTTACAGTTGGCAGTATTCTTAGTTCAGTACCTTAACGTGTCCTTAACATGCTTGTATGTGCAAGTTTACATCACCTGGTGCAGGAATTAATAGAGCCACGGCGTGATGTTGGGATCCCGGTACAGTTGGCCGTTGACAAAAAGTTTATCCACCGCGACCACAGCTCGGCATCCATCTTGGATGAACTTGCGGCGGATGGAGAAGAGAGCACGACGTCGATCCAAGATCTCCTTCGGAAACTGGTCGTTGACGCTGAAGTCCTTCCCTCTCAGCTCCCGGCCCTGGGACTTGACTTGTTCTTTTTGCTTAAAGTTGGCGAACTTCGCCACAATCGGCCGGGGCCGGCGAGCGTCGGCTCTTCTCCCTCCCAGGCGGTGTACGCGGTGGAAGGCGATGTTGTCCACGGTTTCCTCGGGTAGCTTCAGGTGGACTTTGATGAAGCTTTTCACCGTTTCTTCGGGGTCTTCCTTGTCCTCTTCCGGGATTCCTGCAAACACCAGGTTGTCCCTCATGCTGCGCGCCTGGAGATCCAAAACAGTCTCCTTGATTTTCTTATTCTCGTCGGAGAGCCGGCTCATTCCCTCCGTTAGGGATTTCACCGACTCCCTGAGCGAGGCGTTCTCCTGGGCTAGGGCCTGCACCTGCTGTTGGCTAAACTCCACCGAGTCCCGCAGTGCTTGGAACTCCTTGTGCATGATCTCCAGCAAGTTCAAGCGGGCATCAAGACTGGACAGTTTGTTATCGATGGACATGAGTATGTCCGCCGAGTCTTTCCCGGGTGGAGAAGCCGTCCCAGGTGAGTCTTCGTTCCTGGATCTCTTTGCCGCCGCCGCTTTAGGAATGGCTGTATTGGGTTTCCCCATGACGACTTCTTGGTCGCAAGAGTCGATATACTCCGCAAGGCTGCCGAGGTCGCTGCTCTCCAGAGTGAGTAATTAGGACACTCTACCTCCGCGTTTATTCTATTAATGTTGCTTTTGGCCAAACAAAGCGGTAAAATAGTTCAATGCATGAGACTCTTGAAAAGCGCGCCAAGTTGTGTTCTGCCGCCTCACCATCTCACAGGAACTACGTCATTACCGTGCGTCCGTGCTATCCAACATATTTTTCTATAGAAAAGAATGTAAATCCAATTAATACCTTCTAAACAATCAAACACTTTATCGCAAAACTAAGTTTATCGACAATAATTATAGTTTTCTGCGATTGACTAGCGACCAGTCCAGGGTGTACCAGCTGGGATAGGCTCCAGCATACCTGCGACCCTAATGAGGATAAGCGGTATTGAAAATGAATGAATGAATGAATGAATAATTATAGTTTTACCTGCAGACAATGATGCCAAAAGAATTGCAAAAATGTAAACAAATATATCAAAGTATCGCCATCACATTTACATACTTCTGAAATGCAACAGTCTTCTCGTTAAGCCATAAGATTTGGAGGTCTTACACTCTTGTCATGTGCGCGTGTTGCAAGATTTCGTGTTGTGCGTGTAAGCCCCATTTATTGCAACACACAAGAGACTGAGTCTTATTTATGTCTTAAATGGCTTATTCTTTTATTATGTCGACTATATTGGGTAATGCATATGTAAAGGCCGTTATTCAGGTCTAGAGGGGCTCTAATAATGTTAAAAAGGGTATTTTAGAAGGTTAGAAAGAGATTTTCTATGCTCTAATGGCATTAATAGTAAGAAATCCTACTTCACGGAAATTGACCTGTCGCGGTTGGGTCTGGAACCAGTTATCCGCGATCAGCAGGGGATAACCCCAGTCCTAGCTAAATATTCCCATTCAAACATGAACTTATTAATTGATGCACGGTGTCTTGATACTGTCTCAACAATATTTTTTAGTCTCGGCCCTCATTGAATTTCACATTTTTCATACATGTAATTAAAATTATTTTTTTCTGGCGCCTCTCTCACTGTAGAACTTCTTTAAAACTTGCAGCAATTTTGCTGTTAAAAGAGCTGAAGTTAGTGGTGTTTTTTAAATTTATTTTTAATTTTCACAAGCTGCCACTATTACCCTCATAAGGTATTTATAAACTTAAACACAAGAAAATAGCAAAATCTAGAAAAATAAATAATACTATCAGTATTTAAAATATATTTAGGTATTTGTACATTTATAATTGCAACATACAATATTTACCACAGCATGATGACATTCTAACCACGCAAGATGATAACACAGGATTCAAAAAAGCCGATGAGATGGACCCCTAGTCTGCCTGCTTTTGTACTATTAAAACAGTTATCAGAATACTTACATTAAGATAAGTCATACTCTTTGTGTTTTCAAAGTAGACCACTCCTAGCTTTTAAAATGACAGTCAAATACTAATGTATGAGTAATTCAAATTCAAAAGCCACATCTCCACAGCTTGACTTGACTGAACCTTAGTGTGGTTTGCACTTGTCGTCCATTTAAAAGGAGAAATTCACTCCAGGAAGGTTGCCTATTTCCTGCGAAATAAACGTCAATCCAGAAGCCATGCTGCTAATTGCTTTTCATTAAGGCCACACATAATACCGCATAAAAATCGCATGCACTGAAATAGTCTGCAATCAGCAAGTACTATCTGCTGTGATGAAAAAGATCCATTGAAGTAATGCCTCCATAATTGGATGCAAATTTAATGAGACATCTGCAGTATGTCAGAGGGCCCGTTATGCTCATTGCTAAAGCAAACAATTTACGTGTCACTTTGCGTGATGGCTTCTCAATCAGCCCAACGTTACATATCACAGATGTCATGAGGGGAGGAACATTTTTTTTCCACGCTTGCAGACGATACAATGTTCATACATGACTTCTATCCAATAAATCCAATAAAGACCTTTCAGTTCATCTTTTTCATCGTCTTTTATAAATTGCAGGTGAGATGGAATCTAACAAGAGAGGTAGTACCACTTAGTCATTGCTTGTCTGTACATTATTTCTAAAAATTGTGTTTTTGCATAATTTATGGATTCAGAATGCAGTTTTTATCCCAACAGACTTGATGGTTGCAATGCAGCTATATTTTAAGGAGCGACTGCAAAAACACCATTTAAAGATCTATTAGACAAGAGTACTCTGCAGTTTTTGAGGATCTACTGCTACTACTTAAGGATCGTCCATGCAACAGTATAATAGGTCGTACGGCAAAAACACCAGTCAAAGATCATCTATGTGACAGAAGACCATTGCTGTTTTTCAGGATCTAATGTAAAAACACTGATGATCCTCTGTACGACAGCAATCATCTGCTGTTTTTAGGAATCTGCTTGTAAAAGCACCAGTCAAAGATCATCTATTTGACAACAGCGCTCTGCTGTTTTTAAGCACCAAATGCAAAAATACGAGTCAATGATCCTCAACATGACAGGAGCATGCTGCTGTACACACTGCAGTAGTCAAAGTTCATCTAGATACAGGTGGGCTCTGTGGTATTTAAGGAACTACTGCAAACACATTAAAGCTCCTAGACATGACAGAGCATGCTGCTGTTTTAAGGAATACCAGTCATAGATCTTCTACACGGTTCATAGTTTGATAATTGCTTTCTTGCTCTATGGCGCATTTTCAAAAAAAAAATAACTAACAAATGATCGCTGTTTCATGGTTGACTATGGCCTATTATTAGTCAAAACATACTGAAAGACAAAGGTGTATGTATTCTGGCCACTAAGTGTAAGTAATGTTGCAGTATTGAGTCATGACTTTAGCTTACTGTAACACCGCTTGGAGTAAGCCTTAGCATGTCCGACATGATAGCGTGACAAAAAGGTCTCTCATAATCTGTGTGGAAGTGGTGCGTTTTTTACTTTTTTTGTGTTCTTCCTTCCCCACTCTGTTTGATACCCTTTCTTAAGATTGCAATTATTAAGATGGAGGCAAACTAGTGGGCACCTGCTGTGATCCGGTTGGCTACACATTAAAGTTGAGCAATTTGGTGTAAACCCGTGATTCCCAAATTTTTTACAGTCGTGTACCCCTTCAGACATTTGACTTGAAGCCAAGTTCCCCCGAATCCTGCACACTTAATATTCATTCATTTTCTGTACCGCTTATCCTCATTAGGGTCACGGGGATGCTGGAGCCTATCCCAGCTGGCTTTGGGCGAGAGGCGGGGTACACCCTGGACTGGTCGCCAGTCAATCGCAGGGCACATATAGACAAACAAACATTCACACTCACATTCATACCGATGGACAATTTTAGAATCGCCAATTAACCTAACATGCATGTTTTTTTTGGAATGTGGGAGGAAACCGGAGTACCCGGAGAAAACCCACACACGCACAGGGAGAACATGCAAACTCCACACAGAGATGCCAACGGAGATTTGAACCCAGGTCTTCCAGATCTCCTGACTGTGTGGCCAATGTGCTAACCACTCAACCACCGTGCGGCCCACTTAATATTAAACATAATATTTTTCAATTTTCATTAAATTGCAATATTGAACACGATTAATAGGTTAATTCATTAGTAAGTATTGAGTAGCACCTGTATTTTGCATGGTCAAATTTTGATAAAAATTCTACACTGCACTGATAACTAGGTAAGAATTGGTCCTACATATCTTTATTTTCGGATGTTGGGATCTTCGAATGGGCTGGATTTGAGCTTCACTTTTGTCCACTTGCAATCGCTATGATTTAAGTCTGTATATTAATTTGACACAATAAATTGAAAGGGAAAGTTTACAAACATGATAAAGTAGTATCCAAAGTACAAAAATACATACATGCAGTGACAAAAGCCTCATTTTCGCGGCAACCCCCACTCTCCACTTATCCTGACACGCACATACATTGACAGGTTTTCCCAGTGGATCAGCAATATCAGTTAAATCCACAAATCTTTAAACATTATTAATACACAAGATAATCATCAAACTTACTTATTTATTCATAGAACTCACACAGAGCAATGAAGACGTTCATGCCGTGTCTGCTTTCTGCTTTTTGCTTTGACTGTGCACGTTGCTACGAGGCATTGTGAGGCGTTAGTGGCTAATTGCTTTGCATTTTTATTCACGTACCTTCTATGAAAGGGGTACGCCTACCCCACTTTGGGAAACTAGGGCGTAAACGAAGAATAATAGGGGTGTAAAGGTGACTACAGAGGTGTTATTTTTCGTCTACGTGTCTAATAAATGTAAAAACCGTATTTAGAAAGTCATAAACAGGTTTTAACTGTAAATTCAACTACAGAAATTTTCCATTTATCAATGTCGAATCCTACTCCACAGAAATTCACTTTTCACTTAGGGGTGACTGTAGACAAAAATAATCAAGATGAGCGAAGAGGTCTGTCGTTTTTCAGGACCCATTGTAAAATCACCAAAGATCCTCTAATAAACTGGAATGCTCTGCTGTTTTTTGGAATCTGCTGCAAAAATGCTAGTCAAAGACCATCTCTATGATAGGAACACTGCTTTTTCTAATGACCTACTGCAGTCACGCTACTCAAAGATCCTCTGTGTGACAGGCGTAGACTGCTGTTTTTAAGATCTTACTGCAAGAACGCTACTCAGAGATCCTCTATGTGACAGGAGTGCTTTGCTGTTTTTCATGACCTTTTGCAAGCTTGCTACTTAAAGATCCTCTATGTGACAGAAGTGCATTGCTGTATTTAAAGGGTTACAGGAGAAAACAAGACCGTTTCTAAAGTCCTACAGCAAAAATACGCCAGTCAAAGATCCTCTATATGAGAATCTGCTGCAAAAACGCTCGTCGCTACCAACTCTTTGAGTGAACTCACAGGTCGGTGTTGGTGTGACATTCTCAACGATGTTCTGCTTACTTGCGTAGACATTCAAATCAAAGTATTAGAAAGAATATTTCATTTTTTGAAGATTTCAAGATTCACTTTTGTTAGACGTACATCTGTCCTGTACCAGCATCGACAATCAGATGGCAGACAGGCATACGCATTCAACTAGGGCACTTTTTTTCTTCTCCATGGGGGCTCTTAGGTTTGGGGGTGGTGGGGGGCAATGGGTGGAATTCAAACTGGATTGCAATGTGGGCTCTGATGGATCAGAGACTTGATTATTATTTTTATATTTATATATGAGATTATGCTGGTGTGTGTTTTTGCAAGTAGAGTGCAGTAGCGGGGAGAGGGTGGAGGCTATCTAGCATTTGTCTGACTTACACGAGTCACAAAAGCATGTTCCACACTGAATGATATGCTGTGAAATACAGTAAATGGTTCCAGACCTGACCGTGAGAAGTCAATTTAGGATTTAGCATGATTCCTTATTTATATATCAAATATTTTTGCAGTTAGAGCGTAGAAAATATGTTTATGACCTTCTAAATATGACTTTTAACACTATTATTAGGGATGAGTGAGTTCACCACTATCTGGATCTGGAACTGGATCTTGTCACCCATCTAAATTATCTGTATCTGTAAATTGGTGCATTATTTCAAGTATGAAAGTGACATGGATTGGTCAGAATTTGCTATATTTGTTTATTTATTTTTATACAGTATATTATTCTGTGTGAAAGTGGTAATTCATGCAAACATCCAGTGATGGCAAACAGGGAAAATAATCTGTTAGCTTTGATCACTGTATTTTTCTCAAAAGCACCACCTTCAGTACTACGAGCAGAGTTTTCCAACTGACTTTATATCACCAGCCAAATTAGGAGCAAGCAGACGGGAAAAAAACAAAACAAAAAACACAGGCAGTAACCGACACAGCACGAGAGGTTTATAGGCGCAGCATACGTTACGAAACAAGTTACTGTAAATACGAGCTGAGCTGAGAAAAACTTAAAAAAATGGAAAGCGTACGTTACAAAACAAACAAGTTTACCACCTAACTTTAAATATCATACAAACCGAAATAGACTGACATAGTGAAGGTGAGCTGGAGTAAAGCCAAGCAAGCAGAGAGTAACTCTCTATATTGTGTCTGTGTGTGAAAGAGTGACAGGCATGGTTCCTCTGACTGGGAAGGGACGGTCGCGGTGTGTGACTGGCCAACCACATAGCGTGAAGAGTAAATACACAAGTAGCTACCCAATAAGGATTTTCCATCATGATTATGAATAATGCCGAGCTGTACTCATTTCATGCACTGCAAAAATTCATTATCTGTAACGGATACTCATCTATAATGAGTATCCGGTTCATCCCTAATTGTTAGAGTCCTCTACACAGGAAATAACACCCCAATAGTCGCCTTTGCACTCGAAATATAGTTATAAAAATAGAAATGTCATTTAAGACATAAATAGGACTTGTGTCGTGTGTGTTGCAACTAATTTTGTCCGGACGTCTGAAGGACAGGAAGTGAAGTTGGGGTTTCAGAGCTTAGTTTGAACTTGGAGTGGATTACAACTGCAACAGTAGCTCGATTTTTATTACAGGGCTGTACGCTTAGCTTTAGGTGTTCCTAAATGAAAACATTTAGGACAGGGGTCTCATGCCATGGAGACCCTGCAGGTTTTCTTTCTAGCCGTCACTAAAGCAGGTGCTTTATTTGATGAGCCCTTTCCCTCAAATTGAAGGAGGTGTTGGTTAAAATCACCTGCTGTAGTGACCAGCTGCAAAGAAAACCTGCCCTCCATGGCATGAGTTTGAGAAAAAATGTAGTACACATGAGCAAGAAATATGAATGTATCATTTATAGCCTGGCATATTACATGCTGGACACATATGCACTATGCCCTAGATTCCCAAAATGGGCTACACCAATTGTAATGGGGGTACATGAGCAATGGGTAGCGCCTAACCCTCACATTCACAAGTGCACCTGAATGCCTCACAGCTCTAGGAGAACGGAGCAGAACAGAGACAGAGCATAGGTTGTTCATTGCTCTGTGCAGCATATAAACACATATGTATGCTTGATGATTATTTTGTACATTAAGAGTGTTTCATTTTGAATTTTTCAGAGGAATGTTTCATTTTGAATATTTCAGTAGGGAGTACATGGCTTCAGATCAAATGTCTGAAGGGTTAAGTCACTGTAAAGACTTTGGGAAACACTGTACTATGCATGCTACACATGCAGTCTCATAAGCATTACATGCAATTACATTACGTCCAATTACATTACTAATGGCCACTTATCACACTGCACAAGAAGAATGACATTGATATCAACCCAACCTACGACAACCACGTCAGGTAATAATTTCCATTAATAACAATAACTATACCTTGCGTTTACAATCAGTAAATTAGCCATTTTCTCTCATATTTCTCTCATCGATATGTCCTCCTTCGTTCTGCTTTAAAAATACGACTCGAGTTTCATTTTTCGCCGTTAAAAAGTTGTCGTCGTTAATACATATGTACAAATTGCACTCTAGTTGGATTCACTTGGTGCGAATCAAAGGGTTAAAATCTGTACTCGCACGTGTGCCCCCTTTTTACATTTTCTTACTCGCACAATCTATTTCTAGACGCATACGCGAGTACATAGCACTGCGCTGTATCATGATGATTACAATGTTGTTATTATTGTGCCAGTTGTGAGATAATTCCAACCTGCAATAAAAGCCTGTTGTGCCGGCGATCGCAGATGATGCGTGTGTGCCTCACCGAACATGACAAGAATATTAATGACACCTGACACAGCATCACATTTCTGAAAGCACCCTCTGAATGCCTATTATTTGTATTTTGCTTTATTTAGCCATTTTTTTAAACTGAAAATGTTTAACTAAAGCAAAACATACGTAAATCGTGCTTAAATATGCACATCTTCACTGATAACAGGCCATATTCATCCACAAAACAGCATGATTTACTTATTTATGTATTTTTGAAATATAATAATGTGGCAAGGGACGTCTGTAGTGGATTTATTTTAGAATAAGTCATAGGTTAATAGTAAAACAAACTGCGTTCCGCCAGTGGCCCCTGAGCCAGACGTTGGCATTTATTTAAACTCTCCCCAGCTGCCGCAATCCACAAAATGGAGATGGCCCAAAATGTTTGGTTGATGTTTTAATACAAAATGTGGGTTGCAGTTACTAACATTTTTGGTAATGCAATTCAGATAGTTTGGGTCGAAAAAAGCCATGGAAATCAATGTTTTAAAAATGAGAAAAAAGGCTCCTGATGCATGACATCATTTTTTCCCCTGATCCCCAAGAGAGTTTTTTTGCCACAAGATGCCATGTTGAGCTTCCAGTGACATGCATGACAGCCATGCCACGATATTTAAATCACCTGCTCCCCATTCACACCTGAGATCATTTAAAACGAGTCACATGACCGAGAGAGGGAGGGATGGCTAACTTGGGCCCAATTTAGACCTTTTCATTCAGGGACGTACTCATTTTACTCTATGTTTTTGCATTGTGTTCCATGATAGTACCCAAAATGACCCCTTACGCATCTATTGTCTTCATTATCTTTCTGCGGCACTCCAAACCAAGCAGAAGATGCAAAGCGTCTTTTTGTATACGGTCGAAGGGATCCTTCACGGACAAAACTGGTGTTATTTCCCAGGCCTCTACTTTGACACTTTGCTTAACGTCGTTCTCTCGACTGAACTCATCCCACACAAGCGCTTGACTTATGTAGATGCTCGAGTGCTGAAATGGCAGTGGATTTTCTTTCCACCACTTCGTGTAAAATGAACGAGTCGCCCTTACAAGGCTGACACTGATACATACCTCATTCAGTGGCACTGGAGGGAAAAAAGGGTGCTTTCATAGGCTTTAGTTTTGGAAGTAGGAATCACAGCAATGAATAAAACAGTGCCAAACAAGCAAGAGAAGCAAGAACAACAAAGTGACATCCCAGATCATGTCTGGTCTTCAGGACGGAGAAGAGAAATGACACAAAGGAAGGATTTTATACCCAGTCTGACAACAGCAACTGTTTAGCCAGTAGAAAGTCCACACAATTGTCTTTGCTTTTCCTTTAGAGTAGCAGATAAAAGTTGAATTTAATTGCACGCAAACAGGAAGTGAGTTAGCCTACAAAGCACTGAGATGCTTTCAGGTTATATTTGAAGTCCTGAGTGCCGCAAATAGGAGCTTCCACGAGCCTGCTTGTTGTCATGTTGGGTGATTTGCGTGAAAAGAGAGACGAGTGAGTAGAGATAAATGCAGCTATCTGGTGAATGCTAAGGTGCTAAAAACGACAAAGAAGATGGAGCGACTGAGCCTTGGCTAGAGCAGCAGTTTTTAAACCCCTGGGGGGGCCCGGCGTTATGACATGGGGGGCGCAGAGCGACCACAAACACTTTTCATTATTACCATATAAAAAAACTTTGGGAACCACTGGGTTAGAACAAGCAGTGCAGTTCAATACGTTACGATAATTGTCAGTGTTTCTATTGTAAAAGGGTCCCAAAATAACCTCTACCATTCATAGTCAGTCATTTGATTCTTCCGGACAGAATATTCAATACGGAGACGTACTGGGTTCCCACACAGAACACGTAAAGTGACGTATCGTTACAGTCACTCGTCTACTTTGTAAGCAAATACAGTTCATCCCAGCTTTTGGCTCTCAACAGTGCCAAGGAGAAGCCAGTGCTTGAAACCTTTGTTGATAAACTCCTGTTTGGGATCTCTGACCGTTTGGGATAACTCTCAAAAGTAGGTTTTATGGTTTAAGGCCACAGACATCAGCTTGTTGGATAGCCTTGCAGCGCGAGCGACACTGACGCCACCACCGTGCTGCAATCAAGGGGCAGCGCCCTCCTCCCCCGGCAGGCTGAATGGAGGTTTGATGAGCCAGCATGTCACTCCCGAATATAGGGGTTCTACAGCTAATCAAGCAGCAGGTCCCTCCATCACCTCGCAGGGTAGGAAGGCAATCACCAGCTTATTTCCATGTGCCATTTAGCCCACCCCCATAGCCCGTACCTTCCACTCTCAAATCAAGGTGCACAGATGACCAGGGAGGAAAGTCAGTTTGCCGCTGGGTGCAATCAAATGAGGTGTGCGTGTGGGAGGGGGGAGCTATTTAGAGCAATGGGAATAATGGGAAAAAAGTGCTACTTGAAGCTCCTCCTGCTTTGGCTTGTTGATTTAAACTATTGTAATTCGGTTAAACAATGTAGCTGTCAAGATAAGAACGCAATTGTCTGGGTCGTACAGAGTATTCGCAGGGTCTTAAAAATTCTAAAATCCAGGCATTTAAATTCAAGATCATAAAATGTCTAAAATTATCGAAAAATGTCATTAATTATTTTGGAAAGCTCTTAAAAATATATTAACGTCAATTTTGTTTAAAACAAATCCATGAATTTCGTTCTCATTTTTAAATGTTTTAATTTCTGGGGATGCTATAAAATAAACAAAAATGTTATAGAAGTACTTCCTTCTTTTCCTTCAAGTTTTTCGTACTTTTTTGCCAGCATGGGTGTAAAATGTGCCTTTACTCCTTAAGCCCCAAAGTCCCAAAATTGCGACAAGAACTGCTGAATTTAACAAGCCATTGCTGCTAATATGGTGCCTCATGTAGTTAATACTTTACACCAGGAGATGGCGGACATCTGTAACTTCAATCTGAGCAACATTTGTGGGCGTGTTCTTATGGAAAAGTTTAGGAGTTTAGAGACTTCGGCTCTGCTTGACCATATTCGAGGTGGCAGGACGTGGTGGGTTGTCAAAACGCCGCAAATGGTTCGGGAGGTAGCGGGATTGTAAAAAAAAATCTATATATATAGCGGCAGGCAGATGCGGTAGTATCTGCGGGGGACTCCTCCGAAGAAAATGCACTATTAATAGACAAATATGACCTGAGGATACGATGACCTAAATGAATGAGGATAATCACAGGCATAATATATAGATAGATAATTTATATGAGAGCCAGGTTTGCTTGAGAGATGAGGAAGAGTATCACAAGTGAATCAGACACTTTGATGAGTTGGTATCATGGTTACAGGCATCTGACAAATTCTGAGCCCGGTGATGTCATAATATGCAAATTAGAGTAGTGAATTTACTCCCATCAGAGACTTTGGGTCATACTGATGATTTTTTTCATTTACTCTCAACAAATGTCATAAACTTAATCACTTAATCTCAAAATAAAACAATCAAGGCAAGACAGGAGAGATAGGAATACAAAAATAAAAAAATAGACTAAGGATAAAATTGCAAAAATACGTAACAAATGATTAATAATAAATAATAATACATGATAATAAAACATATAAAAGTCCAGTCCTGTGTGTTGGTAGTCTTTAAATGGTTTCCAACATTTATCTGGAAGCCTTAAAGATAACGAACCGAAAGCGACAGACAAAAACCTTTCAAGGTTGTGGGAGGTCAGTTGGTGCCCACAGCCACCACGTTGGTGATCCCTGCTTTACATAAAGATGAAGATAGCCAACACCTTGAAACTGACTCTCAGCATGGCGACCAAGCTTGTACCAAGTACACTATGATCATTAGGAGATATTGTGATATATTTAACAAATTATGATATTTGTCAACCTCTTTTTTGGCGTCTTTGCTGTAATTGGCACCCATGCAAGCTTTTTACCTTTTTAGACTATCAAATGAATGTGACAGCAGTCGGCTGAAGAAACTACACCAGCACGTCCGCTTATCTGCACTGAAGTTTATTATCAGAATAAAGTCCTAGAAATAGACACACGTGAATGTGTCAAGGCAGACAACATGCAAGGCATGTGTCAAGGTAGCCAGGAAGACCTTCCTGGCTAAGTATTTACTAATTAGGTAAGGAAAATACCTTCCCAGCGTCCAATACAGTGGAAATTTTTTGTTGATAACCGCATGGTTATCCCCACCCAGTCTAACAATATTATTTCTACAATGACAATAGGGATCTTTTTACTGGTGATTATGTTTATTGATTTGCTTCTAAATCAGAATTACATTTTATGTTTTGTTTGTGCTTCTGGTTGGTTGGTTGGCTGGTTTACATGTATTATAATTAATTTAATTACATATTTAATATTTATATTACATGTAATAATTGTATTTCTATTGTTAGGTTAATTGCCTACTCTAAATTGTCCATAGATATAATTGTGAATGTGACTGGGATAGGCTCCAGCATACTCTACTTGAAGACAATCGGCATAGAAAATGGATGGATGGATTTGATAATTGTATTTCTTTTTTCTGTATTATTGTTGGTTTGATTGATTTTCATTAGGGTCAAAGTCAGAGTGTTAGTCCGTTTTATTTTATTTATTATTTTTGTAAATTATTTTGTTTTCTAATTATTTGCTCATGTGTTAATTTACAGAAATTGAATTTCATCTTGACTACGTGATCAATACATGTTGCTTACAATAAATAAATACATAAATTAATAAAAAATACAGCGTTAAATTAGCACCTCTCTGATAGTCTACAACAAGCCAATCTGCAGATATGTGACTCCAACACTGCCCAAATGTTACTATTAATGTAAGTTCCTCTTCTTTTTTAACATACTTTAAACCTCATTATCCTTCATTAAAGATCGTTGAACCTATTAACCTTAAAAAACACATGCAAACTGTCTGTTTTCTTGCATGGATATAGAAATCAAAATATATGCTTGAATAAAGCATTCTGGTCATTACTGGCTAATTAGACAATAAAAGACATGTCGTTAAACATGCTTGTAAATGTGTCTGTTAATGTATGCAACATTTCAGCGTGTTTAATTATGGGATATTTGAGATGGTAGTGAAAGGACAAAGCATTTAAATGATTTATACATGAAAGAAGAATCAATCAGAATAACAATTAACAAAGTAGGATTCATATGTTAATAATGGCTTTGAATGGCCAAGATTTTGTTTTAAAGTGAGAAAAATCAACAGGACTCACTAACGGAATGTATACATATTGTAATGAGGGTTTTAAAAGACAGATATGTTTTGACACTGATGTCCCTTTTGTAGTGTTGTGCAGTCATGACATTTAGCTCCAGTTTATGCTGCACTTTGCCCTTGCATGCGTGAAAAGTACCACACTGGTGTCGGCAAAGTTGCTCAATTTGTTGTTAGATCGGAACATTCAGGAAAAATACGGTGAAAAAGGTAAACAAAGCCTGAAAAGTTCAAACCTCTATAACCATAGAGAGATGCGGCGTAGGCTGCAGACCCAACTGTGATAAGTGAATTTTGGATTGTAGGATTCCTTATTTATAAATCTAATATTTTCATGCATAGAAAACCTGCTTACGGCATTTGAAATATCATTTTTAGCATTATTAGAACCCGCTAGACATGAAATAAAATGGCTACAGTCCCCTTTACACTCGTGTTAGACATAAATGAATGTGTTCCGGTTCTAGCGGAGTTGAGTGGGGAGAGGACAGGAAGTGTAGTCGGGGGTTTTAAAATTGAGTTTTAGCTTTGTGTGGGTTACGGTTGTAACAGTAGTTCGTGTTAGGGATTATTGTGCCTGTTTTGAGATACTTCAAACCTGCAATAAAACCCTGCGATCAAGTCTAGTGCTTGTGTTTCCCACGACATTACTGACACCTAGTGACCACAGTAGAATACTACATATCATCACAGCATATTTGAAGGTGTTTTCTGAATGCCCTATATTTGTAGTTTATTTAGCCATTTTTATGCTTGAGAAAGCTTAATTGAATATGTTGATTAATTCTAAAAAATTAATTATTTCCATTTTTCATTTATGATTATTTTGCATTGTTTTCTGCATACAAAGATTTACTTTTTCTTCATGAAATGTAAGTTTTGTTAATATTTTTGTGTGCCCAGAGTAGAATAATTGGATTTACATGATTTCTTATGGGACAAAATGGCCTCTTTTTGTTTTTGATGAAAACCGAGGCATTACTGTATATCACTGTGTACCACTTATACCACTGTATAAGGTACAGCTGTATTTGTCAATGAACAAATATTACTATATATATAATATTTTTCCAACAAGCACTTTTGTTGGTGATTATTATTATTATCGCGGTCTTGCCACTTACGTCAAATGTCAGTGGTGATACATGTGGTGCATTTGCCTCTCTTTTTCTCTTTCTCGGTAAGGTTATTATTATTTACTCGGTAGGAGATGATTTCTTTTCCCCTTCCTATGTGACTGCTGTGATGTCGTTGTCTTTCCTCATGTCAAGTCTCCAGCACATGTCACTTTGCTTGCTCCTTCGTCAACAGTTATCAGTTGTGGCTGCTCACACGCGCCTCGTGACGGGTTGTTACGCACTCCTGACTGTGTTAATTAACAACTAGAGGGCACCCAGTGGAGCGAGAAACCTCCGCCAAGGCTGAATAATAATACGAGAAAAGTGGGAGATTTCTTCCTCTTTTGTTAGCAGCCACAGAAAGAGTACAACACTCATTTTAGCGTGTCTTGTCAAAAGACAATGCTATAGGAATGAAACTGGGATATACATTAGATTAGTCAGTGTACAGCTTTTAGCGCTGCGTAAATGTATTTTTCACTGTAAACGAGTCAGCACGCAGCGATTATTGTCTAAATAGCTGGCAACACAAGTGAGTACCAAGTGTAGTGTCATGGTCTGGAGGTACACGAGTGCTGCTGCCACCATTGTGATGTGGTGTGGCCAGTTTCCCAAGGGTGGGGAAATCAAGCTTTGCTTTGAACGGACACTCCATGACACTCCTGCAGTCCTACACAAGACACAACCACAGTTAAATTGGTACTATCTTGTGTTGCCAGGTAGTTAGAGAATAATGTCTGTGTGTTCATTATTTTATCAAGCTTTACACCGACTACTCTAAAGCACCTTGCCTCTTTGTGGTTTGAATTTTACTCTATCAAATTTAATTTGTGTCATCTATTATTATTCAAAAATATGCATATTGATGTAAATTTTTGCTTATTTTCAAGCATAAAAGATGCTAAATAAACTAAAATACCAACGTGAGGCATTCATAAGACCCATTCAAAGATGATATGTAGTATTCTACACTGGTAACTAGGTGTCAGTAATGTAACTATAATGTTTGTTGAGACGCACAATCACAAGACTGGATCGCTTCTGCTGAAACCCAACTCTGAACCCCTGATGTGACTTCCTGGTGGACACCTGCCACTCAGCTCCCGTAGGGATCATATTTATAGCAACAAAGTTGTATTTGTCTAAAATGGATTATTTCTGTAGTTATCTCTGCTTATTATATTCTAACTACGGCAATATTTGATTTATAAATAAGGAATCCTATTTTGCGGGAATTCACTTATAAGTCTGGAACCAATGAACCTTGATAAACAAAGGATTGCTGTACATCCAAGTTTACTTTGTATCATATTGTCCCCAGTTCATTTGTATACCGTCATTAAATGGTTGCCGAAATGTGATGTGTACTGACTTTTGTGTACATTATAAAAGGCTACCAAGGCATGAATGTAAATGGGATTTGAGAGACGTACCCCAGTAATGTGTGAATAATCAGCCATTGGCGAGGGAGGACAGCGCTCAGTACTCTGTGCTGCATACCAACCCTCAGATTTACCAGAATCAAAAAGACTCTCAAAACTAAGCATGAAACTTTAATTGCGGCCATCCGTTGGTTACCAAGTTTGTTTGAGCCTTTCAACACCAACTTCGTCCTTTTAAAATCAACTGAGAAAAATGTTAGTCTTTCCCTCAGACGTTTATGGGAAGACGTCGATAGGCAGAATGTGTGGGGCGTCTTCATGTGTGCTCTCATCATGTCCAATTACAAAAACAAGACATATGGCATAGCAAAAAAAAGACAGAGAGATACAATTGTGGCACTGTCAGACACACACGCACAAAGGTAGTGGGTCTCTATTATTTTCTGTCATGAAACATTTGCAAAGCGTGACAAACTCCCACGGGACAGTAAAAGGTCATTAGATGGAACAGAAAATAGCCAGCCACTGTCGGTGGTGAGTAATGTGTATAAGCGCTTCACTGAGCACCTCGTACCTCGCTACGTTATGCCACTATTGTCCATAAAACTGTACTTCAAGTAAATGTATCACTTTTTCTCTTACATACAGTTGCTGACTGTGTACTCTGAGTACACACTACATATTCCACACTACAACATCAGCCATAAACATACTGTATGATCTGTACTGATATGGACTCAACATTGGTATTGGTGAATACTCCATTCCATTCCATTCCATTCCATTTTTTTCCGCTTATCCGGGTCCGAGTCGCGGTGCAGCAGTTTCAGTAGGGAAGTTCAGACTTCCCGGTCTCTGGCGACCTCTTCCAGCTCCACCGGGAGGACACCAGGGCGTTCCCAGGCCAGCTGTGAGACATAGTCCCTCCAGCGTGTCCTAGGTCTTCCCCAGGGCCTTCTCCCGGCTGGGCATGCCCGAAACACCTCACCAGGGAGGCGCCCAAGAGGCATCCGGACAAGATGCCCCAGCCACCTCAACTGGCTCCTCTTGATGTAAAGGAGCAGCGGCTCTACTCTGAGCTCTTCCCGAATGGCCGAGCTCCTCACCCTATCTCTTAGGGTGAGTCCAGCCACCCTACGGGGGAAACTCATTTCCGCCGCTTGTATCCGCGATCTTGTTAATTGGTCATGATCCATAACTCATGACCATAGGTGAGAGTGGGAATGTAGATCGATCGGTAAACAGAACCAACACACACCACATGGGTTCAAGTCAGGAAGCCCGTTCCTCCCAACCACGCCCCTCCAAGTCACACTGTCATTGCCCACATGGGCGTTGAAGTCTCCCAGTAAAACTATGGAGTCACCAGCTGAGGTGGTCTCCAGAACCCCTCTGATAGACTCCAAGAAGGCTGGGTACTCTGAACTGCTGTTTGGTGCGTACGCACAAACCACAGTCAGAACCCTTTCCCCAGCCCTAAGACGTAGGGAAATAACCTTCTCGTTCACCGGGGATGACTCCAGCACAGAGGCACAAAGCCGGGGGGCTAATAATAAGCCCACACCAGCTTGCCGCCTCTCCCCTGCAGCAACTCCAGAGAAGAACAAGGTCCAGCCCCTCTCAAGGAATTTGGTTCCAGAGCCCAAACTGTGGGTTGAGGTGAGTCCGACTATATCTGGTCGGAATGTCTCTGCCTCTTCCACAAGCTTGGGCTCCTTCCCCACCGGAGAAGTGACATTCCATGTCCCAAGAACCAGATTTGGCCGCCGAAGACCAGGTCGCCTGGACACACGCCCTCGACCACTGCCCAAATCGCATTGCACCAGACCCTTATGCTTGCCCCTGCAGGTGGTGGGTCTGCGGGGGGGTTGGCAAATACTCATGACTGCAATATTGGTATTGGGACGCCCCTAACAGTCCTCCTTGCCCCGGTATATTGTATTATAAGCTGTATAAGGTTTGTGTTATAGGTGACAAAGCATATACAGTATATATTATATTAGAAAAAACAAAGGACAAGCTGCGGGCTAAAAAGGGGCCCAGGGCCGCACTTTGGACACCCCTGGTATACACTGTTTCTTTTTAGGAAGGTGCAAATGCAACAGGAAGAGAACACAGGAACTAATTTTATCCCGTTACAGAAATGAAGTCTTCACAACCAGGTGCACCACACCTCAACATCAGGCCAAGAAGACTAGATCTGCCTTTGTGTGTCGCTGACACAGACTGGGGGGGGGGCATGGGTGTTTTTTTGCCTATACTCTCTGACATACTCGTCCTTTATCTGTTTATGAATGCCTCACCTTTTCATTCACTTTAAGGCCGGGTGTCCCTCACCTGAAATGTGTACCGTGTGGGAAATTGGACATTACATTGTGGGGAGGGCTTTTCGCGAACAGATACACAATGGCGATTGTATTAAAACTCTGACCATTTATGACGGGCCGAGCGGCACACATTCGACCCAACGGTACACATCCCTAATCTCTACAGAAGGATGAAAGCAATGAATGAGAGGTCATGCAGTGGCACAAGTGAAAGCAGCCTTGGATTGAATTTGTCCTTGGGACCTTACTGAGAGGGCAGAAAATGGCTTCCTGCGCCACGTTGTGCTTATTTGCATTCACACGCAGCGATGCAACGCAAACTGCAATATCCCTCCCATTGTTCCCTGATACATCTTTAAATGCTTCATATAGCCATTTTTTTAGTTTGACTCACTGAACTCGGAATTTGCTGGTAATTAGCAGAACAGCTGCTCAGAGGACTTGAGATGGATTTTTCTAGCCTCGGCACTTCGCATTTTCATATTTGTGCAAGCGTGTGCTCCTCTACTTCTGAATAAGAAGAGTCGAGTATAAATGGCCCCTCTAATGACTCTCAGCAGGGCTGCTCCTTCCATCTTTCATGAAGCAGGAAGAAAGGCACGCATCATTATATCGCGCCCATCTCAAATCCACCAGCAGCATGATGCTCGAAAAAAAGAATCTCCTTCTGGCAAATCGGGTGTAATGGGACACATTAGCGCGTCGTTAGCCTGTTAGCGTGCCTGGAGGTCAGACGCTGGCTGCCAAATTCCTGCTTCTGTTCAAAAAGAAGTACTGGCTCTAGATGAAAGATGGATGCAGGGACATTTCCATATGATTTTATGTATTTAGCATCATATTTCAGGGACTAATGCATTTTTGTTCAAAGTGTGCCCATTGGAACCTTGTTCAAAAAGCCTCTAGTGGCATTTTCTAACAATCCCTGCACTGTCCTTATTGATCGAGCCCCCCGTCACAGCCTCTGAGACGGATGGAATGCGAGTGTGGAGTTCTCATGAAAAAGCGAGACTGACAAGCAGGAGGAGAATATAGCCTGTTCCCCAAAGTCAAAAAAACTAAATAAAACAGAACAATCCATCAAGCGACGGGAATGTGACATAGCAGAAGCAAAACAGGCTGAATATCAAAGAAACAAAGTGACAGGCAGAGTTCACCTACAAGAAAAGTCCTTGACTAACATTTTTTATAAAGTGAACTAAGCGAGTTCCCAAAATGCTTTGCTGCAACAAGGATTTCTGCAAATTGATCACCAAGCTTGGATTGACACGTGATATACACATGTATGTGCACTAATGTTAGTAAAATCAAATGGAATATCAGACACAAAACATCAAGTGCAATAAAAAACCTGGTTTTCCTGACATTGTGTCAACTGACACTGACTAACGAGACGAGTTTTGTGGATGGAAGGATCGATGCTTGTGTTTAGGACGGAGGTTAATATGGAGAAGGAGTTCACTTAGTGGAATCTTTCACTGCAATGTCATCTAATTTGACTCACCTTCAAAGCGATTTTACCCATCATTCACTAGCGTTATGCTAAATGTGACTATGGAAAAATTTGTCTATGGGAGAATGAATGGCCTAAAAGTCCAAGTAACGAGGAGATGCTACAATTTGCCAAGAAGTGGTAAGAGATGCTTCAGCACAATCATCAGCTTGCAATTTATTTGGGGCTGAAAAGGTGCACGAGGCTAACGAGGCAAAGGCTGGTCAGCAAATAGTGGGAAAGTCATCTGCGAGAGAGATGACCGTCAATTAAAGGCACTTAAGGCTGCTAATGTTGAGCAAAGAGATCCTAATGAGGATATGTGAAGGTGGGATCACATCTCTGGAAGTCAAGTGCACCGTTTAAGATTCAAGCGAAATGCTAAAAGCCGCTGACACCGATGGGCCGCCACCCCCGCTCATCATGCCATCAAGGTCATTTAGAAGGTGTAATCAACTTTCCGAGTGGAATGGAAACGAAGTTGCCCCGCTTTAGAAGCAGTGATGGGGAATTATGTGCGGTGGCGCGGCAGGTGATTACGCTAATTAGTTCCTTCTGTCTGCGAGGAAGGCGTTACTAATCAAGCAAAATCAGCCCGTGCAGCGTTTGTTTGGAATGGAAACCTGCTTGCTCGCAGCTTTTTTTTTGTCCCAGTGACTGATAATTTGGAATTGGACACAGTAAGACTGACAATTTCTCTATATTACCTGCTTCATTATCTATTGATTGAAATAAAGCCTTAAAGCTTAATACAGCCCTTTTCCCAATCAACAGAACATATTGTTGTTAGAAAGAAAAGTCAAAGCTTCGAATGCAGCACTTTTAGAATTTTGGCCATATGGGTGAGGCTTTAAAAGTCATTACACGAGTCTTACAGCCTTTTCCGCACAGAGGCCAGACAAGGGCACTTATTTTTTTTGAAAAGTCAGAAAGTACTTGAAGAAAGTTTGAGTCCAAGGGTTCACAAACTGAGTTGTTGGTAATTTTTTTGAGGTGCTGTTATCATCAAGCAGAATTTTTTTGATGAAGAGGTTTAGTTCAGGTTTAGTAGTGAACTTTGATGACAAGCCAACATAATATCTGAATATTATGATGGATATGACTCACCACAGTCGACATCCTCCTGATATTTTATTGTCTTATACTCCATAAGGACTCGCAAAAGTAATTCCACTTCTTGTAAGTCCAGATGTGCTTTGGATAGTTTGGAATGCGCTTTGGAACGACAGACCTGTGCTCATGCAGTCTTTGTTGTTCTGTTGTTGTGGCACATGATTCCGTTTGAGTGTCAGCGCCACTCGCAGGTGTGCCGTTTTCACTCAGTGATCTGCAACTTTTTACTCATCCGGCACAGAGTGAATGCAATGTTTTTTCAACACCCAAAAAAAACATAAAATTCTTAGGAACAGTCCTGTGTGTGAAGGCACAGTTTGGTACATTTTAGGTACACAAAATGCAAAACAAAAGCTGTTCTCGGTTTTGTGTGATGTGTTGAAGCTTTTCTGATTTTTAAAATGAAACATGAAGAAATGCAAACTGCCAAAAAATATAAAGTTATTCAATGTGTTCCATACACACTGTACTGTACCGAACAATCCAGAAAAATACATGTACTGTTACCCACCTAGTTGCTGTTAGGGCGATACGGTAACCAGTTTGGGTCCACAGGGGAAAGAACATTTCCATTGGGTCTTGAGCTGAAAAACACTGGGAAATTATGATTTAATAGAGTCTATTTCCTATTTGACATTTTCAATGCAAACATTGGACATTGCAGCTATCAAATGTGTTGCCTATTTGATCTTGTGTGTTGAATGGAAACTAAAAGAGACATTATTCTACCAATATGAAACAATATGCAGCAGGGATGGGGATAGGACTATATGATCATACACATACACCAGGCAGTGCAATGTAAAGCTTAGCAGCAACTGAACCAAGTAATGTTGATTAGATAGTTTAGTCAAATAAGCCTCAATTACTGCTGTGTTTCTATGGCCTTTGAGGCGGATTTTTTAAAAAGAGGGCAAATGAAAGGTTATTGCGTTTTATTATCTGATGATCTTTGTGACTTTATTGTACATTTGCATTAGACTATAGTCATGTGCAAGTGTACGTGTTTGTCAGTGGAAGCTCTTCTACTCCTTCTGAACCACTGCACATCAAAGGGAGGGAAATCTGTGAAAACGTGCACTCTTGTTGTATTGCATGTGCTATCCTTTTTCTGACAAATACACCACATGGTGGTGCTGATATCAAACATAGTTTGATAACTTTGATGGTCCTGATTCTGACCTCCATAAGTCCATTGGACTTATTTCCCAGTGTGCTCTACAATACACCCACTGTAACTTTAAGGTAATTTCCCAAATCACCAAAAAATTTGGTCCACGCCTTTAGGGGACTGATTACCACTTGGGTGTAAAATTTGAGCAAGATTGGTTGAAATCCACGCCATGCCCATATGTCATTAACCATTTGTCTAGCCAGCCATCTATCCATTTTCTATGCCGCTTATTCTCATTAGGGTCGCGGGGTTGTGCTGGAGCTTATTCCTGCTGACTTTGGGTGTGATACGGGATACACCTTGGACTGGTCGCCAGTCAACTCACATTGACATTCATACCTATGGACAATTTAGAGTCGCCAGTTAACCTAACATGCATGTTTTTGGAATGTGGGAGGAAACCGGAGTACCCGGAGAAAACCCACACACGCACGGGGAGAACATGCAAACTCCACACAGAGATGCCAAGCGAAGAGTCGAGCCCAGGTCTTCCAGATCTCCTGACAGTGTAGCCAACATGCACGCCACTCGACCCTAATGATTATTAAACATAAAACTTGGAGGATATCTGTATGACGTGTGCTAGCTATGCTATGTCTTCCGAAACAATTTGAACACAACCCATAGGGGGGGCCACCAATGTAATTTATAGTGTAAGGTGCATGTAAAAAAAACATCAACCTACTCTACGGTGAGTAGTAGAGATGTCCCACTCCGACCTTTAGGATCGGCTGCCGCCACAAGATTGGGCCAATCCGGTTGCTGTAAGTCTGGGCCACACTCCAACATGCCACACGACTCCCGCCACCTGGATAAACAAGAAAACGCAACACCAAAATGCAGACCTGTCCACGGTGTATTGTGGTTAAGTTAGACGTTAGACGCTGGATATTCGACTCCGTAGTAGATTCCCCTCCCCTCACTGCACCGGGACTCCTCTGTCATGGTGGCGGGATATTGCACGGGAAGTGCCGCTCTAAATGCTGGTTGTTACTAAAGACCATCAATAAATTACCATTGAATGGAATTTCTTATAATATATGGTAATATATTGTAAATCACACCACACATTGATGTATAACCATGTCAAATGATTAGCCCTACCCTAAAAGTATTGTAATTGTGGTTGAGTAATTCAACGTCAGCATGGCTGTAATTCAATCTGCCATTTATTTGCATGTCAACACAGAGCATTCAGTCCTTCAAGCAGACGTTCCTCATTACATGCACCGTCCAACGATGCTTCCTAGTATTCTACTTCTACGCAGTACGACACCAAACGCTTGCTCTAACCAGCATGCTGAACACCACCGCCCTCTATAGCCCACACACTAAACAGCAGCTCAGAACAACACAATATACCCGTTGCTACAGTATTTTGCACCACCATTTCTTTCAATTTTGTCTTTTATTGAGAGGTTTGACACAGAGAGGTTTGTTACAAAAGGCAAGCAATATTGTTGATCATGCTTTGTAATAAAAAAATAAATTCAGCAATAATTTGGTCGCATTATTTTGAATGTTTTGAAGAGCTATTTTAATAACCATATTCAATGTCACAAAAGAATGTTTGTAACAAAAGTATATTATTAAAAAAACAGGATTGATACCGGATCGGAATCCAAGAAATGTGGCTTGGGACACCCCTGGTGAGTAGTAGTGGAGTTGTTTGGCCAATGAAGAGCTTTTTTTTTCAAAGTCCTTCTCCGTAATTGATTATCTTCGAAGCAGCCTGCTAACTGATGACCTGCATTACCTGCATGGCACATGAGGTCAGACCTGTAATGCGTCAAACAGAGTGAGCCAGATTGTTGGGAAGTGCAAGGTCGAAAAAAGAAAGAAAAAGGTTACAAGAGGGTCCTTGAGTACAACCGAAGTGTTTGCATACAGGTTGACTCAAGTATGATCTGTGTGGAGTGGGATTATGGGCTTTAGAACACAAATATGTGCTGGAGATCACAAGAAGACTGTTGTTGTTGCGTGTTGAATTGTTATAAATCTGTATAAAATCTTTTGGCATTTGTCTGAGCGTCGATTAATAAGTAATGAGTATTTGTAATTAGAAAAATACATGCAATGTCATTTTATCACGTCATTTGTGATATTTTTCACAGTCTCCCCTCTGTGTAGTGGAGACTGAGAGTGTTATTTCTCCCTGTGGGTGTTTTGGAAGGTGCTTTGCATGATATTTGTAGATTCTCTCAGCCCAGTCGTGGGGAAAATGTGTATTTCCTACTTGAAAATGTTGCTCTCTAGGTCATAAGACTGTAGATACTTTTCACCAGTTACTCCTGAAACTTTCAGCCTCAGCAACACGATAGGAAAAAAAGAGCTGTAGTTGTTCTTCATTAAGTCTTTTGCAGGGAAGATTTGTTTCATTTCTCATGTGCAAACAGGAGGTTAAAAACTTTGACCATTGTCTATGCAAAGATTTTTTACACCTAATATTGGCAGCAGGCCAGAATTCCATCATTACATCCAGCACAATTTTCCAATCTTGTTTTCATGACTCCTTATGCAAAAGTCTTCACAGCAACAACCAAGTGTTTTTCAACAAAAAATACTAAGAAATGTTTAGGGGTGTCCCAAAAAGGCATGGGCCGGTTACCAGTTTCAGGGCATAACACAGTATGAAAAAGTCACGGTTTTAAAACCACTGAAAATGTGCATCACACTGTTTCTACAATATGACTAAAAGTGGAGGTTTAGTGTGGCCACCTGTTATTTGTTGGGTTTTTTTTTACAGAGAAATCATTCATTGTGTTGTGGCTTGACTTGCAGGATTAGCCACAGAATTGAATTGAAAACTGCATTTTTATTTATTTAGAAATAATTTAGCTATTTTTAGTTATTTATTTTCAATACATATGTTCCATGTTATAGAACATGGTTTAAAATGACTGTTCTGTCCTGACTTTTTTTCATCTTTTAATACAAATATTTCCAAATAAGGCATTTTAAAGCTTTAATTCCAATACCATGAAACTGGACGTGATGTTTCCGGCCAAGGTTATCCTACTGTCAGAAACGTATAATGGTCCATGCCTAGTCCCAATACAACCTTTTCATTACGGCCTTGCTTATCGGTCAATGACAATAATATACAGGCGTTCAAGGTGCTTAAACCCAATTTTACTCATCTTTTACACGTCTTTTCTGTAAAAGCTAATAACTTCTTGTCGTGCTGTGGGAGTTTCCCTTGTAACGTTGCTTCAAATGATAGACAAGTTTGGTCGTATTAAACTTCCTTGGCACCAAGGGAAACTTGTGCATGACAAGTTTGGCATTCGGCTGCAATGCCTTTTTCGGACTTTAACAAAAAGTACACATGGCCCACATTACTCCAACTCCCTCCTTAACACGCTGTTGCTGTGACCACGTGGATTCTGCTGGACAGACATGAGTCCGTAATCAACTGCTTGTATCAAACTGCCATCATCAAAGATTTTAGCTGCAGACTGTTATTTTGCTCAGTGTCCGATATCAATATCGGAGTGGACCTTAGTGGAAACTGTGATATTTTACAATTTTATGTACAGTATGAAGTCAAAACTCAAACTTCCCACTTTTTGTATGATTTGGTTTTTGACGTAACCTTTCTAGGTAATCGTACAACTTATATTTGACCCTTTTGTACGTTGAATCTTGTGGTATAAATTAGGGGTGTCTTTGAGTAGTCGACTATTTGACGATTCGATTCTGAGGAGTCATTCTGCCATTCTGTCTACATGGGGCTAGCCACAACTGTTGCTGTCTTTGTTTTTGTTATATTTATATACGTTTGATATAACAAAATCAAGTACGCTAATGTTGAGAAATGGGTAAATAATCTTTAACTAAACAATAACTAACCAGTAACTAACCAGTATAAAAATATATATAGTATTTTAGTATGTTTATATTTAATGTTAATTTGCACACATCTGTAATTTGCATAATTGGTAATGACTTATATGACGTATGAGTGCTTTAGGCTATGTCCGCATGATATACAGATATTTTCAAAACACAAATTTTTTTTGTCTATTTTGACGTTTGTGTCTGCAACAACATAGCCAGAGTGAAGATTTTCTAAAACTCAGACTTTTTGTAGATGGATAAAACCTTTTGTACTGTGTCATAAGAAATGTGCCTTGTTAAACCTTATTTAACAATAGAACATGAAATTACTGACTTACTGTCACCATGTAAGTGTGCGCTGATTAAATGTCCACATCATTGTACAACTAATACCTAATTTTCATTCCCAAATTCAAAAACATGTGTTTGTCTTGGAACTGTGCTTTACTTTTTGGAAAAAATCCTAAAACGTATCCTAAACGTATCCTGAGAGATCCACCACACCTGCCAGGGACTCCCACTTTTTCTTCCTCCCACCAGCAGCGCCTGGGCAGGCGGTAATTAATTGCCACATTTTAACCGGGAGGCATTACGCTAGCATCCTGGGACTGATGCACATGCCACCATGCCGACAGTCTGGATTCTAGGGATTAGGATAATTAGACCCCGGAAGAGTGGGCCGACAGATGGAGAGAAGCCATGGTGACACCTCTTGGTCGGGGGGGCGCTGAGGTCCCTACTCCTAAACTTGATGTTGTAAACAATTCAAATGAGAAACTGTTAGAAGAAACAGATTGCCAAACACTTTTGCCTTAGGTAAACGATCTGATGTGTCATTTAGTTTTTGACAGTTTTGTCTTCACTTGTTTATTTTGCTGACACATGCAATAAGCACATCACCATTGCTTGTGTCCTTGTTGCTTGTAAAAAACAAAAAAAGGAGAGTAGAGAACACTCGTTGCAGGTCAGCGATGCAGAAAAGAGATTAACTTAATGGGGTTACTCAGGGCCAATATCATACGCCACAAGAGCATGGCATCGTGTGGCGAGTGTAAAGGATTGATGCCAGCGGGTTAATAGCCAGAAGAAAATCCATTTGATATTCAAGTTGACTGTAAACTCAGCAGGAGGTTCAGATTTCATTAGCGTGGAACTGTCAGTTTGTTGTATTTATTACAATGTTTTGGATGTTAAAGAATCTGCACACTGCACATTCAAAAATCAAAACTTAGTACCATTTCCAAAACCAGCTTTTTTGTAATAGATGAAAATGAAAAAAAAAAAAAACCTTTAATAATCGATCGATTTCAACAAATTTGGTTACGTGTAGGCCCTAGGTACCGCATCGAGTGGGTTTACTCACTGCAGCGCTACGTCAACGTCACCGGCAAATTGGATGTGTCAATATGCACTTTTCTACACAGAAATGTAGATTAATGCCTGGTTTATACATCCACGCACTAAAAAACAATGTGCACCATTTGATCCTCTCAGAAGGCTAAGATAAAAACGTTCTTGATCTCACACAGGAGTAATTCACGTGTGTGTGAACCGAGTTGTTAAATTACGAGCTGTATGTATTTTGATGAAAATATAGCCTAACATGAGTTTAATAAGTTAAAATGGACAAATAAATGAAAACAAATAAATGACTTGTGCGCGACAATACACTGTTCAAATTCTGCTCTCAAAACGATGTACTAATGGCCTAGTCATGCAGTCAATAGGCCATATGCTGTACTAATAAAGGTAATTGTTGAGACTTGCCTGGGAAAGGATTTGGTTTCAGGGCTAAAACGAGGCATCTTTTCCTCCGACTCTTGCCACATCCAATATGGCGGCGACTTTGACATACGGCTCATCGCTCAACGCGCCACCTAAGCATACATATCTATGGTACTACCCGTCCTAATGGCATTAGCTAGCCAAGCACTGGCTTGTAGAAGACAAGATCTTTAATGAACTATTTTGTTACTTGTGCTAGGCTAACTTCATTACAGTCTTGTCAACGTAGCCTGTGGAAATGTGACAATTAAAACTGGTAGCGTTTGCTAACTTGTGTAGCCTTGTTAAGAGACAGGTGACAGAGGCGGCATTAGGCTAACATTTGGCAACTTTAATGATAAGTGATACTGCTAACACTAGGCCAACACTAAGTTATCCTTACTGACAGGTGAAACTGGTAGCATTTGGCTAACATACAGCATATAACTTGAGTGACAGTGTGACATGACCGCTGTGGCATTATGATAATATGTTTGTGCAGCTTCAGTGACGGGCGATAATGCTAACAATAGGCTAACTTGAGTGACGTGTGACATTGGTCGCGTTAAGATAAATGACGTAACTTTCGTGACAGGGGATACAGGAAGTGTACAAATGTATTGACAAAGGGTGAAACTGATGGGCGGTAGGATTAAAAAATGCTTTACATCTGGTCAATCTAACCATTACCGTTAGAATAGTGCTAACACAAGGCTAACTTATGTGACACGTAGCATTCGTTTGGCTAACATGTAATTGTAGTGACAGGTGACACTGTTACCATAAACGTCACGCAACGTTCTTGGGACTACCAGAGGATTAAAGGAGTAAACAAAGTCAAATATAATAAATAACACACGGCATCGAGGTTAAATACAAATTACCGGGGTCGGATGATGCTTCCGGTCCAACTCTGCTGCTTTTACTTGAGTGTTGAGCTGTCAGAAGCTGTTAGACGGCTTTACCGGCCAAGACTGTTCTTGACTTTAGGCCCTGTGTTGCGGTCTGTCAGATGCCAGCCCGAGACAAACAGTGCACCACTGCACTGAAGTCTCTATAGCTGTCACTTGCCCTCCCCCTCCCCCCGTCACCATCTTGTGAGGCAGCGAAGGAAGCCCCCCTTTGGAGAGGAGAGATATGGCTCCAGCTGTCAGCTTGCGTTAGAAATCGTTAAGGCATACGCATGCTGGGAGGCGTGTGACATTAGTGTTGTCAACCGATGGTGTCGAGGGACGACTTCAAATTGAAGGCCGACTGAATCTTTTGTCCCCGCTTTTTTACCGCCATATTATGCTTAGATACATCAAATACACTGCTCAGAATCTCGTGTTTATCGTATAACTAAGTGAGCTTATCGCTGGCAGCATATAACGAGTTAGCGCAGTTAGCACTATGCCAGTGAATAGGCTAACACACACATTAGCAAATTAGTACAAATGCAACTGGCCGCAAATGTTATCAAAACACATTTCGGCACTTGAATTGACAAAAGCGCTAAAATGTGCGCTAAGATAACACTTGCGACATCCCCCATCATGAAAGCTAGCAATAGCACAAACTAGCTTCATGCTACCTCCTTTCATAGACTGGCTCATTCAATATAAACACGGTGTAATATTATTATTATCTAGAATATTCAATATAAAACAACATATTCACAGGTAATATATTAGATAATAATTCATAATAATGAGTAAGTACCATTGCCAAAGTCACAAAAGATAGCATATTGCTAGCAGTATAACTAAATGAAACAAAGGGTTTCTATCAACATGCTAAAGAAGTTAGCGTACTGCCAACTGCTGGCTCTCGATATCACCTAAAGTTACAAATAAATGAAACCACTAGCTAATAATAACGCTTTAAAATGCTATCGATGGTTCAATTGCTAAAACCTACACAATTTAGCTCTCGGGCATAAAAATAAACAAATTTATTCAATTTTCTTCCGCTTATCCGGGTCCGGGTCGTGGGGGCAGCAGATTCAGTAGCGAAGTCCAGACTTTCCGGTCCCCGGCGACCTCTTCCAGCTCCATCGGGAGGACACCAAGGCGTTCCCAGGCCAGCTGTGAGACATAGTGCCTCCAGCGTGTCCTAGGTCTTCCTCAGGGTCTTTTCCCGGCTGGGCATGCCCGAAACACCTCACCAGGGAGGCGCCCAGGAGGCATCCGGACTAGGTGCCCGAGCCACCTCAACTGACTCCTCTCGATGTGAATTAGCAGCAGCTCTACTCTGAGCTCCTCCCGGATGGCCGAGCTCCTCACCCTATCTCTTAGGGTGAGTCCAGCCACCCTACGAAAGAAAATAGTTTCCGCCGCTTGTATCCGGGATCTCGTTCTTTCGGTCATGACCCATAACTCATGACCATAGGTGAGGGTGGGAACGTAGATCGATCGGTAAACAGAGAGCTTTGCATTCCGGCTCAGCTCTCTCTTTACCACGACGGCCCGTTTGTCAATCTCACGCTCCAACCTTCCCTCACTCGTGAACAAGACCCCGAAGTACTTGAACTCCTCCACCTGAGGCAAGACCTAACTCCCAACCCGGAGGGTACAGTCCACCCGTTTCCGACTGAGAACCATGGCCTCGGATTTGGAGGTGCTGAGTCTCATCCCAGAAGCTTCACACTCAGCTGCAAACCGCTCCAGTAAACGCTGAAGGTCACAGCCTGATGAGGCCATAAGGACCGCATCGTCTGCAATAGCAGAGACGAGATCCTAAGGTCGCCAAGCTGGACTCCCTCAGCGCCTTGACTGCGCCTAGAAATTCTGTCCATAAAGATTATGAACAGAATCGTGACAAAGGGCATCCTTGGCGGAGGCCAACGTTCACCGGAAACAAGCTCGACTTACTGCTGGCAATGCGAACCAGGCTCCTGCTTCGATTGTACAAGGACCGAATGGCACGTAGTAGCGGGCCATCCTCGAGGGCAACCAAAAGTCGTGCTCCATAGCCTCACCGAACTCTTCCCACACCCGAGTTTTTGCCTCAACCACCGCAAAGCCACGTGCCGATTGGCCTGCCGGTACCTGTCAGCTGCTTCGTGAGTCCCACAAGCCATCCATGCTTGATAGGACTCCTTCTTCAGCTTGACAGCAGCCCTAACCCCCGGTGTCCACCATAGGGTTCGAGGCTTGCCACCACGACTAGCACCGACCACCTTGCCAGCATTGTGGCAAGATGCCAGCATTTGGCACGGACCAAAAAAGTAATAACAATCATTATTACAATAAGCATCACCTGTTATGACCCACAGATACAAAGTGCCTACAGTCGCCAACCGAGCAAACATCTCTAAAAACTTGGGATATTACTCTTGTGGTCATTAAAGAGGACCAAATTAATTATTATAAGGGTCATCGGCCCAATAGGGTTAGCCAAACGGTCCTACCCGGAACTTCTGCTGTACTCCGATACTTTTCCAACTTTTACAGTCTAGTTGTGGATGAATTTCTGTTGCCTGCTATATATTTCTTTATATTATCCCTGATGTTGGAATTTTTTGATGAAACAAAACAAGGAGACGGAGTAAGCTTGTTCACATTTCCCAAAGTCACTTCCGCTCAGGATTTATTTTAAGATGTGTAGCAAAGCCTTTTTTTTGTTTTTTTTGCTTTTTCAGTGTTCATAAACAAACCCACGTGACAGTGTGACACATTTTTAGAACATCATTAAAAAGTTCATTTTGCATAATATGTATATATGTTTGTGGGTGTTCATACCTGTCAACAATTGCATTTAAGAAAGGAAATTGTCTAAAAACTGAGGGGAAATAAAGGAAATTATGGTCTTTCACCCAGAACTTTCACGAGCAAAATATGAAAACTGTTCAAACGTCAGGGTGCCAGGAAAGAAGGAGATTCCTGAGGAAAACGTGAATGAAGAACGTGGTTCTAGACTACCTCCATCTGCATACAGACGTAAACAATGTCCAATAGTTCCAAGTACCTTGACTCCAGAGACTGACATCAACCACAAACATTTTGCACGTTTCATGTTATTGTTATTACATGTCCAGAAACTACACATTAATTTGAATAATTGAAGCGGAAGTGAACATGACCACCTGCTAACCGCAACTCCCTGGTTGATAGCTGCTATGTATTCTGTCCAATCATTAAAAGGCCTCTCGTGTGCATTTTAAATTAACTGACCATACTGCAGTCAATGTATTAAACCGGGGGAAAGCATATGTTCTTTGATACGTGCAGCGGTGGCAAAGCTCCAAATGACCTTCATTTCACCTTCACTAGGCCAAGAGAACTGTGGTGGCACAACAGCGGAATAAAAAAGTGCAGAGTTTGCTGGTACTTTTCTGAAAAGCACTCTTAAGAAAAGCTGTTAGCCAGGTGCTTCGACGGATAATGAACTTGTCATCTGTGAGGTTTTAGTGTTTGTTGTGTCGTTATTTCGTTTGGCAAACTGTTCCCCAGCTGGCAGTCTTGTTTGGGTCTTAGTACACATTTTTCCTCTTCCCACTGGACCCGAGCTATGGAATTGCCACTCAATCAAAATGAAAGAAGCCCCAAAGCAGTCAAAACACACCGTCACAGTGAGTTGATGTTTAGTCCTATTGAGACAGAAGGTCATGTTTCTACCAAGCACTCCAGCTGTAAAGATGACAGGGGTACAGTTTAGTTAGATTAAACTTGGCCTTGTTTCCTTTACAGCGTGGCGATAGCTGATAGTTGTTTAAAACACACCACAACACAGCAGTAGGGCAGCTTCATGCTGACATCCATAAGCAAGCAGCATACGTTTTTTTTTTTCTCAAAATACCATGCATACGCCCACCAAAAAGGCTTCGCTACAAGTCTTAAAAGAAAGCACTGCCAACAATGAGTCAGCCATCTACATATGGAGGCATCTCTTATGGTGAGCAAGTGCAGAGTCACTGTGTTTATATAAAAAGTCCATAATCAGCACTTTCTGAGGACACACACTAGTGGCGACAAACACAGCTCATTGGCATTAAAGCTACAGACACAAAACGGCGTGTTCCCAGTACGGCCTACTAAACTGTCTAAGGCTAGATTTTGGACAACACACTACATCAACAGCACAGCTACTTCTCAACTTCATAATCCTGCCAAACCTGTAGGCACTGATAGTTACTAAAATTCTATCTAGTCGTACGTATAACCAGAGTTTTCTCCACATCCACACTATGGTGGGAGGTTTTGAAAACCTTTGTTTTTAGTGCACTATATCTGTGGAAAAATAACTTTGTTTTATGAGATACCCGCATACCTGTGAACAGGGCAATAGTCTCTCCAACATGTCATAACTGGGTTATAACTGAGTCCTGCTACCCGTCCCCCAGGGAGGCGTCCAGGAGACACCCTGACCAGAGCCACCTCATCTGGGTCGTCTCAATGCGGAGGAGCAGCAGTTCTACTCCGAGTTTCTCCCAGACCTTATCTCTAAGGAGAAACCAGCCACCCTATAGGGAAAACTCATTTCGGCCACTTGCACCGGCGATCTTGTCACTACCCAAAGTTGGGTAGGAACGTAGATTAACCAGCTTTGCCTTTTGGCTCATCACCCTCTTCACCACAATGGCCTGATGCAGAGTTGGCATCACTGCATACATCGCACAAATCCACCAATTGATCTTGCGGTCCATCCTTCCCTCACTCGTGAAAAAGACCCCGAGGTACTCAAACTCCTCTACTCATCTATGCCCGACTGGGCCCCAGGGTTGCCAGGCCCATGTTTTAACTCTCCAACGAGGTCTGTAGAACCACTCTTTGCCTGGTCTCTCCTCTAGGACCTGTTTGTCATGGATGACCCTACCCCTGACAGCTTAGCTCCTAGCATCATTGGTACACACAAACTCCTCCACCAAAATAAGGTGGTGGCACAGGAAGGAGTTTTTGTGGCCCTCATGCTTTGTAGCATTTATGCAGTCCATTTATTTATTTTTTCAAAGAATGTGTCACAGGACAATAAAAAAGGCCCCTGGGCTGCTACAGGTTGCAAAAAATACCACAAGATATTTACATATTTATGGGCCTGCCAGCAAAGTGCAGCATATACTATTATTTCCCATGCTTTTTTTCCTTCTTATATCTTATTCTGACACACCAATGCAGGACAAACTGTGTTATTACTGGATAGGGCTCGATGAAGGAAAGTGTTTGTCACGTTTCGTGTAACCCATTAGTGTGGGATTTTTTTTGTCATTGTCTAAAAAATCTCACCAAGGGGCTGCCAATTTCAGATTCATCGTATTTGATTTATTTTCCAGTGTGATTACTGAAACAGCAAACAGAAAGCATCTTCAAGAATGGAGTCTTGGCAAACAAAGCAGTTCCTCAGCTCAAGAAGGTCTGATCTCCTCAGAGTCCTTGCCAAGTCCTGATCAGTGGGGGCTCCCCTTTGAGCTCCTACTTCTGGCTTGCTTCTTGTGGTTGTCCATCTTGTCCTCGTCCGTTCCTTATCTGGTTCCCATGACAACACACCTTGCCCAGGAGTGTGCCTAGCCCTAGTCTTTAAAATCTGGAATTGTCTTGTTTAAACTGAAATAATCAAATGCTGGTGACCAGGATGTGCCCCGCCTCTTGTTGAGATCAGCTGTGATAGGCTCCAGCATACCCCTAGTGAGGAAAGGCGGCATAGAAACGGGCTTTTTCCACTAAATTGGTGCCCTAAAGACAACATAGATGGACATGCCGGGGAATAACGCTATTTATATTTGCCAAACATGGCATATAACATGCTCGCAACCTGCAAGGCTACAATGCTGGGCCAGAGGTAAGCAACAGGCAGGCGCATTCTGTGAAAATGTTTCAACTGTGTTGCCATGAAATTCCTAGCGAGCAAATCAATGGGAAGCAGCCAAATCATGGAGAAAACATGTTTGGTGTAGTCTTGGGGCTTTATTAGCACATATGCAAGGAACGATGCATTTGCTCTCCCGATGGTGTTGTTGGTCTGTTTCCAAACCTAGTCATCGCGGCAATACCCGAATAATTTAGACAGTTCACTTTGGGTTGCGTTTTTCTGTCAAGGCCGCTGATCTCATTAGAATCATTCCCTCTTCTTCTGGCTTCTGGACTCACCCGTGGTTGATGATCTCCAAGCAACATGAGAGTGCTGATGAGACTCATTGCAACCTGTCAGAGTTGACCACATCATGTAATGAGGAGAGTCCCTCTGGATGTTAACCAAGCCGTTAAGCGCTCATGTGTGAAACTACGAGGAAGCCGGCCTTGTTAGATGGTGGCGGCGGGCGAATTAAGATGCGGCGCATGAGCCAATGAAATGTAAATAACCTGCTTCTGTGCGGATGAGCTGGCCTCCCCCGCCGCTTTTTAATCGGCTTTGAAAAGACGCCGCAAAAGCCGAAGAATAATGCCCTGTGATATATATTATATTTATTCTAATGCTTACAACAGTGAAGCCTTGCTTGGTAAATGTAGCCCAAATGTAAACATCATATACCAAATGGGCAACAAACACAGTATAGGATGAAATTTCATCCGAATCCAAAATGTAATTCGATTCCACATAAGTACAGCTAATTACATCATCGTTTCATTAGATTTGATTGAGATATTGTGTAAGTGGCTGGATGTAATTAATGTGTCATTCATTTTTTATTACATTTGAATACATTTTTAAACTGCATGTACAGTATGTCACAAATAAAGTTTTAAAAATTACATATATATTTTTTCCCCATGAAAAACAATAACAGTGTTTTTTTTTCTTGTGTGTGTTTAAACCCCCCCCCAAAAAAAATTAATAATAATGATGATGATTGTAATGTGGTTCTTAGCATACAATTTTTAATTTAATTTAGGGTGGTGTTTTTTTAACACCACACATGTCCTATTTTTGCATTTTGAATCATTACACACATTTAGACCAGGAGTGTATGTGGAAACTTAACAAAATAAATGAAAGTGGTATGTTTTTGGCTTCTTATTTTTTTCCATTCTTCCCCTTTCTTTAGTGCAGAATAAATCAACTGGAGGCTTACTAGTTAGTTCGGTAGCATGCTCTGTTTAAAGCAGTGGCCGTTGCTTGTGCAGGGTTCTGAAGCCTGTGCATATTATTGTTGAGCAATATGTGTGTGAATGAAGACTAAAAAGTAAATATTTAATGTCTACTGGGCTCTAAAAATGGTGAATATTGTACTTAGAAAGTCGGAAACTGGTTTTCTATGCTCCAGGTACAAAATGTATTAATATTGAATCCTAAATGGTGAAACTTCACTGGAACAAATTACTTGGTTTTTAGCAACCAGAACATTTTCGACTGAGGCAGAAAAAATGTTTTCACATCTGCTTGTTAAAACTGTATTGTTGTTTTCCGAGTTACTGCGATACTGCCAGCGTGAGAATAGTCGTTCTTAGAGGTAGAACCAGAGGTGGTCCAGCACCCGTGTGAAAAGGATGGTGTAATGCCAGCCCCGGAGTGTTGCCTTTCAAACCCGACACTCTCTTTTCCGGCCCTGTTGTGTTGAAAGTAATGATTGTTGCAGCCTTTCCTGTGTTCTGTGTAAAAGGCATAGCACAGAAGAACATGTGTATAGTGAAATAAAAATGAATGTAATTGGACATTTTTACAAGCTAACATGTCATGCACTTGCTCTATTTTTGCTACAGCGGTATTTTTTTCACCATCATTGATCTTACTGTGATCTTGTCTTGCACCTTAAATGCCCAATTTTGCTCCGCCGCCATACATTAATGTCCCTCGGATGGCTGGTCCTTCCTATCTAAGCGCTGCAAGCTTTCTTGCTAATCCTCACGAGTGTGCTGCCTCCCTCGGAGGCACCTCCGGGGAATTATCTTCCCTTCCGTGCCACCACCAGAAAGTCTGAGGAAGAGATTTAGTGCCTTCGGCTTCAATTCAGATGTGTTAAGATTTTTTTTTTTCCAGAGGATGTGGACGTTCTTGTTCTCTCTCTCGATCTCGCAAGTTCTTTTCCATTTGAGCGCCTCCTGTCCCAGAAACTAGCCAGAGGTGTCCCGCATGGTCTGACCTGCACCTCCCCCTCATTCGTCTCGGTTAACATTGCGTGTGTGGGGTCCGTCAGAATAATAAGTGGGGCAGCTTTATATTTAGCTGCGTCTGCAATGACTTTGGAAAGTGAAAAAAAAAACAACCTAAAAAACAGAGGGTGAACTCTTGTCATCAGATGATCTCCGGTTTAGTCCTCAATCCGCATCATTGCAGTTTAAAACACACATCGGAATTAGAATAGCTCATTAGTACAGAGATCCA
The DNA here is from genome assembly GCA_024372805.1 of Oostethus manadensis. Classification (NCBI taxonomy): domain Eukaryota; kingdom Metazoa; phylum Chordata; class Actinopteri; order Syngnathiformes; family Syngnathidae; genus Oostethus; species Oostethus manadensis. The sequence goes on from QODF01000041.1 coordinate 1,633,870, forward strand.
CCCCGTCTGAAGCTCTCCTGTTGTGTATAATGGGCTTTTTAGTGATGTTCTAATATAGTATGCGTCCCAAGAGTCTGTTTATGAACACCGACCTCACTTATTTGTTGCATTTTTGAGAGATGAGGGGCTTATAGGCTTGCTTTTACAGTTTTTGCGTTGGCATGGTGTCATGAAGGAAAAACCTTCCACTGCGGTGGTTTTCAACCTGGGGGTGCCGCGGGGCTACCACGAACAAGTTTTTTTATTACCGTACTCATTCTCTCTGTTCGTATAACTGCGCGCTGCAAATGTGTTCCATTGTTTACATGCACGGAAGATAACCACTGCAATATCAGAGACTTAAAGTGAGAATGGCTAAAAGTGGTATTGTCAAAAAGGAAAATATGGAAAAAAAATGTTACGGACTTGTGAATATTTGGACTGCAACACCAACAGTGTACAGTAGTGTTCAAAATAATATTAATCACTGTCATTAATATATATTTTTTGCTACATAGCAAACAAGTAACCGTTAGGTCCAGTAGATTCTCAGCAAACAAACAAGACCCAGCATTCATGATATGCACGCTCTTAAGGCTGTGCAATTGGCCAATTAGTTGAAAGAGGTGTGTTATAAAAATAGCAGTGTGACATTTAATCAGTGATCAATCAACAGGTGTGTGAATCAGGGGGCCTCTAAAAGTCCCACAGAGCAGCCATTTGGAAAACAGCACTTTTTGGATAATTTTACCCATTATACACATTCTTGTACGCAACAAGAACACATGTCTTTTTTCCCCCCATGTAGGTTGTGAGATTCACCTAGCTTGCCTACAGACCTCTCTATTAAAATACCTTCAAAACCTCCAACAAAGTTTTATATACAGTAAGTGTTGCAGTCCAAAGTGACTAACCAGATTCTGTTATTGGTATATTTTTTATTGCTACAATAGCAAACAAACATTAGTTGAAAGGGGTGTGTTAAAAAAATAGCAGTGTGGCATTCAATCAGTAAAGAATTGTGTGTAAAAAAACAGGTGTGAGTCAGGTGGTCCCCATTTAAGGATGAAACCAGCACTTGTTGAACATGCATTTCTCTTTGAAAACCTGAGGAAAATGTGTTGTTCAAGACATTGTTCAGAGGAACAGTGTGCTTTGATTAAAAAGTTGATTGGAGAGGTGAAAACTGGAGGTGCAAAAAAAAGTTTGGTTGTTCAGCTAAAATGATCTTCAATGCCTTAAAATAGAGAGCAAAACCAGAGACACAATGGAAGACAACCATTAAAATGGATTGGATAAATAACCAAAATGGCAAAAGCTTAGCCCTCAGCTCCAGGATGCTCAAAGACAGTCTGGAGTTACCTGTAAGTACTGTGACAATTAGAAGATGTCTGTGTGACGCTAATGTATTTGCAAGAATCCCCTGGAAAGTCCCTTTGTTAAAAAAAAAACCCAAAACAAAACAGAAGAGGTTACAATTTGCCAAAGAACACATCAACTGTCCTAAAGAGGAACATTATGTGGACTGATGAGAGTAAAATTGTTCTTTTTGGGTCCAAGGGCCACAGACAGTTTGTGAGACGACCCCCAAAGTCTGAATTCAAGCCACAGTACACAGACGATAGTGAAGCATCATGATATGGGCATGTTTCTCCTAATACTTATCACATAGCAGGGATCATGGAAGTTGAAGAGGTTATGTTGCCTTATGCTGAAGAGAACATCTGTGTGTGTAGTACACACTTCAGGGATGAAGCATGATTAAGACTGAGGAAGAACCATGTTTTGAACAGTTCCAGCTCTCCAGGTATGATCTAGCTGCTAGCTGATTAGATTACATGCCGCCTACCAACGGTATTACACTCAGAATCAGTCCGGTTGTGTGCAGCAATATTACCAGTGAAGCTGGTATAGACCGTCGAGAGACAGGTTAGTTTGACCCTACTGATGATGTGTTGTTGCAATAGTAATAAACAAACCTGTCTCACTTAACATTATTTCGTGACTCTATTCATTATTAATGTCAAATGTGTGGATGTGTGTTTGTCCACGTTTCTGTGAGTGTGCTTTCAGTCAGACTATAATGGTAGCTGAGTTTCTACTGGACTAGTTGTCCAGTGTCATTTGGAAATCGGTCAAAATAACAGAAAAAAAGGGAATATAGGTATAGTCTATAGTCTCTTGGTTAAAAAGGGTTTTGTGATGCATATTTATTTTTCTTTTGAAGGCATATTGTTCTGAGAATCAAAACACTTTACTCAAATGACCCCACCAACTTGCCGGAACTACTTTCTTTAACACCAAAAATCGACCAGAAATCAGCTCAAAGGATGAAGTGGCAACGGAAGTCACTGTTGCGCTACACTGCTGATGATGTGTGCTAAAATTCAAACTTTCCCTTTATTGCAGGACAGTTTTGTAAATATAGTTTAAAAAGGCTTGGCTACACATCATAAAATTGCCTTTAACTCAAAAAAATTTTTGGGAGGTGATTTAAGAGAAAGACATACTGTATGCGTATGCATACAGTATGTAGAGTTTGAAATGTTCTGAAATATTGAATAAAACCGTATTTGACATGTGTGCATTACATTTTACAAGTCTGATCTAGAGTCAATGTAAATATTCCACGGGGTGACGCCATGTCACTCAGCTTTGCTGTCACTACAGTATTTTGTAACACAGGTAAGTATACTGTATATATGACAATGCAATCAATTGTTTTCAAATAGCAAATGGAAACAATGTGTTTCTATGATGCTGAAGGAGGTTAGCAGGCCTGTGAGATGGTGTGTGTGTGTGTGTGTGTGTGTGTGTGTGTATAGTGCTTTAATCCCCACGGATGAGTCTATTGGCAATTGGGGTTGTGACAGTAAAATTAAAAGGTCTTCTAAAGTGCGTAGAAATAAAATTAAACCCCGCAGCCCACCGAGAGTGACCCATCACAAAGAAAGCGAACATAAAAACCTTCCAATGCCGGAGCCTTGAGGTGGAAAGGCTATTACACTCAGTCGGAGTTCAGTGTTGCAGAGCTCTCCACCGACGCGCTAGTACCATTCAATTGAATAAGCTGTGTGCTTTGCTCTGTTGGAACACACTTTTATAGCTCTGGGGTAGCAAGCCGGGGTCCAAAGAAATGACTCTACAGTATTTGACCTGCCTGGTAGAGCCGTGCTTTGGCGCTTACGTGCAGCATCTGCTAGGATGTATGGCATCAAACTCCAAAGCCGATATGACTTGTTTGAACTTTGTTAAAAAGTGAGCCTGAAAATAGGTGAAACTTATTTGATGCTGGGAATTTAGTCTGCTTTTCAAGCACGAAAAGGTCGACTGGTTGAAAAATGTAAAAGGGGTTCTGCCATCTTTGTTTATCGTTAGCAGTTGCTTCAATTTGCACAGATTTGTGTGTGAGATACATCACTGCTGCCTTCATAACAGACACTCTGAAGGCAGCTTGAGGCACAAATAAACTATGCCAATACATTTTTCACCATTGCATACCGTTTTTCTATTCTAGCACTACTCTAGGTCCCTAAAGGCACCATGCTGTTTATTTGTTTTAGAGTTGCAGTGTGCACACCTATGACAATGGTGTTTGGCCAAAGGGATCATTTTTCATTAATTTTCCATGCTTCCTGCCAATCCCGGGGCACACATAGTGTAGACAAACCACCATTCACCCTCACAGTCATACTATGGACAATCTAGAGTCTCCAATTAATCAAACATGCACATTTTTGGAAAATCCACACACGCACGGGAGAACTTGCAAACTCCACACAGAAATGTCCAAGCTGTGATACGAACCCAGATCTCCTGACTGTGTGGCCAACATGCTAACCACTGGGCCTCCATCCGCAGCATAGTAACAATAAAAAAACAACAACAACATTAACGCGGCTTGTATCAGAAAATTAAAATATTTAAATAGCATTGGAAATTAAGTAATTTAAAAAAACAAATAAAAAACAACATAAAGTATATAAAAACAAATAATACACAAAATAATACAAAATAATATATATATAATATATAGAATCCACATACAATGCAAAATAATACAAAAATAATATANTCTATGATGCTAAAGGAGGTTAGCAGGCCTGTGAGATGGTGTGTGTGTGTGTGTGTGTGTGTGTGTGTGTATAGTGCTTTAATCCCCACGGATGAGTCTATTGGCAATTGGGGTTGTGACAGTAAAATTAAAAGGTCTTCTAAAGTGCGTAGAAATAAAATTAAACCCCGCAGCCCACCGAGAGTGACCCATCACAAAGAAAGCGAACATAAAAACCTTCCAATGCCGGAGCCTTGAGGTGGAAAGGCTATTACACTCAGTCGGAGTTCAGTGTTGCAGAGCTCTCCACCGACGCGCTAGTACCATTCAATTGAATAAGCTGTGTGCTTTGCTCTGTTGGAACACACTTTTATAGCTCTGGGGTAGCAAGCCGGGGTCCAAAGAAATGACTCTACAGTATTTGACCTGCCTGGTAGAGCCGTGCTTTGGCGCTTACGTGCAGCATCTGCTAGGATGTATGGCATCAAACTCCAAAGCCGATATGACTTGTTTGAACTTTGTTAAAAAGTGAGCCTGAAAATAGGTGAAACTTATTTGATGCTGGGAATTTAGTCTGCTTTTCAAGCATGAAAAGGTCGACTGGTTGAAAAATGTAAAAGGGGTTCTGCCATCTTTGTTTATCGTTAGCAGTTGCTTCAATTTGCACAGATTTGTGTGTGAGATACATCACTGCTGCCTTCATAACAGACACTCTGAAGGCAGCTTGAGGCACAAATAAACTATGCCAATACATTTTTCACCATTGCATACCGTTTTTCTATTCTAGCACTACTCTAGGTCCCTAAAGGCACCATGCTGTTTATTTGTTTTAGAGTTGCAGTGTGCACACCTATGACAATGGTGTTTGGCCAAAGGGATCATTTTTCATTCATTTTCCATGCTTCCTGCCAATCCCGGGGCACACATAGTGTAGACAAACCACCATTCACCCTCACAGTCATACTATGGACAATCTAGAGTCTCCAATTAATCAAACATGCACATTTTTGGAAAATCCACACACGCACGGGAGAACTTGCAAACTCCACACAGAAATGTCCAAGCTGTGATACGAACCCAGATCTCCTGACTGTGTGGCCAACATGCTAACCACTGGGCCTCCATCCGCAGCATAGTAACAATAAAAAAACAACAACAACATTAACGCGGCTTGTATCAGAAAATTAAAATATTTAAATAGCATTGGAAATTAAGTAATTTAAAAAAACAAATAAAAAACAACATAAAGTATATAAAAACAAATAATACACAAAATAATACAAAATAATATATATATAATATATAGAATCCACATACAATGCAAAATAATACAAAAATAATATATATAATTTAAAAATAAAAATATCCATCATTTACAATTACAATTGCTTTTACTTGACAATGCAAATACAATAAATTTAGTTCATTACAAAGGGGAAAGAAGACGTAAGACGGTAATTCCTTTTTTATTGCAGTTAATTAGTTCCAGACGCATCAGTCAAGTTTTGCAAAGTAGGCGTCCTCCCTTATGAATACAATATTTTCAAAGTTATAGCATAGAAAACCTGTTTACAATCTTCTAAATATGTTGTTTAACATTATTAGAGCTTTCTAGACATGAGATGACACCCATTTTGACATCTTTACCTAAGTATTGCCCAGTATAGCATATATAATCAAAGAAAGAAAGCCATTGAAAACATAAATAAGACTTATGCTTGTATGTGTTGCAAGAAATGTCATGTGGACAGGAAGTGATGTTGGCTGTTCAAAATCTGCAACAGTCGCCATAACATAATAGTAGTAACACAGGAGTTATTATTATGATGATTATTATGCTATTATTATTATTGTGGCTGTTTTAACAATTAAAAAAAAAGTAAAATGGAAAAAAAAGGGATATTTTGAAAAACTCAGGACAAAATTTGACGGGAGTAAAGTCATAATAATAAAGACAAAGATAGCATACAGCTGAAATTATAAAGACTAAAATATGTCATTTAAAAAATCAATGAGAAACAATAAAAACAAAAAATAAAGTTGCATTGTTACGTTGGGTAAAAGAAAAGTAATACCACCACAATGGAGTCAATACCTTATGAGAACGACACCTATTATTCTAAATAAATACAGTACATATACAAGACAAAAGCAGAAATATTTGCTAAAAAATGCAAAATCTAAGTCACATTACATTACATTTTGTCACCAACTGTATTTTTCTTGAAATATAAAAAATGTCTCTACAATGGTTTTACATTGTTAAATGTAATAACGGCCGCTGCTTTATTTGATTTTTCAGTACGTAGCCTTTGGTGGAAAACGTCACAAAATATGTTCAATGTTGACACCCCAGTTTTATGTAGCCCGCAAATCCGCACAAAGAGTTTAGACAAGAATTAAACACATTTGGCAGCGTGACAAATGGCAAACATGAAAGTTCGCCACACTTTTTCAGGAGGTAGATGGAGCTGATCACTGCACAGCAGGAAGGTCCGGTGAAAAACTTGTGAATCTTCTACCTGGCATCGTTTATCATCGTCCCCCATTATTGGGACACAGACCCAGAGAAGGTTTTCCCTCTGTGATACACAAACAATAGGCCACAATAAGCCACAAACTGAGAAGGTTTTGCTTTGTGTATTGTTCATTGTGGGCCACAGGATTAGACATGCAGTCATTGCGGAACGGGATTTGGGGTTTCTATCGTGTTCGCTTGTTCAACACGGTGTCTTATGATGACGGTAAAGGTCCACATGTTTCATACAACTTGAACTTCATCTGGCAGCTTGTCCCCTTAAAATTCTGGATTTTGGGAGAAGCTAAAACACCTCAAAAAGAAAAACTCACAGTCCTGAACCAACAAGCTTTTTTGCAATAAAGTCAAGGCTTTCTCTCCAGCAGTCAGAACCTGTCTAAGGGTGGCTGACCCTGGCATTTTATGGAGCATTATGCTTCTATGCGTTTGGCGTGTTAGCTTCCTAACAATGGACAGTGGTAAAAAAAAAAGAAACGGGGACGGTTATTGGAGCTGGATAGGGTCTAAAAGTGAAAAGTGAAAAATAGTGAGGTCGTACAGATATGGATTTTTTTGTGTCAGATATTAGGGAATAAAAAAACGTAGATAAGCGATCTATTGGATGATTACATTTTTCAGTGTAAACAATGACAGCTGCTTTTTATTTCTTAAATCTAGTTCTTATACAAATTGAAGGGAGAAAATTGGACCATTCCATTCCATTTTCTTCCGCTTATCCGGGTCCGGGTCGCGGGGGCAGCAGTCTCAGTAAGGAAGTCAAGACTTCCCGGTCTCCGGCGACCTCTTCCAGCTCCACCGGGAAGACACCAAGGCGTTCCCAGGCCAGCTGTGAGACATAGTCCCTCCAGCGTGTCCTAGGTCTTCCCTGGGGCCTTCTCCCGGCTGGGAATGCCCGAAACACCTCACCAGGGAGGCGCCCGGGAGGCATCCGGACTAGATGCCCGAGCCACCTCAACTGGCTCCTCTCGATGTGAAGGAGCAGCGGCTCTACTCTGAGCTCCTCCCGGATGGCCAAGCTCCTCACCCTATCTCTTAGGGTGAGTCCAGCCACCCTACGAAGGAAACTCATTTCCGCCGCTTGTATCCGCGATCTCATTCTTTCGGTCATGACCCATAACTCATGACCATAGGTGAGGGTGGGAACGTAGATCGATCGGTAAACAGAGAGCTTTGCCTTCCGGCTCAGCTCTCTCTTCACCACGACGGTCCGGTACAGCGACCGCATTACTGCAGATGCTGCACCGATCCGTCTGTCGATCTCACGCTCCAACCTTCCCTCACTCGTGAACAAGAACCCGAGATACTTGAACTCCTCCACCTGAGGCAAGACCTCACTCCCAACCCGGAGGGTACAGTCCACCCGTTTCCGACTGAGAACCATGGCCTCGGATTTGGAGGTGCTGAGTCTCATCCCAGAAGCTTCACACTCAGCTGCAAACCGCTCCAGTAAACGCTGAAGGTCACAGCCTGATGAGGCCATAAGGACCACATC
>QODF01000041.1:1644322-1692062 GCA_024372805.1 Oostethus manadensis
CTTCTCAATCCCACTGACATGCCTTCCATAGAGGAAGCAGAGTCTGAGGATACGTACGTGGACAGTTCTATCACCGTGGCTGAGGTAATTGGGGTAGTCAAATCACTCCCCAGTGGCAAGGCTCCGGGGGTAGACGAGTTCCGCTCAGAATTTCTCAAGGCTCTGGATGTTGGAGGACTGTGTTGGTTGACACGCCTCTACAACATTGCATGGAAGTCAGGAACAGTACCTCTGGACTGGCAGACCGGGGTGGTGGTCCCCATTTTTAAAAAGGGTGACCGGAGGGTGTGTTCCAACTATAGGGGGATCACACTCCTCAGCCTTCCTGGGAAAGTCTACTCCAGGGTGCTGGAGAGAAGGGTACGACCGTTAGTCGAACCTCGGTTAGAGGAGCTGCAATGTGGTTTTCGTCCCGGTCGCGGAACACTGGACCAGCTCTACACCCTTGCAAGGGTACTCGAGGGTATGTGGGAGTTTGCCCAACCAGTCTACATGTGCTTTGTGGACCTGGAAAAGGCATTCGACCGTGTCCCTCGTGGTGTCCTGTGGGGGGTGCTCCGGGAGTACGGGATTGATGGTCCGCTTCTACGTGCCATTCGGTCCTTGTACAATCGAAGCAGGAGCCTGGTTCGCATTGCCAGCAGTAAGTCGAGCTTGTTTCCGGTGAACGTTGGCCTCCGCCAAGGCTGCCCTTTGTCACCGATTCTGTTCATAATCTTCATGGACAGAATTTCTAGGCGCAGTCAAGGTGTTGAGGGAGTCCAGCTTGGTGACCTTAGGATCTCGTCTCTGCTATTTGCAGACGATGTGGTCCTTATGGCCTCATCAGGCTGTGACCTTCAGCGTTTACTGGAGCGGTTTGCAGCTGAGTGTGAAGCTTCTGGGATGAGACTCAGCACCTCCAAATCCGAGGCCATGGTTCTCAGTCGGAAACGGGTGGACTGTACCCTCCGGGTTGGGAGTGAGGTCTTGCCTCAGGTGGAGAAGTTTAAGTATCTCGTTTTCTTGTTCACGAGTGAGGGAAGGTTGGAGCGTGAGATCGACAGACGGATCGGTGCAGCATCCGCAGTAATGCGGTTGCTGTACCGGACTGTTGTGGTGAAGAGAGAGCTGAGCCGGATGGCAAAGCTCTCTGTTTACCGATCGATCTACGTTCCCACCCTCACCTATGGTCATGAGTTATGGGTCATGACCGAAAGAACGAGATCGCGGATACAAGCGGCGGAAATGAGTTTTCTTCCGTAGGGTGGCTGGACTCACCTTAAGAGATAGGGTGAGAAGCTGCGCCATCCGGGAGTAGCTCAGAGTAGAGCCGCTGCTCCTTAACATCGAAAGGAGCCAGTTAAGGTGGCTCGGGCATCTAATCCGGATGCCTCCCAGGAGCATCCCTGGTGAGGTGTTAAGGGCATGCCCAGTCGGGAAAAGGCCCCAGGGAAGACCTAGGACACGATGGAGGGACTATGTCTTACTGCTGGCCTGGGAACGCCTTGGTGTCCCCGGTGGAGCTGGGACCGGGAAGTCTGGACTTCCCTACTGAATTTGCTGCCCCCGTGACCCGGACGCGGATAAGCGGAGGAAAATGGAATGGAATGGAACAAGCATAGATTATTTAATTTACAATCATCATCATGATATTTGCTGCTATTCAGCCAGCAACAAGAGACAACCAAGCAAGAAGCAATACTCCAACAACAAACCAAGGCTACAGCCTCAACTCAATCAGACACAAAAAGAGGTGCAGGTGTGTTGGAGACGTAAAACTAGCAGAGAACCAGACAAAACAGGAAGTGCTACAAAAATAAGAGCACAAAACTTGAACTAAGGCATCAAAGAGAACAAAAGCGGACTAACATACAGATTGTGACAGATCTTGTATTAATTATGTTTAGTTTTTTTTTTTAGTGTAGCAGTCCCCAGTCCATTTTCTGCCTGCAGCTCTTTTTTTTTAGCCTTTGGTATACTGTAGAAAATTCAAATAACTAATTATTAATAAGAAATACAATTTGATATGACACAGTTTTGTTTTGTCACACTAAGTAAATGTGTGAGTAGATGTGTTGACAAATATTTGGTTGGTTTTAGAGTCTTTACTGCACAAATTGTATTGTCAAAGTGCTGTAATTTTTTGGTGGAAAATGATTGGACACCCCTGGTATTTACTTTTTAAAATTGGGTGGAAAAAAATAAGTCCATATTTTTATTCGAGGCACAACCCCGACTCTCCTTATCATGACCGAGGTGCCCTGCACGGTGCCGAGCAGCGGCTCCCGCCCTGAACAGATTTTCCTGTGCAACTGTTTGGGAATGATAATGAGCTCCAACACCTTGCCAAGCTGGGACGAGAGGGTGGAGACTGGAGAAGGAGGAGGCATGAGGGAAAGCTGGAAGGGAGCAAGAGAGGTTGAGCGATCGCTGCGATAAATTGCCAAAGCATAAGCGCTTGAGCATAAAATTAGATTTTACAAATGTGTTGTTACCTGACAGCGCTCTGACAGAGGAGATAGCGCAGCATTATAGGGTTATACTAATCGCATCAAATAAATAAGACGGCCTCTGTGGAGATTTCTATGGCTTGAGGGAACATAATTAAAACAGCACCCTGTGTTCAATTTATATGATAATAAACGACCCCACCATAAAAACCTTTGCTACACCTTGTATCACATTGACCATAAAAACAACACACTCTTTAATTCTCTATTGTCTTTCATTTCTGCCATCACGGCTTGCTAAAGGAGATATCAACTTACATCATCTTTTCAACCCCCGCCACCCATTTACTTCCCTCTTTCCTGCTGCTTTAAATTGCAGGATGTGTGATGGTAACATCCTGTCGTGCTGTAGTGCTGGAAAAACCAAAACATTGCACACAGTGTTCCCTCACTCTCTTTGAAAGGAACAGGAAACGAAACTCGAATATCAACTATAGTTTTCCCCTAAAGGGTCTTCTGCTTTAATAGAATCACTGCATGCGCCATCCACTTCACTAAATTAAGGCCACACCCCCCGCTACAACTGCTAAAATAGATATACTATTATAATAGTTTAGAATAATGGACAGTAATGAATTGTTATGATTATGTTCAATAATGTGTTTTGTTGTTTTTAACAAAATGAGATGCAGCGGAGAAAAAATATTATACAAAATCAAAAAAATATATACAAAACTACTAGACAATGATATGTACTGTCCACAATAATAATAATAACAATAAAAATAATACATTTCTTTTAATTTATTTACCACTTTTAACAATCAAAGTCACTTTCCAACCCATTCAAATAAGAACAAATAAACCACATGTGTAAATGCCGTATGTGATTAATTAAGTACTCACGTATCGCAGCAGTTTTGAAGAGAATATAATATTAATACTTTTAATATTACATTGTACCTCATATTTGTCCAGAAAAAAAACGCCCCCCTAAAATATATATATATTTTATATTGCTGAAGGATAAATTAAGATATTTTTAAAATAAAATACAGTATATGTTAAAAAAAATAAAACACTCATTTTATCCAAATTGTATTAAGGCAGTTCTAAATATCTACAACCTGATTATGTGTGCCTTATTAAATATATATATATATATATATACATATATTTGATATTTAATGATTTGTTACATCATTGTTTAATATATCCCTTATATATTGAGATGTAGAGTAATTTCAACACCATATGCAGTCAATCTGTCGTCAGTATTTCCTACAAAATGTAACTATTCAACCTAATGAGAGAAGGCCCATTAAGCTTTGTTAATGACTGCGCCGTTATTGACATTCCATACAATACTTATTTATTGGTGATAGGATTTAAAAGGCGTTGTCATCGTTCAAACAAATGGAAACCTCTGAGCTTAGACCCACTGGCTGTAGAAATGCCAGTTAAATGGGGGGAATAAATCATACTGCGCATTTTCATTTGCTTCTGACGTGTCTCGGCTAATGAATGCATTCCGAATGCAGCATTACAATAAAGTGTAAAGTTGTTGTCAACATCGAAGTCACTGTACTTGCCACCGACACGCATGAAAACACACTTCGATAATTACCAATCACAAAACTGTAATTGTCATTTGTGTCATTTTGCAGTTAAGCAACTGAGCATTTTAGTGGAAAATCATGTTAATATGCTAAAACAGGGGTCCCCGAACTGAGCGCCACATTACTTTTCCCTTCTCTGATGGGGGGTTACGAAATAGCTGGGCTGCCTAAACGTAAACATTATTGTTTCCCGGAAAGCCACACAAAATGATTGGATGGAATCTTAGTACTGCTGCATACAGGTTTGGAGAGAGCTGCTTGTCGTATAGTATCGTAGAGTGATGACGTGGATCTGGAGCAATCCCCAAATCTCCACCATGGCTGAAGAAACTCCCATTTTAATGAGAAAAACCCCGGGGACGAAACGCAGAAAAATCTCCCTTTTGCAAGAACTATGGCTACATGTAGACAGGGCCAGTCTCGTTCAGGTGGACCGACTGAAAAAAAAATCATTATGCGTCTCTCTCAGGGGGCCGGGTCAAACGTGGATCGGGCCAGCGGGCCATAGTTTTGGAACCACTGTGCTAAAATGTAGGGTCTTGCACGAAGACCAACATGCTACATGCTAATGCTAATACAGTGATTAGTTGTGGTTAATTAGTTGCGGTTAATTAGTTCCAGACCCGACTGTGATAAGTACTTATTTATAAATGGAATATTTTCATAGTTAGATCATAGAAAACCTGTTAAGGACATTCTCAATACGTCTTTTAAACATTATTAAAGCCCTCTACATATGAAATAACTCCTATAACCACCTTTAAGGACATAATACGAATAATTAAGTCATTCAAGACATAAATACAACTTGTGCTGGTGTATGTCACTGTTAATGTGTTCCCCGGGGGAGGTGATTGGCAGGTGGACAGGATTCAGAGTTAAGTTTTAGCTTGGCGGGATTACTTGCGCAACAGTAGACTTAGTTTTTATTAGTTTTTAAAATTAGCGATTATTGCGCCTGTTAGTTCAAACCTGCAATAAAAACATGTTGTTGTGGCGATCAAGTCTGGTACGTGTGTGTCTCCCCAAATATTACATTAACATTACACCTGGTAGTAGAATATTACACATCATCACAGTGTCTTTCAATGCGTCATGGGAATGCCTTGTATTTGTACAGTATTTTAGTTCAATAAACCAGTTTTATGCTGGAAATGTCAGTAAGTCCGGATCAGCATGATTTATTCATTCATACACTTTTGAAAAACCATGACAGAGTGAAGCCACGAGGCAAGGGTAACGTCATACTGTGTTAGGTAGTATTGTGCGATTCTTCTTCTTCTTCTCCGTTTGGCTTATCCCTTCAGGACTCACCACAACGAATCATTTGCCTCCATCTAACTCTGTCTTCTGTATCCTCTTCTCTTGCGCCAACTACCTTCATGTTCTCCTTCACTACATCCATAAACCTCCTCTTTGCTCTTCCTCTAGGCCTCCTGCCTGGCAATTCAAAACTCAGCATCCTTCTACCAATATATTCACTATCTCTCCTTTGGACATGTCCGAACCATCTCAGTCTGGCCTCTCTGACTTTATCTGCAAAACCTCTACATGTGCTGTCCGTCTGATGTGCTCATTCCTGATCCTGTCCATCCTGGTCACACCCAAAGAGAACCTCAGCATCTTCATCTCTGGTACCTCCAGCTCTGCCTTCTGTCTTTTCCTCAGCGGCACTGTCTCTAAACCAAACAACATCGCTGGTCTTGCCACAGTTTTGTACACCTTTCCTTTCATTTTAGCTGAAACTCTTCTATCACACATCACACCCGACACTTTTCTCCACCCATTCCAGCCTGCCTGCACACGCTTCTTCACCTCTTTTCCACACTCTCCATTGCTCTGGACTGTTGACCCTAAGTACTTAAAATCCTCCCCCTTCTTTATCTCTTCTCCCTGTAACCTCACTCTTCCACTTGGGTCCCTCTCATTTACACACATGTACTCCGTCTTGCTGCGGCTGACCTTCATTCCTCTCCTTTCCAGGGCAAACCTCCACCCCTCAAGCTTCTCCTCCACCTGTTCCCTGCTCTCACTACATATCACAATGTCATCTGCAAACATCATAGTCCATGGAGATTCCTGTCTAACCTCGTCCGTCAGCCTGTCCATCACCATAGCAAACAAGAAGGGGCTCAGAGCTGATCCCTGATGGAGTCCCACCTTCACTCGGAACTCCTCTGTCACACCTGCAGCACACCTCACTACTGTCTTACAGTCCTCGTACATGTCCTGCACCGCTCTAACATACTTCTCTGCCACTCCAGACTTCCTCATACAATACCACAGTTCCTCTCTGGGCACCCTGTCATAAGCTTTCTCCAGATCTACAAAAACACAATGCAGCTCCCTCTGACCTTCCCTGTACTTCTCAATCAACATCCTCAAAGCAAATACTGCATCTGTTGTACTCTTTTTTGGCATAAAACCGTACTGCTACTCACAAATGCTCATGTTTGCCCTTAGTCTAGCTTCAACTACTCTTTCCCATAACTTCATTGTATGGCTCATCAGCTTTATTCCTCTGTAGTTGCCACAACTCTGCACATCTCCCTTGTCCTTAAAAATGGGCACCAGTACACTTCTCCTCCATTCCTCAGGCATCTTCTCATTATCTAAGATCTTGTTAAACAACCCGGTCAGGAACTCTATTGACACCTCTCCTAGACACGTCCCTACCTCCACAGGTATATCATCAGGACCGAGTGCCTTTCCATTCTTCATTCTCTTCAATGCCCTCCTCACTTCTTCCTTACTAATCTTTGCTACTTCCTAGTCCACAACAGTCACCTCTTCTAGTCTTTGTTCTCTTTCATTTTCCTCATTCATCAACTCTTCAAAGTACTCTTTCCATCTTCCCATGACACTACTGGCACCTATCAATACCCTTCCATCCTTATCCTTCATCACCCTAACCTGCTGCACGTCCTTCCCATCTCTGTCCCTCTACCTTGCCAACCTGTATAGATCTTTCTCTCCCTCCTTGCTGTCCAACCTAGCATACAAGTCATCATAAGCCCCTTGTTTGGCCTTTGCCACCTTTACTTTCACCTTACGCGGCATCTCTGTACTCCTGTCTACTCTCTTCAGTCCTCTCAGTGTCCCACTTCTTCTTAGCTAACCTCTTACTCTGTATACACTCCTGCACCTCCTCATTCCACCACCAAATCTCCTTATCTACTTTCCTTCCAGACGACAAGTACTCTTCTACTTGTTTCCCTGATCACAGTAGCTGTAGTTGTCCAGTCATCTGGAGGACTTCCTGTCCACCCATAGCCTTTTTCAACTCCTTCCTAAAAGTCACACAACACTCCTCCTTTTTCAGCTTCCACCATTTTTGTCCTCTGCTCTGCCGTTACCCTCTTCATCCTTCTCACGCTATAGTCATCCACCACACCACCATCCTATGCTGTCTGGCGACACTCTCACCTACCATTGCTTTGCAGTCACTGGCCTCCTTTAGGTTACACCTTCTACACAAGATGCAGTCTGTGTGCTCCTACCTCCACTCTTATAGGTCACCCTATGTTCCTGTCTCTTCTGGAAGAAAGTATTCACTACAGCCATTTCCATCCTTTTTGCAAAGTCGACCATCATCTGTCCTTCCGCGTTCCTCTCCTGGATACCGAAATTGCCCATTACCTCCTCATCATCTCTGTTTCCTGCACCAACATGCCCATTGAAGTCCGCACCAATGACAACTCTCTCACTTCTAGGGATGTTCTGTATCACTTCATCCCGGTCTGACCAGAATTTCTGTTTCTCCTCTGTCTCATAGCCTACCTGTAGAGCATACCCACTAACGATATTGAACATCACACCTTCGATTTCTAGCTTCAGGCTCATCACTCTATCTAACAATCTTTTTACCTCCAGGACGTTGCTAGCAAACTCCTCCTTCAAAATCACCCCTACTCCATTTCTCTTCCTATCTACACCATGATAGAACAGCTTGAACCCTGCTCCTAAGCTTCTAGTCTTGCTACCGTTCCACCTGGTTTCCTGGACACTCAATATGTCTACCTTCCTTCTCTGCATCATGTCAACTAATTCTCTACCTTTTCCTGTCATAGTTCCAACATTCAAAGTCCCAACTCTTAGTTCTAGACTCTTAGCATTCCTCTTCTCTCTCCTCCTACGGACACACCTTCCTCCTCTCCTTCTTCAACCAACAGTAATCCAGTTTCCACCGGCACCCTGTCGGTGAACAGCACCGGTGGCAGGCGTTGTTAACCCGGGTCATGTCCGATCCCGTATGGAAGTCATTTGTTTGATTCGCTGGTCTGGTTTGGCAAAGTTTTACGTCGGATGCCCTTCCTGACACAACCCTCTGTATTTATCCGGGCTTGGGACCGGCACAAAAAGACACTGGCTTGTGCCCCGTTGCGGCTACATATTGTGCAATTATTGTATTTAATTATAAGCATTATAACTGGAGCACCATTTGTCGTTCCCTCTCGTAATTCACATCGTTGCTAAGTGCAGCTGTCCAGATTACAGGGGAAGTTAGTCCCCAGTGTTGTGTTGCGGCACAAGGAAATGATGAAAGACCGATTTCTTCCTTAATTATGGCTGGACATGTTCAGTGTTTTGCTTTTGCTCTTTTTCTTTGTTGCGGAGAACTGTCAAACATTGCGGGAGACGGGAAGCTTTTCAGAGGGAGTGCAGGGAATAACATCAGTGAGAGAAAGGAAAACACACACACACACACATAATGAGCTGGCTTCACTGGCAGCGAGGAGTTTGCTCTTAGACAGTCAGTGGATGCTACAATGTTGCACTATATGCACTAATCATCCAACAACACACCAAAACTTCCATTTTTTTAGGATCTTTTGTAGATTATAAACAGATACACTCATTTAAGTTACGTTTGAGTACAGATAGGCACCAAATTATTCATATTCTGGCAAATTTTGAGTTACAGTAATTTTCTATCTATTTAATGGCTTTCTTTCAACTGGAAATGGCACACAGATGCCCCTTGTACTGTATATGTCCACCACCAAGGACAGCTCTGTCATAAAAAGCAGGCTTCACTACCCTACTTAACATCAAGTTGGTCTCCAGTTTTACTTGGTGTTATGAAGCAAAACCTCCTTTCCCGGCCTCTGATGTGACTCTAGCTAGAGGACCCCGCCCCGTGAATATTCCCACCGCTTCATGGAGGACAGTTTTGTTCTAAAAAGCAGGCTTCACTACACATCCTAACATCAAGTTAGTCTCCAGTTTTACAGGGCGCCATGAAGCAAAAACCTCCTTCCCTGGTCTCTGATGCGACTCTAGCTGGAAGATCCTGCCCCATGTATATGTCCACCACTTCATGGAGGACAGCTTTGTCAAAGAAGAAGGCTTCACTACACATCTTAACATCAATTAATTTCCAGACTTAATTGGGGTCTCAAAGAAAAACCTCCTTCCTCTGTCTCTCACGAGACCCTAGCTAGAGGATCCCTTGTGTATATGCCCAGTACTTCATGACTTCATGGAGGACAGATTTGTTATACAAAGCAGGCTTCACTACACATCTTAACATTAAGTTGGTCTCCAGTTTTACAGGGCGTCATGAAGCAAAAACTTCCTTCCCTGGCCTCTGACGCAACCCTAGCTAGAGGATCCCGCCTCGTGTATATGCCCACCACTTCAAGGAGGACAGTAGGCTTCACTACACATTTCAAATCTGCCAGCAACTCAATAGCCAACTTTAACTTCATTGTGATTGTTTATTTTTTCTTCAGTGACTATGCAAACTTAGCCCGGTGGTGCTGTTAAACTGTAATGTTAGCACTTTAGCTTACATAGCCGTGCTATTTTTAACATGAACATTTTTGTCCCCCCGTGTCACTCCTTGGTGTTACTTTCTTATATGCATGTACATTTAAAATTCTGAACAAATAGTTAATGACCTTTAAACTGTCTGCTGGAGGTTACCAGGGTGGTTTGGAAAGGTGCAAAAAATGGCGTTTCTTCAAAATTGCCCGCTAAGATCAGGGAAACATTGGCAACGTTGAATATTTTCAACTGAAAGCTTGTATTTGACTGCAGTGACCTTCTTCGCAAAGATGCTTGCCTCCAAGCTAATGACAGATGACTAAAAACACATTTTCCCTTCCGAGGAGCTTATCAAATTTGTTAAAGTGCTCCTGAGAAATGTGCATTCTGCCCACTTTAACAGTCAAATTAGTGTATACTCAGGCAATTACTTAATGTGCCCTAATGTGATTTCCCAGAGAAACGGAAGGATTCATTTATGTGAATGCGAGGCGTTCAAACGATTGCAGTCGATAAATAGCAATGCTGACGTCGTCCGGCTGACTTATATCGGAGCGAATGACAGCGCATCTGTGATGCCGGCGTAGAAACGGAGTTGTCATGTTGTCATAATGATGGATCTTAGAGATGTTGCGTCATCAATCAGCGAATGCTTGTTTGCAAAAGGACGGCGCGTTGTGCGACAGTGAATTGATGAAAGACGGCAAAGGCGTCTTTTGCTTTTGTTATGACTGTGATGAGAACGGAGGAGCAGGTCTCGCCTTTCAAGAAGACGTCGGGAAAAAAACAACACAAGACTTCAGCCGAGTCACTGTGCACGATGGCTGTCTGACGCCTGACAATTTTTCTTACACGACAGACTACACACAAACACAGGCAGGGATCACAGTGTTATATACACACCGGTGTTTTAAGCATCGCAATTCTATGTAACTCTGCTTGACGGGAACACAAGAAAAAACATAAAACTGCGGCGCTTTTTCATAGTAACAGCTTGTAGCCCTACCCCATTTTTGTGCACTCTGTTATTGCAATGAATTCATCCCGGGAAGTATTTCTTATTTATAAATCGCATATTTTCAAATTAAAATGATAGAAAACCTTTTTGAGATCTTCTAAATGTCTTTTTCAACATTATTAGAACCCTCTCAGCTAAAATGAAAAGAAAGGTGTACAAAACTGTGGTGAGACCAGCGATGTTGTTTGGTTTAGAGACAGTGCCGCTAAGGAAAAGACAGGAGGCAGAGCTGGAGGTAGCAGAGATGAAGATGCTGAGGTTCTCTTTGGGTGTGACCAGGATGGACAGGATCAGGAATGAGCACATCAGAGGGACAAGCACGCTAGTTGTTTCGGAGATAAAGTCAGAGAGGCCAGATTGAGATGGTTTGGACATGTCCGGAGGAGAGAGAGTGAATATATTGGTATAAGGATGCTGAGTTTTGAAATGCCAGGCAGGAGGCCTAGAGGAAGACCAAAGAGGAGGTTTATGGCTGTAGTGAAAGAAAACATGAAGGTAGTTGGCGCAAGAGAAGAGGATACAGAAGACAGGGCTAAATGGATGCTGTGGCAACCCCTGAAGGGATAAGCCCAAAGGAAAAAAAGAAAGAAAATTTAGAGCTCTCTAGACTTGAAATAACACCCCTATAGTAACCTTTACAGTTGTATTACCCAATATAATAGACATAATAAAAGTAAATAAGATATTTTAGACATAAATAAGTTGGTTGTGTCTGTTGCTATAAATGTATTCTAATAGGGGAGAGACTGTCAGGACGTGACGTCAGGGCCGTGGGTCATGCCTGCAAAAGTAACACGTGATTTAAACTAGGGATTATTGTGCCTGTTGTGAGATAATTCAAACCTGCAATAAAAAGCCTGTTGTTGGCATACAAATTTGGTGTGTGTCTCACCGAACATTACAGAAGTGGTTATTTTCTGTCATGCCCCTTCTAGGGGACAGAAATCTCTTCACCCCCCTCCCATTTGAATGCTATTGAGAAACAGATAATATCTATTTATTTTTCTGTACTCCATAGACTGAACTTGAAACTGAAACCAGGAAAATGCTACAAAATGGAGAGCTGTGAAGCATACAAGCATATTCAAAACTCAAATTGCATTTTGAGTACAATAAATTCCTACATGTTGGCAGGTCTGCCTCTCGCATCCCCCCAGGGAAGAGTTCCCTAATATTTGAGAAGCACTGCATTACAGTAATGACTTTGAATGCACCTTTTGACCTCTACTTGTATTTTACTTTACTATTTTTATGCTTGAAAATGCTTAATGTACATAACATTATCTTAAAAATGCATATGTTTGGACTAGTTAATAGGCCTATTCAATCTGATAACAGTAGGAATTATGATTTAACGTCATTTTGAAAGATTGTGACAGTGAATCCTCGACATTCGGACCGTGCAATGACAACGGACGACTATTACTCATTCGTTTTCTAAAGTAATTGGCCTAATACTGATGAAAACTGCATAATCTTATGTCTTATGATGCTAATGTGGGATATGTTGCACACAGTGTGATGGACAAGAAGATGTGTGTTTCAAATTGTGGGCCTGGCACTTCCAGCCACTTTTAGCTTTTGTGGCGAAATAAAAGGGTAAGCTAATGGAGAGACCAGCATATGTTCTGATGGAGCACATCAAGTCCTGCGATCCATTATAGAATCAGACTTCAAAGAATTGCTTTTCCGATTTCCCTCAAAATGGACGGTCTTCAGCAACCTGTCATACGCGGTCTAATGGGTGCTGCTTACCCTCATTGCAGATTTCTGTCATTATTTTCCTTCCATCTTTTTTCATGCTAAATTTTAAATGTGTTGCTTTTCCTTCATTTCCTCCCCAGGTGGGATTTTTGAGCAAACAGATGGACCCGTTTCGCTGGTCAGCGCCGAGGAGCTCGCTTTCAAATTTGCCGTCAATAACATCAACAGGAACAGGACGTTATTGCCCAACACCACGCTGACGTACGACATACAGAGGATTAATATCTACGACAGCTTCGAGGCGTCCAGAAAGGGTGAGTCACTTCTCCACGGTTTTGCTTTGGAGGTTTGCACCAGCCGACTACAGGAAGTACTGTACGCCACTGTAAGGTAATAAAGTGTGATTTTAAAGCAGGGTTGAACTGTTTTCCATACAAGTGTAAAAATAAAATGTAAACATTATCAAACATGTTGAGTACAATACGGTCCTCTCGTATTATTATAGCTGTTTTAGACACTTTTCTGTGTTGCAGTTACAGAGTAAAGGGAAAATAGTACTACTACAGAATAATATATTAATTAATAAAGCATGGCATTTTTGTTTTTGTTCCTGTTTCCCCCCTCCACACTGCACATTTTGTGGCCTTTTATTGTGGCCAACCGAGGGCACACCTGTGCAATAACCATCACGCTGTCTCGTCAGCATCTGGATATGCCACACGCGTGAGCTGGATAGATCCTGAATCGTGAATGATGAATGCTGACTAACACAGATTCGTGAAGTGTTTGAGAGACGTAGGCATTTTGCGTACGTGGAAAACGTTGTAGATCTTCCGCTCATACGCATGTTTGAGCACATTTTTTTCTGCCTAAATTAAGCGTTTTAAAGCATAAACATGGCTAAATACAATTGCGGGTATAATTGCAGGAAACAAGCGATTTAAGACATAATTGAGACATTTAAAGGTCTTCCAGATGTATACACAGGAAATGAGTTTTTGGCTGGAGTATGAACACAACAGTGCATCATGAAATTATTATGATTGTGATGGTTATTATTATTGTTATTGTGCTTGTTGTGAGATAATTCAAACTTGCAATAATTGCTGTTTACAGCTATCAAGTGTGCCGTGTGTTACTAGTAACACCTAGTGGCCAGTGTAGACTACAGTTCAACAATGTCCTTTAATGAAATAATTTAAACTGTATTTGTATTATAGTTACCGTAATTTTGTCATTTTTATGCTTAAAAATGCTTAACAATACAAAAATGTTGCTTTATGTGGATATGTTTTTCACTAACAGTAGGCCGCAGTCAAGCACATAACAGGGGTCATTAATTAGTTATTTTGTGAAAAACTAGAAATAGAGTCAGGGATGACTGTGGTTCCATTTTTGCTTTCTACAGTCATAATCGCAGCCAATGGAAAAAAAGTTGTTGTTTTTTATTTTTGTTTTACTAAACAAATTATATTTTTTTACAGAAATTCTACATTGGTGGACAAAGCAGTCCACCAATGTAGGAGGATACATAGACAGTCTCTCCACATAGACAGTATGTAGATCAGTGGTCTCAAACTCCTGCAATGGAGGGCCAAGATGCTGCAGGTTTTCTTTCCAGCCGGTCAGTAAAGCAGGTGATTTTAATGATCAGCACCTCCTTCGATTTGAGAGAAGGAGCTCATCAATTCAAATCGCCTGCTGGAGAAAGTAGTTGCGGAGAAAACCTGCAGTGTGGGATCTTGTGTGACGGCGTGCATGTCAAATACTTGTCTTGTATTTCTACGTAACCGCCACCTTTGCTTTTTTTCCAGCATGCGACCAGCTGTCTTTAGGCGTGGTCGCAATCTTCGGCCCGTCGCACAGTTCCTCGTCCAACGCCGTGCAGTCCATCTGCAATGCGCTGGAAGTGCCGCACGTCCAGGTGCGGTGGAAGCACCACCCCATGGACAACAGGGACACCTTCTATGCCAATTTATACCCGGACTACTCGTCGTTGAGCTACGCCATCCTGGACCTGGTGCAGTATCTTAAATGGAAGACCGCCACGGTTGTGTACGACGACAGTACAGGTGAACAGAAGTCGACACACTTGGTACACATGCATAATGTAATGAGATCCATCCGATATGCGGTAAACTACAGGTGGACTTTGTTTTACGGGGCACCGTGTTACCGGATTTGCACCTTTTTGCAACCCCTGAATAATACAAGTACAGTAATACTGGTAAATTTCTGCAAAGTAGGATTCCTTACATATAAATAGAATTTTTTAATAAAGAGCATGGAAAACATAATTGTTTTTACATTTTACAGGCCTATAGACATTAAGTAACACCTCTATAGTCACCCTTACTCACATTACCTGATATAGTAGACATAATGAAGGCGGGTATGCCATTTAAGACATAAATAAGACTCATTCTCGACACGGTGGTCGAGTGGGTAGCACATTGGCCTCACAGTCAGGAGGTTCAGGGTTCGAATCTCCATTGGGCATCTTTGTGTGGAGTTTGCATGTTCTCCCTGTGTGTGCGTGGGTTTTCTCCGGGTACTTCGGTTTCCTCCCACATTCCAAAAACATGCATGTTAGCTCAATTGGCGACTCTAAATTGTCCATAGGTGTGAATGTTTGTTTGTCTATATGTGCCCTGCGATTGACTGGCGACCAGTCTAGGGTGTACCCCGCCTCTCGCCCAAAGCCAGCTGGGATAGACTCCAGCATACCCGCGACCCTAATGAGGATAAGTGGCATAGAAAATGAATGAATGAATATCTAAAAAATATATAGAAAAATGTGTTTACCTAACAAAATAATGAAGCATATCAGTTAACATTGTCCCATCATTATTATCGTCCCAACACTGGCATAAAAATGTAATATCGGTCAATATCAGAATTGGGTTTTTTCCCTACAATGAAAGCGGTAATAAAAAATGCTGTATACAGGTCTATGGGCTGCCATATTTTCCGCAGCACAAATGATGACCTCATCAAATGATTTGAAGGGTAGAAGCGACAGTGGGTGTTCAGTAAGCAAACTTGCTTTGTCCTTTCATCCATCCTTTTTCTATGCCGCTTATCCTCACTAGTGTGCTTGCTCGTTAATGTCTGTGGCGTCTCCTTTGGAAATTAACCTATCCATTTGCAATGACTGCAAAGCATTGGTTATGCGAGGCGGAACCTAGACTTCTTCCTTCAATACTTCCAATTCCCAGGGTGAACGCCATCAATTGGAAAATCATGGATAACCAGCCATTTTCCAAACTGCATTCACCAAACTTGTGGAGTTCCTCGAGCCGCGCTTTCCGATGCGCAGTTGCAAGTTCTTCTCAATATTGTTAACAGCTACGTTGTGAAGCTAATTGCTGATGCTGTATCCGCAGCTTCACAACAGATTTGTGTTAATTCCACAACAGGAAATATGTGGTGTTACACATATCGGTATCGTCTGAATCAATGGAGAGCTGGATAATATTGGCCATCCCACAATGTAATAATACATCATCAGAGCTGTCAAAGTTACAAACGCGTTAATAAGGTTTTCTTTGACGTCACTATTTGGTGGGCCGACATTATCGGACATCCTTACTTATTGTATATAAAACCTTTTTTCTATCTGCGATTAAGAACGATTAATGAAATATTGACAAAATGCGATTAATCGTGATCACACTTTTTAGTACAATTTGACAGTGTAAAATATATTATAATAGAATTATTTAAAAATGTTGAAATAAAGATTTTGCTTTGACCGAGAAGAAATTGTGGAATTGTATACAATTTCAGCTTTAATAATTGTAATAATAATAATGGAAATAAGAATATGTATTTTTATTTCAAATTAAAAGATAGTCATGGTCAAAGTGTGGACTCCGATGAAAAAAATCCCCATTAAACATCATAAGTATTACTTTCCCATCAAATAACAAAGAGTTAATAAATCCAACAATCAAATAAAACAGTAGGTCCAGGTAGTACTATCATGTTTAATGTGTTTTTTGTTGTGGTTGTAGTTCTCTTTTATGTAGACGGCTTGCTCTTCTCATGTAGTAATATAAAGCAACCTCAGTAATAAACATGTCGTTGAGCTACACCCATTATCTTTGTAAAGGCACAATGTTGGATAGAACCCGTGTCTTGAATCTTGCCAGAATGTGCATTCGGGCGTACCTAATGAAGTGTCCAGTGAGTGTGTACTGTACACCAACGCCTGTGCCGTATAGCACTGTGGTGACACAACCATGGTGTCGATCTGTCTTGCAGGCCTTATCAGACTACAGGAGCTGATAATGGCCCCGTCTAGGTACAACATCAGGCTGAAGATCCGTCAGCTCCCCGTTGACACGCAGGACACCAGACCCCTGCTCAAGGAGATGAAGAGGAGCCGGGAGTTCCGCATCATCTTTGACTGTAGCCACCACATGGCCGCACAGATCCTCAAGCAGGTTAGTTAGCAGAGTCTACTCTAGAATCTTAAAATATGGCACCTCCTGGGGGCTCATCTACGTAGGAGCAGGTTAGAAGGTGGTATCATGTCCATGAGGGTGGAGGTTTCGAAAAGCCACAACTTCAAAGGTCGGCCTCTTCCCTCCAAAGTGGAACAAGAAAGTTAAGGAAATGGTAGATTTTTCTCAACTGTCATTTTTGCATAATAGGCGGCTTAAATAAACATTTTAAAAAAACTACCCTTAAATAAACATCAGCATCAGCAAACATCAGTTGTGTAGTTGGTGTGACAGTATACACACAATAGTCTGGTAGACCCCCACATCCCATCCCAGCCCATCCCACCTCCCTCCTCCATTAAGTGTGCTGTCACTTCCTGTTAGCGTCTCACCAAATGCATCATCTCCTCCTGACTTATTAGGATGTAAGTTGACATAAATCCGCTCCTGGCCATTCTACAAAGAAAAAGGCGCGATGGGGTTTTTCAGGCACATTTCTCCTTCATGGCAAATACTGTCCATGTGTCTCGGCGTGAAGCGCACCATCTTTGAAATGAGCGTCAGTTTGAAGTTCTGCCAGGAAGTGATGTTTGATTAAAACTTCCTGTAAACAACAACTCTTGAAATAAACACCATCTGATCCCTTTTAAAAACAGAAAGGTGGAGGCCCTGCACGAAACTTAAAATGCGGCGTCCATGCTGGTCTACCAGTGTTGGAACCACTAAAACAGGTAATTTAGGGTTGCCAAGGTAACAACAAAGCCTTTATTCTTATCTGTACAAGCTAGGGTACACACCCAATGACCCTATAGTTGTTCTTTTAGGTGATATTAACACTTTGAGTACTTTTTTTGAATAGCCATTATAAGTAGATGGACATATTCTATCTGCATATAGAATATACATATATACATATACATATACTTACCCATCCACCCACATACTTATATCTTTTTTCCCGATTGGCATTAATTGCATCAAAGTGGAGGTATACTGCCACACTGCCAAGGAAAATAAAGATGAGAAAAGTAAGGGAAATTATATCTTCATTTTAAAGTAATTAGTAATAAGGTCAGGTTTATTAAAAAGTTGTGATTTTACAAGGATTAAGGCATAATTTTGCATGAAAAAAAAGAAAATATTAGAATAAAGTGGTAATATTTGTTTACATGTGTATATTTTTTTGTGGAAACGTCAAATAGCTCTGGGAAATCTGACACAGCAAGTATTATTTATTTCTTCCATGTTTTTTCCGTGAGGGAGTGCAGGAGAGCATCATGTCGGCTGATTTGTCGGTCAACAAAACTCCCGCTGACTGGTCCGCGCCTGGGCGACAGCAATGAAATGTTGAACATTTTTCAACTTTCTGGGATCGCGTAGCAGGTCAGCATGTGCACGAGCGCAGACTTTAACATGCACAAATTGCATGTGTCGCTTGGCAAGACAGAGACTCGCCATAATTGCCCAATCGTGCAGGTTCCATTGACAATGAATGAACTACAGTAGAGGTGACATCCCCTCCCATGTGTGGAGCCCGTTAGACTTCAAAACGTGATATTAGCGCCCACTTCTCTACTAATACTCAATGTGAACTCTAAACATTGTGGGAATTGTAGGTCTTTTAGTTATAAATTAAACCATTTTAGCCCAAGGGTTTAAGTAGCGGTTTATTGTTCGGAATTTAGGGTAATATGTTTGCATCATAAAAACGTTTTCTCTACCTTTGTATCAACTGTTGCACATCTTTCAATAACCTTTGAAACAAGTAATGGAAATGTGCAAGCAGCATTGCGCAGTGATATGACGGGAGATACTCCAGAACTACTTCATTCAATAATAAAAGCAGACCATAACTCTGGACAAGGTAGAGGGAAAGTCACTGTTGATGCATTGCACTGCCAATGGGGATGCCATACAACTACATGTCAAATAATCCAAACTATCACTTTAACCCTGAATTGAGTTGAGAGTGAAAATGGCAATTGAAGAGATAAAGGGAGGGTTGTCACTTTTGAGAATGTCAACACTGAGCTAGGAAGAGGGTTTAGAGACAAATCTGTGTTATGTTATTGTTTATTTGTTACAGATGTTTGCTGTTGGTCATATACAACCAAGCATTTCTAGCAGTGACTGTACATTTTGACTTCAGAGTGCCACTAATGACATTTTGGTAATTCAAGTGAATTTTCTGCATTGCAAATCGGACAGCCACTGTATCCCAACGAACAGATTGCGCCGGTGTAAGACAATGAGTGCAAAGTAGGACACACTGAGTTCCTGTGACTTTAACACTGCATGTGTGTGTGTCAAAGTAACGGCGACGCCATTATGTTTTAAACAGGCTTTCAGCATCATGATCACACAAGCAGCGCTGGTGTTTATATATAAATATAAATATCTATGCCCTCGCCTTGGCAGCTTTTGTCATGCCACCGTGCTGAAACCTGCATCAAGACGTCTGACGGCGCTCACATCAACATGCATCTGTCAGCTTGCATTTCATCTCACTTTGGAGGGGAGGGAAAGGGGAAAAGTGTGTCCCTGGTGAATTAACAGACAAAAACAAAACAACAAGCAAACATCTGTTGGTGAACTAAATAAAGGGTTAATAAAAAGGAGAAATGCAACATGGAGGAAGATTGCATTGCTCCGAGGAATTCCAAACTAAAGATGCAGGCCGAGGCTTGCGCGTACAAATTCCTAACCTGTGTAACCTTGACTTTATTTACAGCAGATGGAACAATTAAATTGGGGGTGGGTGGTGGTGGGGTTGGGGAGGGACCGCAAAGGGAATGTGGCGCCTTTGAAATCAAACTGAGTGAAATGAGTGGCAGTGATGGAGTGTCCCGGTGTAAAATCGCTTTTGATTTTAAGACTGCAAAGCAACACAATTGGAACCTTTGATTTTGTGGTATCCATTGGAGCATAAACTGTATTAATTGAATTTATTTTATTAATTTTTTTTTTACTTGGAAAAAGTGCCAGAGAAAGTGGAAAGGAAATCATAGCTCTCTTTAATCACATGGTCATTCATGGCACAACACAGGAGCAACAGAACCAATGTTGTAGGATCCAGTGTCAAACCCAGGAGCCAGATGTGGCCCACAAAAGCCTGGGAATAACAAGTAATAACAGCGCTCATGGCTGATGATTTTAAAGCGCTTGCAGAGGTAGATTAGCTTGCAGATGGTAGCTGCTGACCAATTGCAATGCTTCAAATATCGTTACTTCCATCTTGCAGTTAATTAAAACAACTACTTTAAGAGGTTGCCTACAGCCACAGCTGTTCATTCCCAGTCTTTTTTGACCCAGCACAAATTAAAGATCCCAGCGCTTATTTGTTTTCACACACTCAGGTGTTTAATTCATTAGCGTAGATGTCTTTAAAAATGAATTGACTTGAAAATGACTATATTTGATTACACATTACATATTTATTATTACATATTTCATGTTGACACAATGATAGAGATAAGTGTTGTTTTTTTTTTTGCCTTATGCACTAACCAAAATTATTTTATAATCATGTGACTTCTGGTTAGGATGCTCACAGTGAGGAGAATGTGCAGCAAAAATATTGTAAAATTTTTTCTCCATCTTGTCTTACTTTTGGTGTGCAGGCCCAGACCATGGGGATGATGACAGAGTACTACCACTACATCTTCACCACTCTGGTAATGTACCACGCTTGTTAATGCAAATTGAGAAAACCAAACCCCATCCCAGCAACCCCCACCCACCCACACACACACACACACACACACAGCTGCATTTTGAGATTTTTGATGAATTGCGGCTAATTGCGAACAGGCTTTTGGATGCAGTCTGTTATAGATCAATTTTCTTTGACGAGCTGGAAGCATAATAGAGCCGTCAAGGTAAACACGCTTCTTTTATGAGCAAAATCAACTGAGATTGGTTTGAGGTTGCACCATAAAACACAAGAGCATCAGGTTGACAAAATCAAATGTCTTCCCAGCTTGGGGGAAGAGACATGAATACGGTGCTGTGTTGGCTTTACGAGCTAAATAATCCAATGAAATGTGATGTATTTTTTTGCAGAAGCTAATTAGTTTGTGCAATACGGAAAACGTTTTGAAAAAAAAAAATTTTTTTTTCAAACATTGAAAATTTGCAGTAAATTTTCCCCGCAATTTGATTGGAATGATGCGTTAAAACTAGGGCTGGCAAATTATTAAAAATCAAATTAATTAATCATGATTAATCACCATTGGCAACTATGTCTGAAATATACCAATTTTTACAATTAAAAAAAAAATTAAAANTAAATGGATGCTGTGGCAACCCCTGAAGGGATAAGCCCAAAGGAAAAAAAGAAAGAAAATTTAGAGCTCTCTAGACTTGAAATAACACCCCTATAGTAACCTTTACAGTTGTATTACCCAATATAATAGACATAATAAAAGTAAATAAGATATTTTAGACATAAATAAGTTGGTTGTGTCTGTTGCTATAAATGTATTCTAATAGGGGAGAGACTGTCAGGACGTGACGTCAGGGCCGTGGGTCATGCCTGCAAAAGTAACACGTGATTTAAACTAGGGATTATTGTGCCTGTTGTGAGATAATTCAAACCTGCAATAAAAAGCCTGTTGTTGGCATACAAATTTGGTGTGTGTCTCACCGAACATTACAGAAGTGGTTATTTTCTGTCATGCCCCTTCTAGGGGACAGAAATCTCTTCACCCCCCTCCCATTTGAATGCTATTGAGAAACAGATAATATCTATTTATTTTTCTGTACTCCATAGACTGAACTTGAAACTGAAACCAGAAAAATGCTACAAAATGGAGAGCTGTGAAGCATACAAGCATATTCAAAACTCAAATTGCATTTTGAGTACAATAAATTCCTACATGTTGGCAGGTCTGCCTCTCGCATCCCCCCAGGGAAGAGTTCCCTAATATTTGAGAAGCACTGCATTACAGTAATGACTTTGAATGCACCTTTTGACCTCTACTTGTATTTTACTTTACTATTTTTATGCTTGAAAATGCTTAATGTACATAACATTATCTTAAAAATGCATATGTTTGGACTAGTTAATAGGCCTATTCAATCTGATAACAGTAGGAATTATGATTTAACGTCATTTTGAAAGATTGTGACAGTGAATCCTCGACATTCGGACCGTGCAATGACAACGGACGACTATTACTCATTCGTTTTCTAAAGTAATTGGCCTAATACTGATGAAAACTGCATAATCTTATGTCTTATGATGCTAATGTGGGATATGTTGCACACAGTGTGATGGACAAGAAGATGTGTGTTTCAAATTGTGGGCCTGGCACTTCCAGCCACTTTTAGCTTTTGTGGCGAAATAAAAGGGTAAGCTAATGGAGAGACCAGCATATGTTCTGATGGAGCACATCAAGTCCTGCGATCCATTATAGAATCAGACTTCAAAGAATTGCTTTTCCGATTTCCCTCAAAATGGACGGTCTTCAGCAACCTGTCATACGCGGTCTAATGGGTGCTGCTTACCCTCATTGCAGATTTCTGTCATTATTTTCCTTCCATCTTTTTTCATGCTAAATTTTAAATGTGTTGCTTTTCCTTCATTTCCTCCCCAGGTGGGATTTTTGAGCAAACAGATGGACCCGTTTCGCTGGTCAGCGCCGAGGAGCTCGCTTTCAAATTTGCCGTCAATAACATCAACAGGAACAGGACGTTATTGCCCAACACCACGCTGACGTACGACATACAGAGGATTAATATCTACGACAGCTTCGAGGCGTCCAGAAAGGGTGAGTCACTTCTCCACGGTTTTGCTTTGGAGGTTTGCACCAGCCGACTACAGGAAGTACTGTACGCCACTGTAAGGTAATAAAGTGTTGATTTTAAAGCAGGGTTGAACTGTTTTCCATACAAGTGTAAAAATAAAATGTAAACATTATCAAACATGTTGAGTACATTACGGTCCTTTCGTATTATTATAGCTGTTTTAGACACTTTTCTGTGTTGCAGTTACAGAGTAAAGGGAAAATAGTACTACTACAGAATAATATATTAATTAATAAAGCATGGCATTTTTGTTTTTGTTCCTGTTTCCCCCCTCCACACTGCACATTTTGTGGCCTTTTATTGTGGCCAACCGAGGGCACACCTGTGCAATAACCATCACGCTGTCTCGTCAGCATCTGGATATGCCACACGCGTGAGCTGGATAGATCCTGAATCGTGAATGATGAATGCTGACTAACACAGATTCGTGAAGTGTTTGAGAGACGTAGGCATTTTGCGTACGTGGAAAACGTTGTAGATCTTCCGCTCATACGCATGTTTGAGCACATTTTTTTCTGCCTAAATTAAGCGTTTTAAAGCATAAACATGGCTAAATACAATTGCGGGTATAATTGCAGGAAACAAGCGATTTAAGACATAATTGAGACATTTAAAGGTCTTCCAGATGTATACACAGGAAATGAGTTTTTGGCTGGAGTATGAACACAACAGTGCATCATGAAATTATTATGATTATGATGGTTATTATTTTTGTTATTGTGCTTGTTGTGAGATAATTCAAACTTGCAATAATTGCTGTTTACAGCTATCAAGTGTGCCGTGTGTTACTAGTAACACCTAGTGGCCAGTGTAGACTACAGTTCAACAATGTCCTTAAATGAAATAATTTAAACTGTATTTGTATTATAGTTACCGTAATTTTGTCATTTTTATGCTTAAAAATGCTTAACAATACATAAAAATTGCTTTATGTGGATATGTTTTTCACTAACAGTAGGCCGCAGTCAAGCACATAACAGGGGTCATTAATTAGTTATTTTGTGAAAAACTAGAAATAGAGTCAGGGATGACTGTGGTTCCATTTTTGCTTTCTACAGTCATAATCGCAGCCAATGGAAAAAAAGTTGTTGTTTTTTTATTTTTGTTTTACTAAACAAATTATATTTTTTTACAGAAATTCTACATTGGTGGACAAAGCAGTCCACCAATGTAGGAGGATACATAGACAGTCTCTCCACATAGACAGTATGTAGATCAGTGGTCTCAAACTCCTGCAATGGAGGGCCAAGATGCTGCAGGTTTTCTTTCCAGCCGGTCAGTAAAGCAGGTGATTTTAATGATCAGCACCTCCTTCGATTTGAGAGAAGGAGCTCATCAATTCAAATCGCCTGCTGGAGAAACTGGTTGCGGAGAAAACCTGCAGTGTGGGATCTTGTGTGACGGCGTGCATGTCAAATACTTGTCTTGTATTTCTACGTAACCGCCACCTTTGCTTTTTTTCCAGCATGCGACCAGCTGTCTTTAGGCGTGGTCGCAATCTTCGGCCCGTCGCACAGTTCCTCGTCCAACGCCGTGCAGTCCATCTGCAATGCGCTGGAAGTGCCGCACGTCCAGGTGCGGTGGAAGCACCACCCCATGGACAACAGGGACACCTTCTATGCCAATTTATACCCGGACTACTCGTCGTTGAGCTACGCCATCCTGGACCTGGTGCAGTATCTTAAATGGAAGACCGCCACGGTTGTGTACGACGACAGTACAGGTGAACAGAAGTCGACACACTTGGTACACATGCATAATGTAATGAGATCCATCCGATATGCGGTAAACTACAGGTGGACTTTGTTTTACGGGGCACCGTGTTACCGGATTTGCACCTTTTTGCAACCCCTGAATAATACAAGTACAGTAATACTGGTAAATTTCTGCAAAGTAGGATTCCTTACATATAAATAAAATTTTTTAATAAAGAGCATGGAAAACATAATTGTTTTTACATTTTACAGGCCTATAGACATGAAGTAACACCTCTATAGTCACCCTTACTCACATTACCTGATATAGTAGACATAATGAAGGCGGGTATGCCATTTAAGACATAAATAAGACTCATTCTCGACACGGTGGTCGAGTGAGTAGCACATTGGCCTTACAGTCAGGAGGTTCAGGGTTCGAATCTCCATTGGGCATCTTTGTGTGGAGTTTGCATGTTCTCCCTGTGTGTGCGTGGGTTTTCTCCGGGTACTCCGGTTTCCTCCCACATTCCAAAAACATGCATGTTAGCTCAATTGGCGACTCTAAATTGTCCATAGGTGTGAATGTTTGTTTGTCTATATGTGCCCTGCGATTGACTGGCGACCAGTCTAGGGTGTACCCCGCCTCTCGCCCAAAGCCAGCTGGGATAGACTCCAGCATACCCGCGACCCTAATGAGGATAAGTGGCATAGAAAATGAATGAATGAATATCTAAAAAATATATAGAAAAATGTGTTTACCTAACAAAATAATGAAGCATATCAGTTAACATTGTCCCATCATTATTATCGTCCCAACACTGGCATAAAAATGTAATATCGGTCAATATCAGAATTGGGTTTTTTCCCTACAATGAAAGCGGTAATAAAAAATGCTGTATACAGGTCTATGGGCTGCCATATTTTCCGCAGCACAAATGATGACCTCATCAAATGATTTGAAGGGTAGAAGCGACAGTGGGTGTTCAGTAAGCAAACTTGCTTTGTCCTTTCATCCATCCTTTTTCTATGCCGCTTATCCTCACTAGTGTGCTTGCTCGTTAATGTCTGTGGCGTCTCCTTTGGAAATTAACCTATCCATTTGCAATGACTGCAAAGCATTGGTTATGCGAGGCGGAACCTAGACTTCTTCCTTCAATACTTCCAATTCCCAGGGTGAACGCCATCAATTGGAAAATCATGGATAACCAGCCATTTTCCAAACTGCATTCACCAAACTTGTGGAGTTCCTCGAGCCGCGCTTTCCGATGCGCAGTTGCAAGTTCTTCTCAATATTGTTAACAGCTACGTTGTGAAGCTAATTGCTGATGCTGTATCCGCAGCTTCACAACAGATTTGTGTTAATTCCACAACAGGAAATATGTGGTGTTACACATATCGGTATCGTCTGAATCAATGGAGAGCTGGATAATATTGGCCATCCCACAATGTAATAATACATCATCAGAGCTGTCAAAGTTACAAACGCGTTAATAAGGTTTTCTTTGACGTCACTATTTGGTGGGCCGACATTATCGGACATCCTTACTTATTGTATATAAAACCTTTTTTCTATCTGCGATTAAGAACGATTAATGAAATATTGACAAAATGCGATTAATCGTGATCACACTTTTTAGTACAATTTGACAGTGTAAAATATATTATAATAGAATTATTTAAAAATGTTGAAATAAAGATTTTGCTTTGACCGAGAAGAAATTGTGGAATTGTATACAATTTCAGCTTTAATAATTGTAATAATAATAATGGAAATAAGAATATGTATTTTTATTTCAAATTAAAAGATAGTCATGGTCAAAGTGTGGACTCCGATGAAAAAAATCCCCATTAAACATCATAAGTATTACTTTCCCATCAAATAACAAAGAGTTAATAAATCCAACAATCAAATAAAACAGTAGGTCCAGGTAGTACTATCATGTTTAATGTGTTTTTTGTTGTGGTTGTAGTTCTCTTTTATGTAGACGGCTTGCTCTTCTCATGTAGTAATATAAAGCAACCTCAGTAATAAACATGTCGTTGAGCTACACCCATTATCTTTGTAAAGGCACAATGTTGGATAGAACCCGTGTCTTGAATCTTGCCAGAATGTGCATTCGGGCGTACCTAATGAAGTGTCCAGTGAGTGTGTACTGTACACCAACGCCTGTGCAGTATAGCACTGTGGTGACACAACCATGGTGTCGATCTGTCTTGCAGGCCTTATCAGACTACAGGAGCTGATAATGGCCCCGTCTAGGTACAACATCAGGCTGAAGATCCGTCAGCTCCCCATTGACACGCAGGACACCAGACCCCTGCTCAAGGAGATGAAGAGGAGCCGGGAGTTCCGCATCATCTTTGACTGTAGCCACCACATGGCCGCACAGATCCTCAAGCAGGTTAGTTAGCAGAGTCTACTCTAGAATCTTAAAATATGGCACCTCCTGGGGGCTCATCTACGTAGGAGCAGGTTAGAAGGTGGTATCATGTCCATGAGGGTGGAGGTTTCGAAAAGCCACAACTTCAAAGGTCGGCCTCTTCCCTCCAAAGTGGAACAAGAAAGTTAAGGAAATGGTAGATTTTTCTCAACTGTCATTTTTGCATAATAGGCGGCTTAAATAAACATTTTAAAAAAACTACCCTTAAATAAACATCAGCATCAGCAAACATCAGTTGTGTAGTTGGTGTGACAGTATACACACAATAGTCTGGTAGACCCCCACATCCCATCCCAGCCCATCCCACCTCCCTCCTCCATTAAGTGTGCTGTCACTTCCTGTTAGCGTCTCACCAAATGCATCATCTCCTCCTGACTTATTAGGATGTAAGTTGACATAAATCCGCTCCTGGCCATTCTACAAAGAAAAAAGCGCGATGGGGTTTTTCAGGCACATTTCTCCTTCATGGCAAATACTGTCCATGTGTCTCGGCGTGAAGCGCACCATCTTTGAAATGAGCGTCAGTTTGAAGTTCTGCCAGGAAGTGATGTTTGATTAAAACTTCCTGTAAACAACAACTCTCGAAATAAACACCATCTGATCCCTTTTAAAAACAGAAAAGTGGAGGCCCTGCACGCAACTTAAAATGCGGCGTCCATGCTGGTCTACCAGTGTTGGAACCACTAAAACAGGTAATTTAGGGTTGCCAAGGTAACAACAAAGCCTTTATTCTTATCTGTACAAGCTAGGGTACACACCCAATGACCCTATAGTTGTTCTTTTAGGTGATATTAAC
Source organism: Oostethus manadensis (assembly GCA_024372805.1). Lineage (NCBI taxonomy): Eukaryota > Metazoa > Chordata > Actinopteri > Syngnathiformes > Syngnathidae > Oostethus > Oostethus manadensis. Next base: position 1,672,055 of record QODF01000041.1, read on the forward strand.
ACTTTGAGTACTTTTTTTGAATAGCCATTATAAGTAGATGGACATATTCTATCTGCATATAGAATATACATATATACATATACATATACTTACCCATCCACCCACATACTTATATCTTTTTTCCCGATTGGCATTAATTGCATCAAAGTGGAGGTATACTGCCACACTGCCAAGGAAAATAAAGATGAGAAAAGTAAGGGAAATTATATCTTCATTTTAAAGTAATTAGTAATAAGGTCAGGTTTATTAAAAAGTTGAGATTTTACAAGGATTAAGGCATAATTTTGCATGAAAAAAAAGAAAATATTAGAATAAAGTGGTAATATTTGTTTACATGTGTATATTTTTTTGTGGAAACGTCAAATAGCTCTGGGAAATCTGACACAGCAAGTATTATTTATTTCTTCCATGTTTTTTCCGTGAGGGAGTGCAGGAGAGCATCATGTCGGCTGATTTGTCGGTCAACAAAACTCCCGCTGACTGGTCCACGCCTGGGCGACAGCAATGAAATGTTGAACATTTTTCAACTTTCTGGGATCGCGTAGCAGGTCAGCATGTGCACGAGCGCAGACTTTAACATGCACAAATTGCATGTGTCGCTTGGCAAGACAGAGACTCGCCATAATTGCCCAATCGTGCAGGTTCCATTGACAATGAATGAACTACAGTAGAGGTGACATCCCCTCCCATGTGTGGAGCCCGTTAGACTTCAAAACGTGATATTAGCGCCCACTTCTCTACTAATACTCAATGTGAACTCTAAACATTGTGGGAATTGTAGGTCTTTTAGTTATAAATTAAACCATTTTAGCCCAAGGGTTTAAGTAGCGGTTTATTGTTCGGAATTTAGGGTAATATGTTTGCATCATAAAAACGTTTTCTCTACCTTTGTATCAACTGTTGCACATCTTTCAATAACCTTTGAAACAAGTAATGGAAATGTGCAAGCAGCATTGCGCAGTGATATGACGGGAGATACTCCAGAACTACTTCATTCAATAATAAAAGCAGACCATAACTCTGGACAAGGTAGAGGGAAAGTCACTGTTGATGCATTGCACTGCCAATGGGGATGCCATACAACTACATGTCAAATAATCCAAACTATCACTTTAACCCTGAATTGAGTTGAGAGTGAAAATGGCAATTGAAGAGATAAAGGGAGGGTTGTCACTTTTGAGAATGTCAACACTGAGCTAGGAAGAGGGTTTAGAGACAAATCTGTGTTATGTTATTGTTTATTTGTTACAGATGATTGCTGTTGGTCATATACAACCAAGCATTTCTAGCAGTGACTGTACATTTTGACTTCAGAGTGCCACTAATGACATTTTGGTAATTCAAGTGAATTTTCTGCATTGCAAATCGGACAGCCACTGTATCCCAACGAACAGATTGCGCCGGTGTAAGACAATGAGTGCAAAGTAGGACACACTGAGTTCCTGTGACTTTAACACTGCATGTGTGTGTGTCAAAGTAACGGCGACGCCATTATGTTTTAAACAGGCTTTCAGCATCATGATCACACAAGCAGCGCTGGTGTTTATATATAAATATAAATATCTATGCCCTCGCCTTGGCAGCTTTTGTCATGCCACCGTGCTGAAACCTGCATCAAGACGTCTGACGGCGCTCACATCAACATGCATCTGTCAGCTTGCATTTCATCTCACTTTGGAGGGGAGGGAAAGGGGAAAAGTGTGTCCCTGGTGAATTAACAGACAAAAACAAAACAACAAGCAAACATCTGTTGGTGAACTAAATAAAGGGTTAATAAAAAGGAGAAATGCAACATGGAGGAAGATTGCATTGCTCCGAGGAATTCCAAACTAAAGATGCAGGCCGAGGCTTGCGCGTACAAATTCCTAACCTGTGTAACCTTGACTTTATTTACAGCAGATGGAACAATTAAATTGGGGGTGGGTGGTGGTGGGGTTGGGGAGGGACCGCAAAGGGAATGTGGCGCCTTTGAAATCAAACTGAGTGAAATGAGTGGCAGTGATGGAGTGTCCCGGTGTAAAATCGCTTTTGATTTTAAGACTGCAAAGCAACACAATTGGAACCTTTGATTATCTGGTATCCATTGGAGCATAAACTGTATTAATTGAATTTATTTTATTAATTTTTTTTTTACTTGGAAAAAGTGCCAGAGAAAGTGGAAAGGAAATCATAGCTCTCTTTAATCACATGGTCATTCATGGCACAACACAGGAGCAACAGAACCAATGTTGTAGGATCCAGTGTCAAACCCAGGAGCCAGATGTGGCCCACAAAAGCCTGGGAATAACAAGTAATAACAGCGCTCATGGCTGATGATTTTAAAGCGCTTGCAGAGGTAGATTAGCTTGCAGATGGTAGCTGCTGACCAATTGCAATGCTTCAAATATCGTTACTTCCATCTTGCAGTTAATTAAAACAACTACTTTAAGAGGTTGCCTACAGCCACAGCTGTTCATTCCCAGTCTTTTTTGACCCAGCACAAATTAAAGATCCCAGCGCTTATTTGTTTTCACACACTCAGGTGTTTAATTCATTAGCGTAGATGTCTTTAAAAATGAATTGACTTGAAAATGACTATATTTGATTACACATTACATATTTATTATTACATATTTCATGTTGACACAATGATAGAGATAAGTGTTGTTTTTTTTTTTGCCTTATGCACTAACCAAAATTATTTTATAATCATGTGACTTCTGGTTAGGATGCTCACAGTGAGGAGAATGTGCAGCAAAAATATTGTAAAATTTTTTCTCCATCTTGTCTTACTTTTGGTGTGCAGGCCCAGACCATGGGGATGATGACAGAGTACTACCACTACATCTTCACCACTCTGGTAATGTACCACGCTTGTTAATGCAAATTGAGAAAACCAAACCCCATCCCAGCAACCCCCACCCACCCACACACACACACACACACACACACAGCTGCATTTTGAGATTTTTGATGAATTGCGGCTAATTGGGAACAGGCTTTTGGATGCAGTCTGTTATAGATCAATTTTCTTTGACGAGCTGGAAGCATAATAGAGCCGTCGAGGTAAACACGCTTCTTTTATGAGCAAAATCAACTGAGATTCGTTTGAGGTTGCACCATAAAACACAAGAGCATCAGGTTGACAAAATCAAATGTCTTCCCAGCTTGGGGGAAGAGACATGAATACGGTGCTGTGTTGGCTTTACGAGCTAAATAATCCAATGAAATGTGATGTATTTTTTTGCAGAAGCTAATTAGTTTGTGCAATACGGAAAACGTTTTGAAAAAAAAAAATTTTTTTTTCAAACATTGAAAATTTGCAGTAAATTTTCCCCGCAATTTGATTGGAATGATGCGTTAAAACTAGGGCTGGCAAATTATTAAAAATCAAATTAATTAATCATGATTAATCACCATTGGCAACTATGTCTGAAATATACCAATTTTTACAATTAAAAAAAAAATTAAAAACAGAACAGTTATATATATATACTGTATATGTGTATGTATTAGCTCCTCCAGATAGGGCCGCACAGTGGATGAATGGGTAGCATGTTGGCCTCACAATCAGGAGGTTCTGGGTTCAAATCTCCATTCGGCATCTTGGTGTGGAGTTTGCATGTTCTCCCTGTGCGTGTGTGGGTTTTCTCTGGGTACTCCGGTTTCCTCCCACATTCCAAAAACATGCATGTTAGGTTAATTGGCGACCCTAAATTGTCCATTAGAGTATGAGAGTGACTGCTTGTATGTCTTTGTTTGTCTATATGTGCCTTGCGATTGACTGGCGACCAGTCCAGGGTGTACCCCGCCTCCCGCCCAAAATCAGCTGGGATAGGCTCCAGCATACCTGCGACCCTAATGAGGATAAGCGGTATAGAAAATGAATGAATGAATGCTCCAGATGAAGCTAAAAAATAGCACACACCTCTTAAAGTTTTTACCTAAATTTACCTGATACTAGTTTATTTAATAGTAGCAGAACATTTGAATCACACTTTAACTGTTATTATGAGGAAGGAGGGGTTGTGTTCAAAGACACCACATATTTTAAGTTGAATTCACATGTTTTGTTTTGTTTTTTTCTTCGATTTCCGAGCATACCTAAATGCAGCACATTGTACTTTCACGTTAACAGTTACGCTAGTGCGTGAGAATATGGGTTTGTTGTTTTTTTTGCCGTTCTGTTTTTGTACACCTCACATAAATGTGTGATAAGGATGTTGTGGTGATGTTCAGTGTGTTCCTGAATGCATCTTGCTGCCGTCATCCCGAGGCTGCCGCTGAACAGCCTAGAGATGTGTTTGTGTGTACGTAGAAGAAACATATATGGTGTTGGAATTGCACTGCTGTTGATGTGTTCTGGTCAGAGTAAATGTATTAAAGAGACTTTGAGGGGAGTGACATTGTTCCTATGTCTGTCATCATAATGGAGAGGCGTGGCTCATGATTAATGAAATCAATTGGTTACTACCGTTCACAAGCTATTTTTGACAGCCCTAGTTATCCATTTTCTTACGATAATCCAAGGTCGGGCCGCGGGGACAACAGCAGGGAAGCCCAGACTTTCCTCTCCCCAGCCACTTTGTTCAGCTCCTCCCGGCGGATCCCAAAGCGTTCTCAGGCCAGTTGAGATCCATAGTCTCCCTAACAAGTCCTGGGGCTTCCCCGAGGCCTCCTACCGGTCTTACGTGCCCTGAACACCACCCCCGGGTAGGTGTCCGGGAGGTATTCCAACCAGATGCCCGAGCCACCTCATTTGACTCCTTTCAGCAGCAGTTCTACTCCGAGTCTCTCCCGGATGACAGTGCTTCTCCCACTATCTCAAAGGGAGAGCCTAGTTAATGCCCAGCCCTAGTTAAAACAGTAAAATTGTCATAAACATTACCACCATTAACTAAAATATCCATCCATCCATCCATTTTTTTCAGCTTGTCCGAGGTCGGGTCGCGGGGGCAGCAACATAAGCAGGGAAGCCCAGAAGTCCCTCTCCCCGGCCACTTTGTCTAGCTCTTCCCAGCGGATTGCCGAGGCATTCCCAGGTCAGCTGAGAGACATAGTCTCTCCAACTTGTCCTGGGTCTTCCCCGAGGCCTCCTACCGGTTGGACGTGCCCTGAACACCTCCCCAAGGAGGATCTGGGAGGCATCCTAACCAGATGCCCGAGCCACCTCATCTGGCTTCTCTCAATGCGGAGAAGGAGCGGTTCTACTCCGAGTCTCTCCCAGATGACAGTGCTTCTCACCCTATCTCTAAGGGAGAGCCCAGCCACCCTGCGGAGAAAACTCATTTCGGCCGCTTGTACCCGCGATCTTGTCCCTTCGGTCACTACCCAAAGTTCATGACCATAGGTGAGGGTAGGAACGTAGATCGACCGGTAAATTGAGAACTTTGCCTTTTGGCTCAGCTCTCTCTTCACCACGACAGACCGGTGCAGAGTCCGCATCACTGCAGACGCCGCACCAATCCGCATGTCCATCTCATGTTCCATCCTTCCCTCACTCTCGAACACAGGTACATAAACTCCACCACTTGAGGCAGGACCTCATCCAGATATGTGTGATCCCACGATAGTTAGAACACACCCTATGGTCCCACTTCTTGAAAAGCGGGACCACCACCCCGGTCTGCCAGTCCAAGGGCACCGAATGCGATGTCCACGCGATGCTGTAGAGTCGTGTTAACCAAGACACGCCCACAGCATCCAGGGCCTTAAGGAACTCCGGGCGGATCTTATGCACCCCTGGGGCCTTGACATCAAGGAGCTTTTTGACCACCTTGGTAACTTCAGCCCCAGAGATAGGGGAACCTGCCTCAGAGTCCCCGGGCACTGCTTCCATGTTGAAAGACGTGTCGGTGGGATTGAGGAGGTCTTCAAAGTATTCCCTCCACCGGTCCACAACATCTCGAGTCGAGTTCAGCAGCACACCGTCCCCACCATACACGGTGTTGACTGCGCACTGCTTTCCCTGCCGAAGACGGCGGATGGTGGTCCAGAATCTCTTTGAAGCCATCCGGAAGTTTTTTCCATGGCCTCTCCGAACTACTCCCATGTCCGAGTTTTTGCCTCAGTGACTGCCATGGCCGCAGACCGCTTGGCCTCAGCTGCCTTCAGAGTCCCATGGGCCAAAACGGCCTAATAGGACTCCTCCCCTGAGCCACCACCTTATCGTGGTGGAGGAGGTTGCGTATCCCAATAATTCCAGGAGCTAAGTTGTCAGGGGCTGTCATGCCCCTGGTAGGGTCACCCATGACAAACAGGTCCTAGGGGAGGCACCAGACAGAGAGTGGCTCAAAAGACCCTGATAAAGATTAAAAACATTGGACTTCGTTTTCCCTTACCCGGACGCGGGTCATCCGGGGTCCCCCTCCGGAGCCAGACCTGAAGGTGAGGCACGATGGCGAGCGTCTGGTGGCCGGGCACAGCCCGACCAGGCCTCATGGGTGCAGGCTTTCTACGCTCTATGAAATTATTCCTTTTATAAATTTTACTTTGCAGAAATTCACTTGTCACAGTTGGGTCTACAAACATATAACCGCAATAAACAAGAGTTTCCTGTATATATATATATATATATATTCCTGTATATTATTAAAAGTAATCTTTTTGTGGTTCCTGGCGGTTTTGAGGTTGACTATGGTTGAATATTAGTCAAAATGCATGCATATTTAAGCAAATGGTACGTGTTTTTTGCTTAAATTAAGCACTTTCAAGCATAAAAAGGACTAAATTACTTGAAATATAAATATAAGGCGTTTAAAAGACATACTGCACTCATGCAAACAAACGTTTGACTCACTTGTATTTTTCACAGCTCTCTATTTTGTTCCATTTTCCTGGTTTCAATTCCAATTTCAGATTTTACAATACGGATAAGTAAATAGAAATGATCAATTTGACAATAGTATGTCAAATGGGGTTGCAAAAACATTTCTGTCCCCTACAGGGAGCATGACAGAAGATAATCGAGAACCACTGGAGTCTCAAATGACAGGCTAAGGGTATGTGTGTCATTGTTGCCAGGTCTCTTGAGAAACACTCTCTGAAAACAATCTCAAAACAACAGGGAACTTGGGAATTTGGAAGTGACTGTACAAAAAACAAGCCCAAAGTTGCTTATAATAAATAAGCGGACCCAGCGACACTGACGTGTGTGTGTGTGTATATCAAGGTTCGGTGTGGAGTTTGCATGTTCTCCCCGTGCGTGCGCGGGTTTTCTCCAGTTACTCTGATTTCCTTTTACATTTCAAAAACATGCATGTTAGGTTAATTGGCGACCCTGTCCATAGGTATGAATGTGAGTGTGAATGTTTGTTTGTCTATGTGTGCCCTGTGATTGGCTGGCGACCAGTTCAGGGTGTACCCCACCTCTCGCCCGAAGTCAGCTGGAAAAGGGCTCCAGCATACCCCCCAACCCTAGTGAGGATAATTTTCATAGAAAATGGATGGATGGAAGTTATTTATAATGTTAAAAACTGTATCTAGAAGGTTATAAACTGGTTTTATGTGCTCTGACTAAAAAAATATTTAATTCAAATGAGAAACTTTGTGAAAATTCTCTTCTCACTGTTGAGTTTGTAACCAATAAACTGCGTTAAATTAGGGACTATATTTGTATACACTATAGAGGCTGTTATTTTTCAACTTTGGAAATACATTCAATATAATAAGTTCATTGTTTTAACTTTAATAATGATTCGGGGTACCTGAGAAAGTGGAACAAAAAATGTGCAAAAAAGTGTGATCCAGGGACCACAGCTGTTTTTTTTTTTTAATTTAATGACTAAAAATAAAAAAAACTGCAAAAATTGAAAAGCTATATACACATATATTTTAAAAGTCATACTATTAAGAGAAAAACAAAACAAAAATAAAGTTGGAGAATTAGATTGGGGATTATTAATGTAATGAGAAAAAATGATAATATAATATAGTAATATCATATCACTATAAATGCAAGTGTAACACACGAGCGCCCACGCATGATACTTCAAAATTTCTGAAGTTAATAATAAATAAAACCCCATCATTTTAGATTTGTTTGGTTTTGTAGATTATCAACAGTAAATTGTAAATTCAACTGTGCCAACATGTATAAATATAGATTTAAAGGTGATTTTGTATCCCCGTGATGACAAACCCGGTTGTGAAGCTGTTGCTGCTCCTCGCCGCCATGTTGGCTACCTCACACTGGCTGGGAACTGATAGCAACATGTTCTGTGCTGTTCCTTTCACCCTCTGTTATTGTCTTTGCTGCACACATGCACACACCGAATGACTTGTCTCTGCGGACCCGGCCAGTCGGTGGTGATAATGCGTTATGACATAGAGGCCCGGCCGTGACGTGTGTCATCTTTCATGCTCAGGAGCGTAGCCAATGTCATTGTTTTGGCATGCATCATGTCTTTGGAGCTGTAACGGGCGGGGAATTTTCTTTTTTTTTCTGACATTTTATGCAGTTGATGTTTAATTCAGGGAATATCTGTGCTGGAAACAGTATTTTGATCAGGTGAATGCGCCTTTATACAGATGGAGGTTCAATACAGGTACACCTACACAGTTACATGGGATGAAATATAAAAGCTAATGTCCAAACGCTAGTGTTTTCCACTAAACCTATTAAATTATATGCTTGTAAGTACGACATATCTTTGTGTAAAACTTACTTGTCATTGCTATTGAAATAGGGTGTGTTTGCATGCATGAGAAAGTGGAACGAAAATGCTCTCTCTTTTTGACCACACGGTTATAGACTAACGCGTATATTGCACAAGACAGCTGGAACAGAACCGATGTTGTAACAAGTGTAAGAAGCTCAGCCACCATTAATAGCACAGATGAGTTCACTCTAAACAATACGGCAAGTGTGGTTTCACAACTCAATAAATTAAAAACGCATACTGAGGAAGTTATAGCTACTTCAAATGCAGCTACTGCCATGGTGGTATTTACATTTGTCATGATATGATATTATTGTATAGTAAAATATGGTAATGGTTTAATTTATTTACAACTTACATTGGAATACATCACATTAAACAATTCACAGTTTCACGTGTCCAAATGGAGTAGGAAGACGCAACGCTTATTCAATGCATAATCAATCAATACATTTGTACACTTCCTGTATTACAAATGTAGTCTTTGCAAGTTTAAATACACAGGAAAATGATAAGGTAAAGTACTGAGGTATTTCTCACCACTTTGTGTTGTATATTTTTAATATGAGCTTTTTCTCTCTGCCGCTTGACTCCCAGAAAGCATATAGAATTATTTTAGTTTTACTTAGGTTTAGGGATAATCTGTTTTCATCAAACCATCTTTTTAATATCCTTCCATCCATTTTCTATACCGCTTATCCTCATTAGGGTCGCAGGTATGCTGGAACCTATCCCAGCTGACATCGGGCGAGAGGCGGGGTGCACCCTGGACTGGTCGCCAGTCAATCGCAGGGCAGATTCACATTCACACTCACATTTACACTCTTATGGACAATTTAGAGTCGCCAATTAACCTAACATGCATGTTTTTGGAATGTGGGAGGAAACCGGAGTACCCGGAGAAAACCCATACATGCACTAGAAGAACATGCACTCACTGATGTCTTTATAATATTGTCATTTCTTATTAGCTCTTTTGTGCTTTCTCCAGAACAGAAGGCAGTAGCATCATCTGCAAATACTAGTGGCTTTGGTAACCTTGTTAATGTATAGGTTAAAGAGATATGGTCCCAATATTGACCCGTGGGGTGCGCCGCATTTTAGGTTTAAACATCCAGATTCGTATTCTTCAAGCTTCACATATTTCTTTCTGTTTGCTGGGTTGCTTATTACCCGATTCAAAAGTAATTGTGAGTGAGATGCAGGCAAGAGATGCAGAGATGCAGGCAAGGTGACCGAAAGTGAGCATTGTGTTTGTAAAATGTATATTGTTTAATCTCACTCTCACGAAAGTGTATCTAATATTTAGCCTATATAAATGTAATGTCTACATCTTTGTTGAAAAGGAACGCTGCCAAAAACGTGAACTTATAATTGAAACAAGACGCTTTTCCGTGACACCCTAAAAAGGCTCTAATGGAAAGGAGGATGTGACAAGAAATGAATGTGCAAACATTGCTGTCCCACTTAGTTTGTATTCTTAGCTTCAAAAGCTCGGAGAGCGACCCCGTCTACTTTAGCGAGCATCTCACAGTGTCACACGGAACAACAGTGACATACTTTGATCCCTGCTCATAAAAAAACACGGCGCTGTAGTGCAAAGAGAGGGAAGAGGAGGAGGAGGAATAATTCAGCGTCGATAGCGTAGGGGTGGGTTTTAGTAAGTGTCTAACACGCTCTCGTTACCCCGGCACTAACCCCCGCAGGGTGCTAATGAAATATCTATGTTGATCCAAATGTCTTTCCCGAGCCCCCCGGCCCATTACGGCTCGACATGTGTCGACATGTGACTTGGCACTTTGGCTGCAATGGCTGCCCTAGAAATTACACTTATCTTACATTACATTGCTTGTCATGGGAATGCAGGCGGTGAATTATTAATGAGCTCGCTATTTTTTTTTTTTTTCCTGTTACACATGCATTTGCAACTGCAACCATGATACATGAGAAGAGACGTTGGAATCTAGGCATAGCCGCATGCCATTTTTGGGAGGATGTATATCGGACATGCAGAATTTGGACCAGAATGTAAACTTTGAATGGCCAACCTTAACAGCTGTGGCTGTAGGCAAACTGATACCTGATAGAAGATGGCAGTAGCTGTATTTGCAGCTTTATGTACCTCTACATGTGCTTTACAGTGAGCCGTTGTCATGCAAAATTGCCCAACTGTTGTTTACAGAGAACTGTGCAATTTGAAGTATAATGAGTGGTCAGCATGAACCTCTGCGTGCGCTTTAATATGTGGCGACTTAGCACTCTTGCCATAGTATTGTTTTAAAATGAACTGTGTTTGTTCCTTACCCCTATTACAACATTGGTTTTGTTGTTGCTGTGTTGTTGCTGCGTATGTGTTAGAGGTTATATGTATCTGATTTTAAAAAGACATTTGTTTGTCCACTAAGCTGAAGGGCATTATCGTGAAGGTGGGCACACGTCTCCTGATGTGGCATTGAAAACAACCCTGCTTTGGCTTCATTTGATCTTAATATAGCATCTCTCTAATCAGAAGCTCTGCGTCATTTAGCTTTTCATGTGAAAAGAAAAGCGCCTCGCCACGAATACTAAAAGGCAGGCGCCAGGCGTGCATGTAGGGAGAGTGGAAACTAAATGGGACTCTTTTCTTCATTACTGCTCTCTCTCTCTCTCAAAAAAAGGATCTGATGGCCATTGATTTGGAGCCCTATCGCTTCTGTGGAGTCAACATGACCGGCTTTCGCATCCTCAACGTGGACAATCCCCAGGTGGCCTCCATTGTGGAGAAATGGTCCATGGAGAGGCAGATACCGCCAAAACCCGACTCAGGCCTCCTGGAGGGCATCATGACGGTATGTTCTAGTACGTCTACACATAGTCACCTGATCTTTATGATCATTAATGGCATAGCGTGGTTCACACAGCATGGTTCAAATGGCGCAATTCCAGTATTGTGGTCCCAAGTCCCAAGTGGTTCTGATATGGGTCAAAAACTCATGCATCTCTGAATTTTGCACAGGTCAGGTGGGTACAAAATGGATATGAATTGTGTGTAAACACACAAATCCCATTTTTAGTCCATTTTAATCGGGTATTCTAGGATCTAGGATGTTTTTTTTTTCTCTTTTGATGTTTAATTACTACTTACAAGTTCCAGTTCAAGATGAGATGTCATAAAAGTTTTAAATTAATAAACACAATTATTATTATTATTATTGTTATTATTATTGTTGCTGTTAGAATTGTTATACTACTACTTCTACTTCTACTACTACTACTACTACTACTACTACTACTATTGGTTAGTCTCAGGTATACGCTTGCGACCCTAGTAAGGATAAGGGGCATGATAAATGGATGGATGGATTATTAGTGTATTGTTATAAGTATTACTAGTACTACCTACTACTACTACTATTAATAATAATAATAAAACAATTGTAGTTATAAAAAACAATAACAACAATAATATTTTGTATTTATTTAGTGTTATTTTAGATAATTCTAGGTAAAGAAGCTTTACTAATTATTGTAATAATAACTATAAGTATGTGCTAATTTTAATTGTTAGTATTATATTTCATAATACAAATTTAGAATAAAATACTCTAATCCCTCGCCATTTTGCACTTTGAATTTTGCAGCTTCACTCTATCAAATTATTTCAAAAATATATATTAGTAAATCATCGCTTCATCATATCATGGCTGATTATGGCCTACTGTTGAAATGCATATTTAAGATTTTTAGGGGGCATTTTCAAGCGTGTGCTAAAATACAAATACAAGACACTCAGAAGATGCATTGAAAAACATGATGATATGTCGTTTTCACTTTCACCGGCCACTAGATGTCAGTAATATTACATTGATGAGACAGTAGCCACCACAGGAAGTACTGTACAGAAACTGGAAGTTAGAAAGGAACAACGAGGAACACTCCAAACATGTGTGAATGTATATTTATACAGTATGTCTTATTTTTTTGATTATGTTTAATATATTGGGCACTACTAGCATAAATACAGGGGTGTTATTTCATGTCTACAAGGTTGTAACCAGGTTTTCTATGCTGTAACTACAAAAATATTTTATATTTCATTACTTTACTTATGGCCGGGTCTCCAGTTGACTTTTGCTTTATATAACAATTATAACAATAATGTGGAATGAGAATGGGAGTGAGAAGGACAAACATGTGGGAGGCACTACCTTGCTATGCTATTATGAATTTAAAAAATCATGTAAACACAACTCACCCAGCCATTTTCCTCTAGTTTTATAGAAAAATAAGGCATCACACACACTTACTGTATAAAGAGTGTGACCAAGTGCATCGCTTCATTCTGTTCCATTTGTTGAAATGGGGAGCTCACAGTGTTCTATCAGTATGTTACCACGGCAATGGCCAGCTACTTAGAAGAACATATTTTTATGATATATAAATACAAATATGCATTGAAAACATCTGTTGAGAAAAAAACATGGATGGTGTCTGGTCCACACATAAACAGTGACTACACTGGTTGAGGGTGGTGCTGATGAGGCCAGGAGCTGGCCCGTTTTGTATGAATTATCAGCTTGTTTAGTCAAATCTCTTCAATTGTCTAAAGAGCCTCCACCAAGGTGGTCTGTCTCGCAACAGAATTAAGCACAAAAAACATTTTTATTTTAAAATAACATCTCCAGAAGGTAAAATTTACCGTACTTTTGACACTGCCCAAAGCCCAGCATTGTCCGAAGGCTCTTTGAGACGGAATAAACACGCACCAGCTAAGCGGTGAGTGTTGGAAAACCGCCGCATGCTCCCTGAAAAAGAAGGTTTTATCTGCTTTATCAGCAATTAAAATGCTGAACACAGCCTGACCATATCATTCCAAAACACTTTCACAGTACTTTTGAAGGGTTTACGGAGTTTTACTCCAGTGTGCGGCGAGTCAAACGGCATGTAAAGCTGTTTGTGTTTATTTAAATAAACCGACTTTTGACACAAGCTTATCATTAAAGAAACACACACAGCGCTCTCCTACGCCTTATCAACATTAAATTGTCCTTTTGACATGGTAGAAATGACAAATAACAGCATCCCCAGATGACTGGCGGAGCAAATGCAACCCATGAGTGACATCAGATATTCGCAGCTCGAAACGTGTGAGTTTTAAATCAGTGGATTAATAAAAACAGCATGGCAGTCTTGTTATGTAGAAGCTCTTTGACTAGTGTTTTCTTTTCAGTTCAGTCAGTTCTTAAAAACAGCCCAGTATCTCTGTCGCATAAAGGATCTTTGACTAGGGTCTTTGTAGCCGGTCCTTAAAAACACTGTCATACACTGTGAAGGCTCTCGACTAGCACTTTTGTAGTAGTTCCTTAAAAACAGCCGACTACTCCTGTCATATGGAGAATCTTCGACTAGACTTTTTTATGGAGCAGCAGAACTTTCCTGTCATATGAATGATTGTTTGGTTTGGTTTAATTTGTTTGGAACATGCATACATTGTACGAATACTTCTTCATGTTACATTCCTCAGTTCTACATGTCCGAAAAGGAGTAGGAAGAAGCAGAGCTTATTTAATCCTACCCCCTTCTCACATGATTTGCTAATACATACTCATACATACTGTGTATATACATGCATACACACATACATTCATATGTATGCATACATACATACACATAGAAATAATATACATACACATACATGCATTTTTTCCTTTTTTTTCCCTCCTCTATCCTTCCCTCTTCCCCTGTTGATTTCCGGATCATCATCTTGCTGTCTTGGTGTTGTACTGTGAGTGTGATTAAATGTAAGTACTTGAGTTCCTGATTTTAATACTTTGTTGAGCGTGCTCTTTCAACGTTGATATCGATGTTCGTATTATTGAATGTAATCCCTGTTACAGTTTTGTTGACTTATCCTTTTGCAGTACATCATTAAAAACAGCAGAGTCCGTCTGTCATATAGAAAGAGGATTTTAACCACATTTTTCGCAGTAGATTTCAGCAAATCACTCTTTTCATATAGAGGATCTTTGACTAGATTTTTGCAGTAAACTGTATTTCTCATGACAGCAGTGCTCGCCTGTCATATGGATGATTTTTGACTTAGCGTTTTTGCAATAGGTCAATGAAAGGGAGTCGAGCGCTCCTGTCATTTAGACCATCTTTGACAAGCTTTTTTGTGGTAGAGCCTTAAAAACAGCAAAGTGCCTGTGTCACATGGATCATCTTTGACTCTTTTGCAGTAGATTCTTAAAAACAGTGGAACTTTCTTGTCCTATAAATAATTGTTGACTTACCATTTTTGTAGTTTGTCATTAAAAACAGCAGAGTCCTTCTGTCATATAGAGAGAGGATCTTTAACTACCTTTTCTGTAAGAAACAGAAGCACATTATGGAGGATCTTTGACTGCATTTTTCAGTACATACCGCATAACAGCAGAGCTCTCCTGTCATATGGATGATCGTTGATTTTGTCTCGGGTCATTAAAAACAGCAGAACACGGATCTACTACTACTGTGTGTTTTCGTCAGGCATTAGCTGACACAATGTTTACCCCTTATTCCAGACAGATGCAGCTCTGACCTACGACGCCGTCCACATTGTGTCCGTCTCCTACCAGCACGCCCCGCAGATGACCGTCAACTCGCTGCAGTGCCACCGACACAAACCCTGGAGATTCGGAGGGCGTTTCATGAGTTTCATCAAAGAGGTAACGGCACCATTTAAAGCTGGTTTGTTGTGTGTAATGAGTGGACTACAATATTTACCCAGCAGAAAAAAAAATCAATCATATCCACAAACAAAGCCAAGTGAGCCATGATGGGCACATTAAAGCAGCATTTTTGTCTGCTGTGTGAAATTCCCTCTTGTTATTTTATCTGCTGAACGCTTGTGCTGCAACCTTTTTGAAAGAACAACTTTGCAGCGTGCATCGTAAGACACAAAAACAAAATGGCAGATGAAGGCTGGGTGGAGATGCTAATGTTTGTAACGTGATATGATAAGATGCAAGGATTTCCGCTTGTTTTTATCATTCAATTGCAACAGCTGAGCAAATCAAATGCCACTTTTCCTCTGCACAATACTACTCAGCTCAGCTATTGGCGGGTTTTCTTTGACGTACTCGGGTATGACGAAGTCAAATGGGTAATGGTGCACCAAGAAGGTAGTGGTTATTTCTTGAATTCAGTGGTGTTTCTTTTCATTTCTTTCATGCATTATTGACTTCAAGCAATCAGTGTACTATAACAATATAGGAAATAACACAATCAAGTCCACAATAGACATGAAAAAAGGAAATAATTATAACATAACCACCTATCTGAAGCTGGAAATGGAGTGCACATTGAAGTGCTTGAACTCTTGTCGTCCATCAGTCCTTCAGTAATTCCCGATGTAGTCCAGCCACATGACTCACGTTGAAGTCGAGATCACGGTATGATATCAGCGCCTGCTTTCCTACATCTAAAGAGCGTACGAGTATGATGTAACTGTTTGAAACGGGCCAGAAATAAGGCTCAGATTTTGTGAAAATATAAATGTGGGCAAATGAGGTGTCAGAATCGCTCAACCGCCCTCTTTTCCTCTGAGGCCGCCGTTGGCCTCCATCAAAGAAGATGATATTCCAAATTCTCTATGCTCCTGTTTTAAAGTTCAGATGAGATGTCAGACCCTCCATTATTTCTCAGAAGTACAGAAAGAAAAGGTAACAGTGAGTCCATTTACTTTAAGAAAGGTTTGCCACCCTCGCTGATGCACTCAAGACCTGTCTTTGAGGTGTTTTTGCACAATCATGATTGTATTTACGCTGGATTGCACAAAGGAGTGGCGGGGAGTTGACAAGTTTGCGAGCGGCAATCAGGTTTCATCAGGTTTTTGTCCGCGCTCTCGTCTCACCTTCTTGCCACAGCAGCCTGGCTTGATCGATGCGGACAGACAGCCCCGTGCATTGCGACCATCACAGTGGGAGAAAAGCTTGTTGTGGTTTGCCCCTGAAGTTCATAGAGGCTCTGTAAACAGAGTGGGGGCGATGGGGGGATTGTTACTGTAAACAAAAAAAAAAGGTTATGTTTTGATTGTTGTTGAAAAATAACATCAGGCGAGGTTGCATGTTCTGGTCAAAACTAAGTAGAGCAACATTTTGGCAGTAGACTCCTAAAAACAGCAGATTTCTTAAAACAAACAAACAAACAAAAAACAGCCGAGGACTCTTTGAGTTGGGTTTTTGGAGCCCTCAAAAACAGTAGTAGATTCCTAAAAACAGCAGGGCACTCCTTTCAAAAAGAGGATCTGTGACTTATAATTTCCAGTTCTGGCCAGAATTCTGGTTTAAATCAGGCCCGTAAATAAATCATACTAGGCCCATATGGTCAGGTTTAATGTTTTTGTACCCATCCCTCATTTTCTCTACCACTTATCCTCATTAGGCTCGCGGGTATGCTGGAGCCTATCCCAGCTGACATTAGGCGAGAGGCGGGGTACACCCTGGAATGGTCGCCAGTCAATCGCAGGGCACATAGAGACAAAGACATACAACCATTCACACCTATGGACAATTTACAGTCGCCAATTAACCTAACATGCATGTTTTTGGAATGTGGGAGGAAACCGAAGCACCCGGAGAAAACCCACACACGCACGGGGAGAACATGCAAACTCCACACAGAGATGCCCAAGGATTTTTGACTAGCTTTTATGCAGTAGATCCTTAAAAGCAGAAAATTCCATGTAGAATATATTTGGCTAGTTATAACAGTGGTTTTTCGCTTTCATTATGGCTTTATTATGCTATTTGGGACTCAAATATGTTATTCGTGACCGCCCTTTGGTGAAGTAAAGGTTTTAAGATATGAGCGAATGAATAAATTTGTTACCGGCTTAATCTTTGTAACTTTTAAGTATTCTGGAAAGTTAATCATTGTTCAATACAAGTAAATGAAACCAGAAACAAGTGAAAAGTACTGCCTTTGCAGGCTGACAGTAAATACAAAGAAACAGGGAAGTGTTTGGAGAGTGATACGGCCATCTAGTGGTGTTTTATAGGTACTGCTACAGTTAAGAAGTGAGACAAAGAGATAGAAAACAATATATGCAATTACGCATACAAGCATATTTTGCACAGCCCCGTTCTTGTTTGTCCTTTGAGCACTTTAGAGGCTTTTTAGAAAAGGATACATTCAATTTCCTGGAAGTTTGTAATGCCTCAAGGATTAGCTTGTTTGTGTACTTCGGGTTTGGCGTTGTTGAAGGATCGTGGTCTCCAAACTGTATTAAAAAATGTTCCTTGTTTGTCTGCAAAACACCCTCATGTTCGTCCTTCTCATGACATTGCCAAGCGTCCATTCCCCAAAAATACTGAGGAGTCCTCTCCTTTACTGAGGAGAACAGGAAGCCATCACAACGGCCTCTGGTGATCAAGACGAAAGCCAATGAAATATTATTACATTATTGTCCTTACGACAGAGTGAGTCTGAGGACAACACTGGGGCGTTGGGGTTGTAAAAAACACTGATTTACGCTTAGACGTCAGAGATGTTCTGAAGGTCATAATTGAATTGGGATGTGGCCGAGGCGTTGGCGGATATCAACATGTCGCCTAGCTTTGTGGGCAGGAGGCCGGATGAAGGGCTTCTACATCAAGTAATACGGACAACTAGAGAGTCTTTATGGAAAGGGATATACAGAACAAAAACTGATTGATTACTCAGGATATCCCGGTCCACATTTTTGGGTTAGGGTTGCTGTTTAGTGTGTGGGCTACAGAGAGCAGTGTTCAGCATGCTGGTTAGAGCAAGCATATGGAGTCGAGTGCATAGAAAAAGAAAACCAGCAAGTGGAACGTCTTGTTGAAGGAGTGAGTGCTCTGTGTTGACATGCGAATAAATGGCCAAGTGAATTACAGCCATCCTGACGTGGGATTATTCAGCCGCCCTTACTATGCTTTTATGCTAGGACTAATCATTTGACATGGTTAGAGATGAGTCTGATTTAGAACGACCAGCGGTTAGAGCGGCATTTCCCGGCACCATGACAGAAGAGTCTGGGCACAACGAGGACGTCATTTGCCGTAATTCGCCAGCCAAATATCCAGCATCCAACGTGAAACGAACTTCACCTTGGTACCCTGCAGACATGTCTGCAAGGTGGTGTTGCATGTTCTCCCTCATCAATGTGGCAGGAGTCAAATGGCAACCAGCTTTGAGGCGCATTTACCGCACATACTGTGTCGGAGTGTGGCCCAGGGTTATGGCAATCGGATCTCGTGATGGAAGCAGATGTTCTCCGATCTTCAAAATAGAACGGATCGGCAGCTGGTCCCGATCCTAAAGATCAAATCGGGACATCCCTATTGATTACCATATCCCAGTGCGGGTCTATACATCTGTTTTGACGGCAAATGACAGATTTTATTTTTGGCATGGCATCAGAAAAGATGCAGTACTGAACGAACATACAATTGCCAAGCTTGGGAGGTGTGCAGGTTGCAATAACCAGTATGTGGGCTGCTTGTGAGGTTGCGTTTATCGGGGAATAGTAATCAAGGGCAGTTATGTGTTTTTCCCTCCTCGTGGGGAATCAAGCCAAAGACGTTTGTTAATTAACTCTGCGGTCCTTTGGTGTTAGCGGCGTGTCTGATGTAAGATGTAATTAACAACAAGAACGGAAACGCAGCCTGACTGCTTTCCATTGTTGTGTACGTTTTGCGTGCTATGTCTGTGTTTGAATTCACTGTTTGAGTGAGTGTATGTGTTGTGGACTGAATTGCACTCTATTTGCCAAATACCAAAGTAACTTTATCAAGATATTCTCAATCCCTATTATGTACCCATACAGTTAAAGTTTGAGTTTAAGTGAACTTTTAATTGTTTGTCTCTTCTTCTTGGTATTGTTTTGTGACATTTTCTTAACTCTCTAGTTCATAAACTATAAAGTGAAAGCATTGGATATGTATTTATTGAGAGAGAATGAAAATAGAACTTTTAGTCTATTTACTTTTTCTAGTTAATATATCAGCAAAACCTTTTTAAAGTATTTTGCTACATTAATCTTTCATTACCAGCAAAAATATGCCATTCACTAATTAAAAACACAAAATTTGGCCAACATATGAATCAATTGGGGGAATAACAGGATGTAGAATTTAATAAGAATCTGGCAAATCTGAAAACACCCATTCATTCTTTATATCACTTGTCCTCACTAGGGTCACGGGGGTATGCTGGAACCTATCCCAACTGACTTCGCCTATGTGTTCTTTATACACTTTCTTTCATGTAATCTTAACGTAAAACTATTTTAACCTATTTCAAAAGAGAGAGCTTCAAACCTTGCAAATATATACACTATATATATATATATATATAAATATATATATATATATATATATATATGA
>QODF01000041.1:1692248-1726616 GCA_024372805.1 Oostethus manadensis
AAACTGCGCATCACCTAAATATCATTCTCTTCAAGCAAATAATCTCACAAAATATAATTGTGACAAACATGACAAATAAAGGTTTGCCACAACATCCACCTACTAAGAAACGCTATTTAAGTCCCTCACGAGCCTCGACTGCCATCTCATTGGGAGCTGTTTGTGTGCCCGCTCATTCCCCACATACTAAGGTGCCACAAGCCCCTCAAATAGCAGTTTTCGGCTATGCCTGCCCGTAACTGACAGTTCATAACCCAAATTTTAACTCGCAGTTTAAAGCAAAAAATCCGGCGTGAGACAGCTCATATCTAAAAAAAAAAAAAACCCCTCGCTAGTTGGGAACCTCACATGCCAAGATAACACTGTTTAAATGACAATAAAAATACCTGCAGTGCTTCAGCACCTTTTCTATAGCTTCCAGTAAGTGGCATTTGAGATATGACGTACTCCGATGACAGCTCAACTCCCAGCAACAGTAGATACAAATAGCTTTGATCTTGTGGAAAGAGCTACCTGCCAGTGCATTGACGCTAAACTCGATTCTAAATTAACTAAATTCAAAATATCATTTTCGTTGTCCAATTGGGCTCAGTATTTGTTCCCGCTTGTAGCGCAACGTGTTTTTTTTCTCAAACTAAGAATAATGGTAGCATTAGTAGAATTTCCATGAACTCCTTTTTATTGTGTTAACTTTGACAGCTTTAATATACTGCACACATATAATTTAAAATATATATACATACAGTATATTTTTTATTTATGTGGGAACAAAAATCCCACAATTTGGACCTTCTCACAGGAGAGTCAGTGCCATGCAACGTCTTGTGCAGCACTTTTTATTTTGTTTGTTAGTATTCAGTAGTAATATCACACATTATTTAATCAATGAATACCTAAATACAAAACTAGGTAGTGCACATATTAAAAATGCTATTATTGATATTGCTGTTATTGATATTGTATGTTGTAATTTTTGGCTATGCTCGATCTTTTGGCATGTTATTCCACTGATTGTTTTGAAATTAATGGTTTTCACCCAATATTGGGTGACAGTCACGTATTACTCCTACCACCCTATTAACTTAGGCAAGACAGGTAAATGCAGCAAATATTTTTAATTGACTATGAATATAAATGTCTACATACTGTGTATTTTATTTCCAGTCTCACTGGGAAGGACTGACTGGGAGGTTGTCGTTCAACAAGACATCTGGCCTGCGTACTGACTTCGACCTGGACATCATAAACCTGAAGGAGGAAGGGCTGGAGAAGGTAATGGCGTTTCGAACATTTTCAACATAAATGCATTAAAGTAAATCATCTGCATAATTCAGTATGTCCAAAAATGAGATGGAAGAAGAAGATCCTCTTACATACTCTTACATACCTGTATATCTCCGCAATTACTTCTAGTTTGTTAAGTTCTTGTGTTTGACACATATCACTATTTTTCATTGGGACACGCAAACTCCTCCACCACAATAAGGTGGTGACTCAGGGAGGAGTTGTCTACAAACTTCCATACCAAAATCTTTGCCCTCTTTCTTCCTTATCATCTACACGGAATCATTTGGTTGAGAAAATATTCACTCCCGTTGCATAAAATCCTTGCCACAAACGCTTTAAGGAGAGCATGCTAGTAATGTGCGGATCGATACTGAAATGTTGATATCTCCGATACCAGCTCTTCTTGTTCTACTTTAAAGCCGACACTGAATTCAAAATAGTGAAACTTTTGATACTTCAGGTATAGGATTTTGTCCTTTGTTTTTTCTGATGTTGTATATTAGCTTGGCTATAACTATCATGTCTTGTATTCTTTATGCTATAATTTGAAATACTGCACACTACGTTGTAAAATGTACCAGACACATTAGACATTATATTATATATTAGACATATTTGCACATAGTATTGAATTGGTATCACCGGTACCAGTCTGAATTGTATCCAGTATCGAATCAGAAATGAAATCAATGGTATCGCACATCACTGGATCACACACCACAGCAGTCTTCATTTCCGTAAACACACGGAAATGCGAGTCATGCGGTGCTTCTGTGCGTGCACGTCACTTTCAAGGCGCGTTGCATTCATATTACAAGTCGCATTTGTTGTTTACAATTATTTTACATGTAATAAAATGTAAAATAATCAAATTTTAAACAACAAATCCTAATTGGGAATCCTACCCTGCAGTGTGAACATAGCCTGAGATGTACACTAACCAAGGTTTGACTGTATTTACACTGATACTGTGTTTCGTTTTTCGTTATTTAAGACATTCCAAAAGGTCCAACAAGAACTGAAACGAACAAAAAGCGAAGCATTTTTTCCATTGGACATAATGTAAATCCCATTCACCCAAAAATATTAACATACATACATTTTGTAGAGAATAGTTATAGTGTGGAAAACATTGCCAAATATGTATACATGGCAAATAAAATGCATAACATATAACAATTTTATCCTGATTGAAGGTTGTGGTTGGTGACGGCGAGGGACTAGGTAACCCTTATTTGTACTTTTGCTATTTCTATAGTGTTTCTCGCCTTCTTTGCCACTCAATAAAAAATGCACAGTGAGTCACCAACGCATGTGGTGTTTTGTTTTTACGTCCCATTTCACGGAATGAAACATTACTGGTTTGTTACACGCAATATCGTATGATAACAAAAAACGGGGTTAATATTTGTCAGTGTTGCAAACCCAAGCACTGTTTTAGACATGAGAATGCATTTGTAATGTTACAAAAAACAGACAGTTCATTTTCTCTCTTGGTGTGTGATGAGCTGACAGAATATATTACCTCCCTAACAAGACAGTCCCTACGGAAGCAAGTGGATCATAAAACAAACTGGATTGCATTAGAGTGTTAATCGCCGCGTCTTCTTAATGATAATTTGAGGTGATGCCCAAAATGCGGTTTGGCGGTAATGGGCTGTGTAAACACAAAACAGAAAGAAAAGAAACGTTGCGGAAAAACGGTTGGTAAGGTTGGTAATGTATGTCTTTTTTTAGCGTACGAGAAGGCAAAGCACCCTCTGGACTACAACAGCCTCTCACTACCAGAGGGCTTTCATAAATTATGAATATATCAAATTGGGATAAGTCCCATTATGACTTCCTCAAGTACTCCCTAAAGGCTCAAGACGATATAATAGCGGAGGCTTTTCATCTCGTAACCCCTAAGTTGGAGGAAGGCGGCTTGAAAAAAAAAAAGGGTGGCTTTGAAGCCATTCTTCTCCGGCTTGTCTGCATCTCGCGTGCGGTCGATTAAATAGAAAAAGGCCGTGCAATTATTTGATGGCCCATTAGCATCTCCTCATTGTGTCGGACTCTTTTTCCTCTTTCCATCCGTGGAATCCGCTTTAGCCTGTTCAGATGTGGACTTTTCCCCCAACTAATCCCTCCTAATTGAATATTAGTTTCAGCTCTGATCGGGTTCTTACAGCGCTTTTTACCCAGGACCGGATTTCAAGCCAATTTGGAATACAGACTTTTTTTTTTTGCTAATCATGTTAAATGACTTGCACTAATTTTAACTGCTACAATTACAAATCATTTCAGAAAACTGGATGAAGATGACATTGTTGTGTAGCAAGCTTGCTTGGTAGCCCTGCTATTAAGTGTATGATAAGGTTTATTTTTCATTAGATTTTTTAAAATATTATTATAATTTATTTGTTACTATAATAAAAAAAACTTTTTAAATGTTTTTTAGAACTTCTTAAAATTATGACTTTGTTACATTTCTTTATCACGGCTGTTATCGTACAACTTTATGAATGAATTTCTGTAACATAACTGTTTTCTGATCACCTTTTTTGTAGCATTACGACTTTATTCATTAAAAAATGCACCTGTCTGAGTAATATTAGCAATTTTTTTAGTATAAGCGACATATATACTCGTACGGAAAATCTGAGCAAAATAGGTGGAAAAACATGGCTGCCGCCCAGTTAAACTTATTTGAAGGGGGACAGGGGGCGGGACTTAGCAAAATAAGAAAAAAGAGAGAGAGAAAAAAGTTGTAATATACCATAAATAAGATTGTCAAGGTGAAAATACATGCATGTTGGATTTAAATGATTTCAAGTCACCTAGGACTGCAACCATTTTGGACTAATCACATACGTCAATTATAAATAATTTTGCAAACCATAAAGCATGTTTTTATCCAGATTTACATATTTTTCTTTAATCTTATAAACTTACTGTATTTGTTGCTGTATTTGGGATTAATTTTTTTTATTTTTTATGGTAACACACGTAACTAGCCCTCTAGCCGTACACCGATATCATCCGTTCAATGTGAATATATTTCTTGAGGGATGATGGTGTAGCCTTTTAACAAGCTTTTTAAGTCACAAACACCGAAATATGGTGGTGATAAGCCTATAATGTTCTTAGGCTAACACAGTGGCTCCCAAACTTTTTTTGCGGCACTCCCCCGTCATAACACCGGGTCCCCCCTTGGAGGCGCGCCTCCCCCCCCAGGTTGACAGGTTACCAGCATGTGTAAAAATACGCATATGAGATTATTATTATAATACACTAATGTTCTGGTTTCCATTGAGAGCAGATGCATCACGCAAATTAACCAAGGAGCGTGTCAACGGGCCGTGTTCATGATTTTTGTGCAAAGCGCGCGTCGTTAAACGCATTTGACGCCAAGGAAGGACTCCAGTGAATATTAAAAGCCGAGCGTTTGTAGCGAGACAGGCAGCTGGATAAGGGGTGGGAGGAGGCTTGCAAGTGTAGATTGTTAGCGACAGCAGCGGGACTGTTTGGGCTAATGATATGTTTTTTCTTCCTTCTTGCTTTGCCTGAGGGCTTTTCAGATTATGTCTAAGAATAACTTTTACAATACAGAGACGGCAAGTGGAAATGTCGTTAATAATCTAATGGCAATGTTTTATTTACGTGTATTATGCTCACACATGTGTTTCTTGACATCGCCAGCTACTGGCCAGGCATGCAAATTACACTAAGGCTCTCAAACTTGTGCACTGGAGGGCGGAGACCCTGCAGGTGATCTTAATGATCGACACCTCCTTCAATTTGAGGGAAGGAGCTCATCAATGAAAATTATCTGTTGGAGAAACTGGTTGAAAAGAAAAACTGCAGTGTTTCGGTTCTTCCAAAGTTGTTGGTTTGGTGGAATAGACTTGCGCATACATCATGGAACATATACAAAAAAAGTATTTTTTTATTTTATTCTAGTAGTATTTTTTTTCAGCGAGCCCTCATTCATGAATATGATACTACATAACCATGCCCACCTTTCCAGTATGGTGTAGTAGTCTAAGATGTGCTAAGTAATCATATAATGCCGAGGGCCGAGTGTGTATGTAATGCCACTCTCTAGTTCTAGCTGAGGTCACAGTCCACGCCAAGGACACGCCGTCTCATGCTTTTTGTCTTCCGCAGGTTGGGAAGTGGAGTGCTTCGGGAGGTCTCAACATCACAGAAGTGCCCAAGCGAAAAGGGATGAACATCACGGATTCCCTGGCCAACCGCTCTCTCCTCATCACCACCATCCTGGTAAGTCACCAAAGTATGACCCGTCATCAGAAATGTCATTTTCTATCTTGTACATGGCAATGACATTCATGTTGGCCTGTAGTTTCCTACCAAGGTACCAGAAATATACTGTATAATTGCACGTACAAACAGATTCTTGGTAATTTGCAAGAGTTATCCCTGGAAAAAATTCCGTATTTTGGTTCTTCTTTGTGCGCAAAACAGCACAAACGCAGCACAAAGAAATTAGACTATTTGACCAGAGTTTTGCGTGGGGTGGAAGGCCAACTTCAATCAGGTCCCAAACATTTATTCGTTAATATCTCAAAAACGAAAGCAGCACAAACGTTGATTTCAAATGAACCAAATAGCACAAAGGAGGACATTCAAATTGAGACTATTTTGGTTTCATTCAGAGTGTGTCGACGTGTGATTGACCTTAGTTGACCTTTAGGAAATGTGTAGTATTACAAAAACGAAAGCACCACAAACGTTCTTTTCATCTGCACAAAACAAGTAGACGGATAAAATGAGACTGATTTGGTTACATTTTCAGCATGTCGGGGGGGCGGAGTGACCTTTGTTTGACCTGTAACAAAAATGTACTATCTCAAAAAGAAAAGCAGCACAAACGTTGATTTCAAATGAACCAAACAGCACAATCGAGGACGGTCAAAATGAGACTATTTTGGTTTCATTTGGCGCTTGTTGACGGCTGATTATGCGATAGCCAAAAACTTGAATCGGTAATATCTCAAAAACAAAACCAGCACAAACGTCCATTTTAACTGCACAAGACAGCACAAACAAATGAGAGTATTTGACCGGAGTTTTGCGCACGGTGAAATTGGCCCAATTTCACTCAGGTCCTTTTAGTAACTTTCCATAATCTCCCGTATGATTGGGGGTGGGGTAGTCAGAAAATGTAGCATTACCAGTGAAGTAGCTTAGATTGGATGAATTTCAATAATCAGCTCCACATAACATACATGATTTAGTGTCGTTATGACTGGTACTGTAACCCTAATTGCTATACCAACAAATATAGCATCAATATGAAATTAATAAGGGATATATTTTGTTTCTACTATGTCTTCAGAATATGCTATACACTTAAAGACAGGTCAACCTAGCACTACAATCATTGAATTTTCTCATGACTCATCTGTTTTATTAGCTGATTTTAGGTCTTAAGTATTTGTATAGTAAAACATATTTCTTAAGACAACTAGGCAGTAACAATAAAGGGTTTTCATGGCATTGCTAATATTTGCGTAATGCTAGTCGCTATCAGCGTCTATTTTTTCGCCCACATATTATTAAGACAAAAGCTTCATATATCAGTTGATATTTACCACAAGCCTCGTTAGAAAGCCAGTAAAGTCAAAATGAAAAAATGTAGGTAAAGTATTTCAACAGAAACATGTAACAGTAGCACAAGCAAACACACTCCTGCCTAGCTACGTTAGCAACGCTAGCTCTGTTAGCTATGTAGCGAGCAAACTGTTATTTTTAGAAATAGGAAATTAAAACCCTCCTTGACGGTCATCAACACAAGATAACCCATGTTTCGTTAAATACGTTAATAATCATGCGCTACCGTAACAATATTGCATCAATATCAACTCCATCCATCCATCCATTTTCCTCCGCTTATCCGGGTCCGTGTCGCGGGGGCAGCAGCTTCAGTAGGGAAGTCCAGACTTCCCGGTCCCCGGCGACCTCTTCCAGCTCCATCGGGAGGACACCAAGGCGTTCCCAGGCCAGCTGTGAGACATAGTCCCTCCAGCGTGTCCTAGGTCTTCCCGGGGGCCTTCTCCCGACTGGGCATGCCCGAAACACCTCACCAGGGAGGCGCCCGGGAGGCATCCGGACTAGATGCCCGAGCCACCTCAACTGGCTCCTCTCGATGTGAAGGAGCAGCGGCTCTACTCTGAGCTCCTCCCGGATGGCCGAGCTCCTCACCCTATCTCTTAGGGTGAGTCCAGCCACCCTACGAAGGAAACTCATTTCCGCCGCTTGTATCCGCGATCTCATTCTTTCGGTCATGACCCATAACTCATGACCATAGGTGAGGGTGGGAACGTAGATCGATCGGTAAACAGAGAGCTTTGCCTTCCGGCTCAGCTCTCTCTTCACCACGACGGTCCGGTACAGCGACCGCATTACTGCAGATGCTGCACCGATCCGTCTGTCGATCTCACGCTCCAACCTTCCCTCACTCGTGAACAAGAACCCGAGATACTTGAACTCCTCCACCTGAGGCAAGACCTCACTCCCAACCCGGAGGGTACAGTCCACCCGTTTCCGACTGAGAACCATGGCCTCGGATTTGGAGGTGCTGAGTCTCATCCCAGAAGCTTCACACTCAGCTGCAAACCGCTCCAGTAAACGCTGAAGGTCACAGCCTGATGAGGCCATAAGGACCACATCGTCTGCAAATAGCAGAGACGAGATCCTAAGGTCACCAAGCTGGACTCCCTCAACACCTTGACTGCGCCTAGAAATTCTGTCCATGAAGATTATGAACAGAATCGGTGACAAAGGGCAGCCTTGGCGGAGGCCAACGTTCACCGGAAACAAGCTCGACTTACTGCTGGCAATGCGAACCAGGCTCCTGCTTCGATTGTACAAGGACCGAATGGCACGTAGAAGCGGACCATCAATCCCGTACTCCCGGAGCACCCCCCACAGGACACCACGAGGGACACGGTCGAATGCCTTTTCCAGGTCTACAAAGCACATGTAGACTGGTTGGGCAAACTCCCACATACCCTCGAGTACCCTTGCAAGGGTGTAGAGCTGGTCCAGTGTTCCGCGACCGGGACGAAAACCACATTGCAGCTCCTCTAACCGAGGTTCGACTAACGGTCGTACCCTTCTCTCCAGCACCCTGGAGTAGACTTTCCCAGGAAGGCTGAGGAGTGTGATCCCCCTATAGTTGGAACACACCCTCCGGTCACCCTTTTTAAAAATGGGGACCACCACCCCGGTCTGCCAGTCCAGAGGTACTGTTCCTGACTTCCATGCAATGTTGTAGAGGCGTGTCAACCAACACAGTCCTCCAACATCCAGAGCCTTGAGAAATTCTGAGCGGAACTCGTCTACCCCCGGAGCCTTGCCACTGGGGAGTGATTTGACTACCCCAATTACCTCAGCCACGGTGATAGAACTGTCCACGTACGTATCCTCAGACTCTGCTTCCTCTATGGAAGGCATGTCAGTGGGATTGAGAAGGGCCTCGAAGTATTCCTTCCACCGACCAACTATATCCACAGTCGTGGTCAGCAAGCCCCCGTCCGCACTGTAAACAGTGTGAACTGGGGGCTGCTTCCCCTTTCTGAGGTGTCGGACGGTTTGCCAGAACCTCTTCGAGGCCGACCAAAAGTCGTGCTCCATAGCCTCACCGAACTCCTCCCACACCCGAGTTTTTGCCTCGACCACCGCTGAAGCCGCGTGCCGCTTGGCCTGCCGGTACCTGTCAGCTGCTTCGGTAGTCCCGCAAGCCATCTATGCTTGATAGGACTCCTTTTTCAGCTTGACACCAGCCCTAACCCCCGCTGTCCATTATCGGGTTCGGGGCTTGCCACCACGACTGGCACCGACCACCTTGTGGTCGCAACTACAACTGGCAGAACTATGGAGTCACCAGCTGGGGTGCTCTCCAAAATCCCTCTGATAGACTCCAAGAAGGCTGGGTACTCCCATACGCACAAACCACAGTCAGGACCCTTTCCCCAGCCCTAAGGAGTAGGGAAATAACCCTCTCGTTTACTGGGGATGACTCTAACACAGAGGCACCAAGCCGGGGGGCTAACAATAAGCCCACACCAGCTCGCCGCCTCTCCCCTGTGCAACTCCAGAGAAGAACAAGGTCCAGCCCCTCTCAAGGAATTTGGTTCCAGAGCCCAAACTGTGGGTTGAGATGACTCCAGGGTGAGGCCCCATGGTCCCACGTCCGGGCGAGGTGCGGTCACTCCTCTTGTTTTTTTTCATAGGGGTCTTCTGAATCGCTCTTAGTCTGGCTCGTCACCTAGAACCTGTTTGCCTTGGGAGACCCTACCAGGGGCATAAAGCCCCCGACAACATAGCTCCTAAGATCACTCGGGCACTCAAACCCCTCCACCGCGGTAAGGTGGTGATTCACGGAGGGGGATATCAATATCAACTCAGTGGCGGATATATTTGTATTTTTGCTTTTCCTACAGCTACAAACTTTACAACAGCATGTCTACCTAGCACTACAATACCTAAAATGCTGTAAAACAAACAGTAAATGTAGAAATATACAATTCTTAGGAAACTGGGCAGTAATGATATGGTATTATGGCATAAATAAGCTTGCTAACATTTAGCATAATGCTAGCTGCATCTATCGGCATCAAATCTTTTCACCTGCATATTATTGAGAAAAAGAAAAAAGCCTTGTTAGAAAGCTAATAAGTCAGAATGAAACAAGTATTTAAAAAGAAACATTTAGCAGTAATGTAAGTGCAAAGTCATTGTTAGCTATTTTATTAAGCTATAAAAGAACAGTATAACTTATAAGATAATACATTTGTGTACAAAATACTAGCAGTCCAATGTGACTAACCAGATCAATCACTGTTATTAGTATATTTTTATTGCTACATGGCAATTAAGTTACCAGTAGGTGCAGTTGTTTCTCAGTAAACAAACAAGACGCAGCAGTCATGATATGCACGCTCTTAAGGCTGTGCAATTGGGCAATTAGTTGAAAGGGGTGTGTTCAAAAAGACTGTGCAAAATTTATTTGTACAAACGTTTTTGTTTGTAGAATTTGGAAATCCTGTAAATGACTAAACTAATATTTAGTTGTACGAGCACAGTTTTTTATAAGTGCTTCACATCTGTGTGGCATGGACTCAACCAACTTGTGGCACCTTTCAGCAGTTATTCCACTCCAACATTCTTTAACAACATTCCACAATGCATTAACATTTCTTAGTTTTGCTTCAAAAACAAATTTTTTTTATGTCACCCCACAAGTTCTCCATTGGATTAAAGTCTGGGGATTGGGCTGGCCACTCCATAACATTGATTTTGTTGGCTTGGAACCAAGATTTTGCTGGTTTACTAGTGTGTTTGGGGTCATTGTCTTGTTGAAACACAAATTTCAAGGGCATGTCCTCTTCAGCGTAAGGCAATATGACCTCTTCAATATTTTGACACATGCAAACTGATCCATGATCCTTGCAACATTCCATATCATGGCCTAACATTCCATATCTTGATGCTGACACCACCATGCTTCACTGTCATCACTGTGTACTGTGACCTGAATTCAGAGTTCTGGGGTCGTCTCACAAACTGTCCGCGGCCTTTTGACCCACAAAGAACAATTTTACTTTCATCTATCCACAAAATGTTCCTCAATTTGACTTTAGGCCAGTTAATGTGTTTTTTGGCAAATTGTAACCTCTTCTGCACATGTCTTTTTTTAAACCGAGGGACTTTACGTGGGACTCTAGCAAATAGATTCACACAGATGTCTTCTAACTGTCACAGTACTTACAGGTAACTCCAGACTGTCTTTGCTCATCCTGGAGCTGATTGTTGGCTGCGGCTTTGCCATTCTGGCTCTTCTTTGATCCATTTTGATAGTTGTCTTCCGTTTTCTGCCAAGTTTTTTTAACACACCCCTTTCAACTAATTGCCCCACTGCACAGCCTTAACAGCGTCCATATCAAAAAAAAAAAAAAAAATTTAATTTCAGAGAATCTACTGCACTCAATGGTAACTTGTTTGCCATGTAGCAATAAGAATATACTAGTAACAGTGATTCATCTGGATAGTCACATTGGACTGCTATTATTTGGAACACTACTGTATGTGACTTTAAGTTATAGCAGTTAATGATACATGTTCCCCTCACATACCGGTACCTCTAAGAATAGTAGGTACTTGAGAGTCATATTTGCAATGTTAATGCCTTAAAAAGAGTTCGGGCTCAGTGAACTTTTTAAAGTATACATAATAACATGTTCTGCCCCAAAGAACACGGCGGTCCCCCTCCTCTTAGCGTTGCATCTTTGCCCGGCTGGTGCTGACACAGATGTTCTCAGGGAACCTATTTAGGACAAATCTACTTAGCATAATAAACACTGTCATTATGCCTGACGCGAATGCCGCAATTACATCAAGCGGGGGTCAAGGCACGGTACAATTAGTGCCTATCAGCTGCCGAATGTGTTGACTCCAAGAGAGCACAGGAAAATATACGGGAAATGCGCTCTAAAAGTTGGGTTATAATAACGCCGATTTTTTAAGTGAATTTTCAGTATCAACAGTCATTAGTTCAAGGTCGTAAAACAGCCTACTTTCAATTTGCAGGGTGGGGGGAAATCTTCAACTTTAATATCAATCTCGCCTCTTTGCATAATGACACGGCGGCAAACCGACGGCAGCGACGCGTGAACGAGACGTCTGACAGCTTTATAGCGATAACTTTGTTGTAGAGATTAAGGAACTTAATGTGTTTTCTCCCCTTACATTAATTGTTTGCACTCCATTGCCTGTAATGTCTCCGCACGGGCCCGCCCCCCCTCCTCAACGCCGCCGCCATGCACACCCATGCTGCGACGACTAGTATAAACACTTTGATTTGAGTCCAAACCGTGGGGGAATAGCAAGGAGTGGAAGGCTCCAAACAGATGGTAATGACTTCGCTCAACACGCAAACTTTTTGATCAAGTTAATTGGACAACTTGGGCGAAGTTTGTGGCAGAGCGCATGGTGCCCTAAACACATTGTCATCAAGTATTCATAACTTATTTATCTTAAAGAGCGCCCTAATTGCTTGGTTGGAGGCGCTTTAGGTTTTGATGTAACATAAAGGTGGTTGCCATGCCAACCTGTGCTTTTCTGTGCATTTTATTTTAAGGACTAAATACTACTATAACATCACACACAACACACAATGGTTATTCTACCACTCCATGAAAAGGCACACGGTTTTACAGAGTGTGTGTGTGTTTTGCGTACTGCTGCATTCAACAAATGCCCATCAATCACTACTGAAAACCAACTACACACAAATCTTCAAAAATATATACAGTATCTATACGCTACAAAAAATGTTCAATAATAATATATAGTACTATACATAATAATATTATAATAAAAAAGAGATAAAAGAGAAAAAATGAGATTAATTTATTACGATCGTAATTAATCTGAAAAGCCCTCACATAATTTTGTTTTGGCAGATTGAAATATTGATAGGTAAGCAAATTATCAAAAAAGGTATCTCAATTGAGTCTCATCAATGGTGCCATCGAGGCATTTCTGAAATGTAATTTCCCATTCATTGGATCTACAACTCTTACTTCCTCCTCCATTATTATGTCTCTTCCTCCGCTACTCACCTTGCCCATCCAGCTACAATTGGAACCCATTAGCTTATGCTAAACAAGCCAAAAAACACATGACAGCCAATCAATGTCCACTTCAGGGTGTGTCTGGCTGTTGTTTTCCACCAAGCAAAAGAAGTCCACAAAAACTGATTTTTATAAAACGACAACTTGTATACAGAAACTGTAAATTAACTGTAATTTAATTTGATTAAAAATTAGATTAACAATTACAATTACATAAGGAAACACATTAGATATGAATGCAATTAATGTATTGCAAATAACGCACAAGTATTCCACTTCCAAAGTCCAACCCAGATCCGATCAGTTCTGATTTCAAACTTATTTTCGCTTTTGTAGTATTTCGATTTTGGTTTACTTTTTTTCCATTTTGTTACCGTCTAAAGTGTAATTTTAAATACCATCTGTTGGTGTAGTGCTGGGCTATTCAACTAAATTGTTACAACGGACTACATTTTCCAGAAAGCTAACATCATACGACTGTACTTCTTATTATTATTATTTTGCATAGAATGTCAATACAAGGATCTGCTCAAGTCCATGTACAACAGGAGCTGTTTTTAAGGACCTACTAGGAAAAAGCTAGTCAAAGAAGACTCCCAAAACACTATAGCGCTGTCATATAGTGTTTTTGGGAGTCTTCTGCAAAAATGTTTGCATTTTCAACGGAACACTTGGGTTGATGTAGTGTTATTTTGCAGTGATGGATTTGGCCCGTAGGTCGCCAAATCGCCCTGGTAGTGTCTTCAGTACAAACTACTACTTGAAACAACACTCCCGCCTTTATTTTTACTGTTTTCAACATTTTGATGGAAAGTGTAAAGCTCCTGTTTACGAATACATCCACTTTAAGACCAGTTCTTAAATGACTTTCCAGGCACGCCGTTAAGTTGGCAAAAACAGCGAAGTATCCAATTGCAGGTCAAAATGGTCACGCAAAAGCAACCTAACCTTCTCCAGAGCACTAACCACATCTTCTGAACTCACTTTGTAAGTTGCATATATTTAGCAAACGAAGGCAATAAATTCCATTACAGCCATTTCACGGACACACATTTGCAGGTCCCCTTAATGCGCACTAAATTAGGGAAACGAGTTATTCTGATTTAGTCAAAGAGTCGGGTCGCTGTCCTTTAGCAGGCTGATGAAGGCAGTGCCGTCGTAGGCATGTTCCATTTTACCACAGCATTCTGTTCCTAATCAAGCTCTTTTTTTACAGCCCAAATGATGAGCATTCAGGCAGGATATTACAGGCTAGTAAATAGTGTCAGCTACCTGACCATAAAATGAACCAGCTATATGGGTCAACGCATAGCAGTGTGACAGAAGGCTTAGTTAGCTCAGTGTCACGGTGAGTGCATGTGGAGAAAACCGCTTTTTGCAGTTTAAGAGGTTTTTTTTCCCCAAATTTGCTAATCTATCAATATTAAAAAGCAGCCTTTTACAAAGTCCATTACGAAACTGTCAACTTTGCTGTCTCTACCTGTTAAACGCAACATCCACTCTTCCAATTAGATCCCTTTGCATCAATTATTCTTCAATGTGCTGAAGCAAATTGAAAAGGCCGATCTCGTTCTTTGACGTGCAGGAGGAGCCATACGTCATGCTTAGAAAATCTGACAAGGCACTGACCGGGAACGACCGCTTCGAAGGCTTCTGCATCGACTTGCTGAAGGAGCTGGCCACCATCCTGGGCTTCACCTACGAGATCCGACTGGTGCCTGACGGGAAGTACGGCTCTCAGGACGACAAGGGCCAGTGGAATGGCATGATACGGGAACTCATCGAGCACGTAAGTGGTAGATTCCTAATTGGTGTTCTTCCGAACGTTACTTGATTGAGAAATACTGAAGTACGAGACTGTACTGTTGTCTCATTGGTCACTGCCCACCTTAACTCAAACAGACGAAATGGATAAAGGTGAGGTTTATTCCTATATGCAAGTATTTATTGTTGCACAATTGCTGACCCTAGACAAATTTCTCATTTAAGTTAATCTTGAACCTTGAATATACATGTAATTGTAATGGTGCCTATGCAAGTAGACTCTAAAGTTGGGAGAATCAGAAGACATTCAGATTCAGATCCGCATCAAAATGTATTGGGTTCTTGCTTGGAATGTGTGCTTCCATGCCACAAAGTTTGATAGAATTCGAATGTGTCATTTTGCTTAGTCATCAAAACAACATCTTTGCCCTGGGAAACTTGATAAAGATGCAATTCCCCCTGATAGGAAAAAAGGTCCCGCACCCCTCTGCCCTACAATGTCTCTCCTTGAGCTCTAGAACAAATATATTCTATCGCATCTCTGTTAAAGATCTACATCCATCCATCACCTTGCTGAAACATTCTCGCCAGTCGCTGCCCCCCGTGTCAGAAGCCTCCAAAACCCCTGCACCACGATGAAAAACTCCCTCAAATTTAAAGTGATGGTGGCAATTCTCTACTGGCATTTCCTAAGTGCCCCCGTCAATGCTTCGTCTTTGTGCTAGGCAGCCCCGCCGGGTCAGCGCTGTACTCAGCTGAAAACTTGTAATAGCTTAAATGGCATTTAGTGCAGGGAATGGTGTGGCAGGAGTCAATGGCGTGGCTGCTGAAAGGGTTGAAGGGAAGGTGGGCAGCACTTTTCACTGTGCAAGCTTTTTTTTTTTTCCCCTCACTCCCGTGTTGATAACAATAACCTTGAGGGGAACAAATGGATTACGACAGGCTGCAAATGCTGGCAGGAAATGAAGAAGCATGACCCTGTCATTTACCAGCACATGCTCTCTTTGTTTTTTATTTTCATTTTTGCTAGAGAGTGTTGTTTTAAAATAGTAAAAATCTGGTTTGTTCTCACAAGGGCAATGCACTGGCAATATGAAACTATTGGAGCTTTAATGCAGCCATTTAAAGGCGCATTTTTTTTTAAATTTACGACCACCGTATAGAGCATTTGCTTCGGTGCATTGTCGCAGAAGGGAAACTTTACAGCAAGTTATTGCTTTTCCTGCACCTTCTCACACAATAAAGGGTGCGTGGCGTTTCCCTTTGTGGCTTTTTAGACTGGACTACCTTGTGGTCTTGTGGGTTTTTGCCAACCCACCTTTATCTGAATGATGATCTGGGCAGGATTCGGCAGCAGAGCAAAAAACATAAACTGTAAGAAAGCATACAAAGAGATCTCGGCATATACTGCTTTTAAAGGCCGGTTTGCAAACAGAGTTCTATACCAAACACCAGGCTGCATAATTTTATATACACTCCTGATCGAAATCTTAAGACCAGTTGAGAAATGGCTAGAATTGACCTTTTGCACATTTGGATCTTAATGAGGTTTTAAGTAGAGCTAAAATATGCAAAAGCAGGAAGGGGGAGTGTGACAAAAAGCACTTTGAACAAGTAATTTATTGAAGCAACAAATAGGCTGTTTATCCGCTGATCAAATGTTTAAGACCATCGCTCAAAAAAAGACAAAAAACTCTCCAAACCAGAACAAAACATGTTAAAAAATCACTTCAAAAATTGGTTTGGGCATGCTTGATGCGAGTGTTTCCAGGAAACTAGTGGGAACATTGCTCCAAGTGGTGAAGATGGCTTTACAAAGGGAATCAACTGTCTGGAACTGAAGGCCATATTTAGAAACTTCCCTTGCCATCCATTCCCAAATGTTCTCTATGGGATTTAAATCAGGGGAACATGCAGGATGATCCAAAAGAGTGATGTTATTCTCTATTTTTTGTCGATATCCAATTGTCCAACTGTCAATTTCCGATTCCAATATCAAACGATACTAATATGTATATATGTATATATAATAGTTGCTAATGGCCAGGAGTGCCGTATAAAAGGGAAAATTCAGAACAATTTTAATGTCCCTTGACTGCCATGGGACCCAAAAAATAGGTAATGATTAATAAAAAATAGTAATTAATTAATAAAGGGCAGTAAATAACAAACATGTCTGCCATGTGGAACTTGTTTTGTGGGAGGGGAAAGTGGGAAGACGACACTGCTTGCTGCTTGATAACCGGTACTATGGCGAAACGAACATCCACTCCCCAAAACAAAGTGGTACTTTTAAGGTGAACTGGCTGTCGGAGTATGTGCAAACAGATGCACAAATGCGAAAATGGGTGAGATTTTTTTTTATTTTAGAATGAGAAAGTGTTTGGTAGGGGTGTTGCCGTTGGGTGTGGGAGTCAAGCACAACATCAGCGTGAGATATTTTAATAATTATTCCAGGCAGACTGCAGCCATGAACAACAACACATTATAATATAAAATCCTGCTGTAAAACAAGTTATAATGTTTGCTGGGTTTGCTACAAAGCCAAAGCTCCAAGCGAGTTTTCAGAGTGAAATCTGTGGTGGCTGCCGGTCATTAAAGGAGAGGACGTTCATTTGAGACAGGGTCTGAGGCGACAGGGTCGACGAAGCCACAGAGTGAAAGACGACAGTTGCCACAGATAATACTAGTTGTTTTTAACAAAGACCAAGTCGCTGGGGATCAGTAAAGTCTCTGGATCTGTTCAAAATAACGGAAGGAAAAACCTGGAAAATGCTGACAAAGTGATTCTGCCTCAGACTGATCATCCGATTATCGTGCAGGAGCTGAGCGTCCGGGCAAGTCCACTGCCCCATAGGCCCGCAGAGATGCTGAGCGTCTGATGGGTGGGACAAAACCCAACATTTATCCAATGACCGTCCAGTCTCGCGCTGTGGAACAGCCCACTCTACAGTTTCCCATCAAAATCATTGGACACACAGCGTCAGACTGTAAAAAAACGTTAATGCTGCGTGGTTGAATAAGAAGGAAGTGGTGTCAGTGACTTGTAGCTGATTCTGAACAAAAGAGGACTCATCCTTGCTGTCTGTTTGAAACCACTCGTACAAAATATTACAGAATAGAAGTTCTCAGGTTTTGACGGGTGCGATGCTACAGTGTGCACGTCTGGTGGCGCCGACGGAGGTCCAAGGAATGCTCAGATTGTTTTTGTGTATGCTCAGATACTTGAACAACAAGGGGGAGCATTGGTGGTGAGGGATATAACAAACAGATGAAGTTAATGCAAATGAAGCGCCGCTGAGGCGAGAGAGGCCGTCCGCTCATAAATCAAAGCTGCATTTGGGAAATTACACAAAACCATTCGACTGACAACTTTTGAAGGGTAACAAGATGGCGTTTATTAGAATCAGCCGTACACCTTTATTCATATCTGGCACGGCGCGAGAAGGCAGACATGACGGCGATGAAGTACACTGTTTACATGTGGTGACGATGCAATTTGAACACACAAGAGCGTGTGTGCAAGAACAAGAACAATATGATTGCCACGGTGCAGACCCTTCTTCTTAACAGCCACAAAGGCCAATGCTGGGCTAAAGAGCATTGTTTGGAAGGTGCTAAATGATGCAACGGGCCTTGTTAAACTTGATCTAGTCACAAAAGATAATGACTTTAATCATGCAGCTGTGATGCAAAAGCTAATAATGTGCTTAGCACATCATTTGTTGCTGCTGTGGCAATTAATCTTGTCATGCAGTAAAGACGCAATGGAAGGTGATCTGTGAAGAACGACGACGTGATTTAACTTTTAATGATGAGTTTAGCAGCAGTGAAAACCCCCGCTGGGCCACAATCCCACCTGTTTGTATCACCAAACAATTAGAGTTTCAAATGATCTGTACCAGGTTAAAACTGTGCCAATTTTAAAACCTGATAATTGGTTAACTGAGCAGCCAAGAAACTAATCACTAAGACTAAATAAAACAAAAAACAACAACAACAACAACAAATGTATATGTATATATATATATATATATATGTATATGTATATATATATGTATATGTATATATATATATATGTATATATATATGTATATGTATATATATATATGTATATGTATATGTATATATATGTAACTGCAAGGGCCGCACGGTGGATGACTGGGTAGCATGTTGGCCTCACAGTCAGGAGGTTCAGGGTTCAAATCTCCATTGGGCATCTCTGTGTGGAGTTTGCATGTTGTCCCCGTGCGTGCGTGGGTTTTCTCCGGGTACTCCAGTTTCCTCCAACATTCCAAAAAAACGCATGTTAGGTTAATTGACGACACTAAATTGTCCATTAGAGTGTGAATGTGTGAATGTGTTTGTATGTCTGCCCTGTGATTGACTGGCGACCAGTCCAGGTCAAAGTGAGCTGGGATAGGCTCCAGCACACCCACGACCCTAATGAGGATAAGCGGCATTGAAGATGGATGGAGGTAGTAGTAAAGAGTTAGACCTATCTCATTTGATGCATCACATATTGCGTTCCTGGTTGGTCAGTCTCCTCACTTTGCCATTAAACAAAGAGCACAGAATGCTTAACAGTGTACATGCCATTCATCTTTTTCATATGTTAATTTACTATACAGTACAGGCCAAAAGTTTGGACACACCTTGTCAAACTAAAGGCTACGTTCACACTGCAGGGTAAGATTCCCAGTTAGGATTTTTTTGTCTAAAATCCGATTTATTTATGTGGTGGTTCACATTACCAAACAAGTGGGAGTTGTGAATGCAACACGCCTGGAAAGTGACGTGCATGCACAGAAGCATGACATGGTGTGTGCTCCAGTGATACCATTGATTTAATTTCTGATTCCATACTGGGTAAAATGTAGGCTGGTATCGGCAATACCAATTCCGTACTATGTGCAAAGTCACCCAGTGTGTCCGGTAAATTTTAAAACATAATGTACAATATTCCAAATGATGTCATAAAGAATACAAGACATCATAGTCATTTATTGATTTATTTCAAACCGTGATTGACTGGCGACCAGTCTGGAGTGTAGCCCGCCTCTCGCCCAAAGTCAGCTGGGATAGGCTCCAGCATACCCGCGACTCTAATGGGGATAAGCGGTATAGAAAATGAATGAATGAATGAAGTATTTTGAGGTAGTGGGGTGATTTGACCCCATATAACCAAAGTAATATACAACATCAGAAATAACAAAGGACAAAATCATATACCTGAAGTTTCAGAGTTGACTTTAGAGCATGAAAAGCTGGTATCGAAGATATCGACCTTTCAGTGTCGGTCCGCACATTACTAGCAAGCTCTCCTTAACGCATTTGTGGCGATTTCATGGATTTTGTGCAACGTGAGTCAATATTTTCTCAACCAAATGATTCCGTGTAGAAGATGAAGAAGAAAGATGGCAGGAATTTTGGTATGGAAGTTTGTAGACAACTTGTCTGCTCAAAGGTGCGTGTGGGTTTAGCGGTGAGAGAATGCCAAAAGCTGCTTCACTCACATCTTATAAAATAATTTTAAGATGAAAAGAACTTTTGCCTGCATGGGCGTGACCATTTATTTAAGTCTTGTATGATAAATTACGTCTTTCCATGACTGCCTACCTTTATAGTCTCAGTAGGCACGGTAATACACGCCTTTCCATGACGTATATGTCGGATGTATGCCACCTGAGCTTTCACACTGCAGTCACCTCGCATACATATCCCATTTCTATCCACATACGAATGAGATCTGAGTCGCATTTGAAAAAATCGGAAATGTCCTGTTCACACTGACGTAAAAAAAATCAGATACAGGTCGCATACGAGCAAAGAAATGGGAACTGACCCACAGTGTGAACATAGCCAAAAACACACGTTCGGATGTTTTGCTGACCATTTTCATGCAGTGCTCATGAGGTCACTTGCTTGCCTTGAACGTTCAAATGTGTCAGTTTGATCCTCATTGGCGGAGGCGGCAAGACGGGTTGACCCACAGCTGGAAGGCCACAAGCTCAAGCGTCATCCTGGCAGACATGTCTGTCCGGCCGGCCAAAAAAACAGCCTTCTGTGACCTCAAACCATGACCCTTATTACACTTCCACGCTCTACCATTGGCCTTATGCGGCCATGTCGTCATGTAGAAACAAATGTCACGCCGCGTGCGCCTTCTTTTGTTCCGGGGAGTGGCTAATCAGACAATTAAATGTCAAGTGTCCATGCGGCGGATTAAAAATGTATGAATGGTGTTGACTGTAACGCCATGAAGCCTCCGGGCCTGTCTCCCTCAGGTGAGAAAGGGAAGGTGGTGCGCGGGGAGCACACCGCTGGGCTCACCATCTGCAGTGCCAGATAACGCCAAGCCATGTGGCACACGGCGGGACAACGTCAGGTTATTTGGCTTACGCTGCACTCGAGCAGCGAGCGGGAACAAGGACACTCGTGTACATTAGCACGTTCCTGTTGGTCGCCGGTCCGAGTGGGCCGGCTGGTTGGGTCAAAGCTGCATTTGGCAGCAAGAGAACCTGCAGATGGCCATACAAATGAGAATAGTTTAAGAGCAACAGCATTGACTCAGCAGGACACACTGCAGTCATTCCACCTTCCTTGGATGCCACTGCATTGCCATGGTGACAGAAAAACAAACACACTGCTCATACAGCACTTTTATGACGTTTTTCAGTATTTTCCAGCACATAATGTACATACTATGTGTTTATGGGCTCAAAAAATCATAACGGTATTGCACCAGTAAAGAAAATTATATATTATTTCAAAAATAAATGGACTTTACAATGAGGGTCCATTCATTTTGAGTGCAGCTGTATTATCTAATGTTACATATTATATTTTTTAATATATATTTGTTGACTGTGTTTTTACATGTGTTTTTTATTAATATAAAGATTTTGGTAAACTACAACATACAAAACTTTCAGTGATGGTGTGCGTTCATCTGTAATAATGAGATACAGTCTCTTAAAAAATACTTCTTACTATACAGCATAAGGTCTTTTAGTTTTCTGTAATAGCACAGAATTGTTTTTCTGCAAAAATATATTTATTCATCAGAAGTATATGATTGTAGATGACAATACATTTTGTATACAGTATGTAAGTTGTAATGAAGTCAGCGTAAATGAAACTGTGTTTTAGACAGAATGTCTTGAAAAGTGAAGAAAAATATAACATTTTTGTCCTAACTTGTGTCCCAATTCAATAAATCCTTTTTTTTTTCTTCTTCTTCTTTCCCAGAGGGCAGACTTATCAGTGGCACCCCTCACCATCACCTACCTGCGGGACAAGGTGGTGGACTTTACCAAGCCCTTCATGAGTGTGGGCATCAGCATCCTGTACCGCAAGCCCAACACCACCAAGAACGGCTTCTTCTCCTTCCTCAACCCCATGACCCCCGACATTTGGATCTACATCCTGCTGGCCTACCTGGGGGTCAGCTGCGTCCTCTTTGTCATTGCCAGGTAAGGGAAGAAGCTGCCCTCCCCCGCCACAGACAAAACCATCGCCCATGTGGTGGCTGGGCATTCATTTACTTTGTTAACACCTCACAATGGCTGACCATGGCATGCTGTTCTAGCTGCTGTGCATGTATTATGTATGCTGTTCCAGGCAGATATGTGTGCACAGCCCAGCGGTGGTTGAAGAGGGGTTGAGGAAAAAGCTCCACTTGGGTTGGAAAGTCTATTTTACTGTATAGCACCTTCAGTAGAAGAAGTCAAGATAGAGGAATAAAACCCCTGAGGCACCTAATGTGTACATTCTGCCTATTTGAGTGTGTTGCTACTCAGTATATGACTTGCTTTTAGGATCGATAATAGGATATTTGTATGTGCCTACACTTTTTTACCCTTGAGGTGTAAGTAAACACACACCTGATGATGAAATGCACTCAATGAACGCTATTTATAGGCAATCAGAGCTCTGGCATAAAAAAAAAAAAAAAAAAAAAAAAAAAACAAAATAAAAAAAAAAAGAGACAAAAGCTCTGATTGTCTGAGCTGAATACGCTGAATGTGATTTTCCACATTTCCTGCTTTTCATGCAAAGTAGCGCTTGTGGAAAAAAGCCGCGGCGATGCGGGGAGGATGGTCGAGTGCAACCAGCTGCAGTCCTTATGCGCTCATTAGCTAGGGGGTGGGACATCGTGAATTATGGAAGGGGCTTTGCGCCGGCATGAGAAAAAGCTAACAGAGATATCAAGTGGTGGGAGGCCAGCTTACGTAGCTCAAAGGTCATAAACGTGCATCATGGGAGGCAATGAAGGGGCAGCAAGAAAACGATGTTGGCTCCAGGATGACACGACTTAGAATAAATCACTGGCTCACTGACGTAATTTATCAACTTTGCTTAAATACGTTATATAATGTTTGTCATTTTATTCTACATTGTTCATTTTTTTGAAAGCGAACGGTAAATATGCAAAAATTACATTTATAGTTCTTGGCAGCATCATTTCCGGAAGACATCGGCAGGGTAACACTTCTCAGCAACACAAACATAGCGGTGCACGAGACAGAGGATGTTTACAATGATTGCAGCAAAGATTTCCGTGATGTGTCGATAGTTTTCAAGGAGAAAAGAAGAGAAACATTTGGAGATCAAATCGAGAACTTGGAGAACCTGGATAGATATCATAAGGATGAATCTTGGTTGCATTCAAAACAGAATGGTGTAAGTGTAAATTACTCTGAAGTTGTTTATCCTTCAAGTATTGTTTTAAATTGGCTTTTTATTGAGTGTAAAGGGGTCTTTACAGCCTTTTCGATTGTGTATTTTGCCGCCATCTATGCCCCGCCCGCTAACG
Source organism: Oostethus manadensis (assembly GCA_024372805.1). Classification (NCBI taxonomy): domain Eukaryota; kingdom Metazoa; phylum Chordata; class Actinopteri; order Syngnathiformes; family Syngnathidae; genus Oostethus; species Oostethus manadensis. The sequence goes on from QODF01000041.1 coordinate 1,715,760, forward strand.
TCAACATTCATTAATTGATTTCTTTTCTATGCCGCTTCTCCTCTTTAAGGTCGCGGGTATGCTGGAGCCTATCCCAGCTGACTTTGGGCAGCAGTTGGGGTACACCCTGGACTGGTCGCCAGTCAATCGCAGGGCACATATAGGCAAACAAAGACATACAACCATTCACGTCCTGTAGTGGACCCTGTGCTCACTGCTCAGCACCGTAGAGCTCCATTGGCATTTGCCATAGACCACCAGAATTGGCAACTACGCCACTGGAGCCCTGTCTTCTTCACCGATGAGAGCAAGTTCAACCTGAGCACATGTGACAGACCTGAAAGGGTCTGGAGATGCTGTGGAGAACGTTAGGCTGCCTGCAACATCATTCAGCATGACCGGTTTGGTGGTGGGTCAGTGATGGTCTGGGGAGGCATATCCCTGGAAGGGAGCACAGACCACTACAGTTTAGATAATGGCACCCTGACTGCTAATTGGTATCGGGATGAAATCCTCGGACCTATTGTCAGAAATTACTCTGGTGCAGTAGTACCCGGGTTCCTCCTGGTCCACGGCAATGCCCAAACTCATGTGACAAAATTATGCAGGCAGTTCATGGAGGATGAAGGAATTGATACCATTGACTGGCCCCACGTTCACCTGACCTAAACCCAATAGACCACCTCTGGGACATTATGTTTAGGTCCATACGGCGCCGCCAGGTTACTCCTCAGACTGCCCAGGAGCTCAGTGATGCCCTGGTCCAGATCTGGGAGGAGATCACCCAGTACACCATCCGTCGTCTCATTAGGAGCATGCCCCGATGTTGTTAGGCATGCGTACAAGCACACGGGGGCCACACAAACTACAGAGAATCATTTTGAGTTGCTACAATGACATTTCAGCAAAATGGACCAGTCTGCTGCATCATTTTTTCACTTTCATTTTTGGAGTGTCTTTTATTTCCCTCCTCTATAGGGTGATCAATTTCATTTGTATCAAACTATGCGGCATCAATTTGTTACTAATACATCCCCTACTTATTATTAGGAAATATATTCAAGAGATTTTTGAACAATTACACAATGACTGAGGATTGAACCAGCAGCCATCAGTTTAGAAGATGGTCTATTTACCACCTGAGTCTACCTGTAGAATTGATTGAATGTTACAGTAATGCAATGGTTTTCAAACTAGGGGGCGCGGAGCTACCATGATGACGCTTAATTATTACCGTTTTTTGGACCACAAGCTGCTACTTTTTTACCCAGCGGCTTTATAAAAAAACGCCTTGTTTATGGATTTTTTTTTTTGCCACTTTGAGTGTGTTCAAATTCTCTACTGGCTGAGTGTGAATGTTCCAATAACACGCTTAAGTTTCCCTGTGTATCCGCCCGCGCTTGGAGTACGTTGTCCAACGCAGCCTTAGCGTGGTTGAGTGGGGGGATGGGAGATTGGTGGATAGGGATTTGGGGTTCTGGGGGGCGCTGAACATAATTTTATCTCCAAAAAGGGGGAACGGCAAAAATAGTGTGTGAGTCACGGCAGTAATGCCTCCGATTCATTTTCTATACCGCTTATCCGCATTAGGGTCGCGGGTATGCTTGTGCCTATCCCAGCTGACTGTGGTCGGGAGGCGGGGCCACTGCAGTGATGGAATATTTAAAAAATGTTTTACCATTAGGGAGCAACATAAAATATGACCATTATTTTTTTGCAAACTAAAAATGTTGGAAAGTAAAAATGCAGACTAAATGTGGAAATGCATAAGTAGGACTGTTAGAGTGGGATCAAGGATCGAACCAGCAACCACCAGGAACCATGGGAAACAGAACTCTTCCTCTCGCGCCATGTCACCCAGTAGAATAAGTATAATAATTATATAGTAATAGTTACAGGAATTCAACATGGACAATTTTTTTGCAGCTGTATGGGGCACCAAATAAATTGCTCAGAAAATATGAAATTACAATAAATGTGGGAATTTTTTTACAAGTATTGATAGCTATCCAACCTGTTCCTAATAAGACAAACATTTTGACTTAGAATGTGGTAAAACTTAGCCAAGAAAAAACAAGGCGAAGTAAATATTTTCTTGCAGTAAAAATGTTTTCTTAAAAAGTTTGGACAGAGACCTTTACGCCTTATTTGTCGACAGCCTGAGAGCTACAGGCAGAATTTAAAGAAAGAAAAAAATGGGCACAAAAGAGACATTTCTAAAAATTAGCATGCAAAATTGCTTTGGATTTTTTTTGCTCTTGTGTTTAGTCAAGTCAAATCAAACTTTATTTATAGATCACATTTTAAAACAACCAGGACTGACCAAAGTGCTTCACGTGACATCTACGCAATAAGCATGCTTTTTACTTACTTTTTACCTCCGAATATTTATCATCACACTGCAGCTTTACTACTTCTAATCTAACCGAAGGTGAAAGAAAAGGAAACTTCCAGAGTGTCATATTTGTACTCTTAAGACGTTTGCATATGCTATTTAATCATCACAGCTGACATGTTAGACTGCGGGGCATGTCATTAGTTTGACATGTAGCTACAGTATCTGCTGGATAAAATACTTTCCAGTCAGCTCCATCTCTCCAAATGGGAAGTGACAGGATCTACTTCCACCACATCCCCCCTCAGCCCTGTGAAGCATTAGAGTTATTATTTATCCCCCTTTTTTCTCCCAAAAGGACAAAAAGGGCATTGGATACATTTTCAGGAGACCTGACAGAGTAAAGAAGGCGGGTGGAGTGTGATTCTTCGTATTTATCCAAATAACTTTTAAAGGCGTGACATTTGGGATGTTTTATCTCAGCACCTGCCTCCTGAAAATGACTCAATGCGCAATAAAGGCGCACGGCTTTTACAGCAAGGAAATGGCAGCGGATTGCAGGATGCATTCTTTATGGATTTGTTCTTCAGCTTCTCTAATGTGACATTTGACGCCCTTGGATTGCAGTGACAAACTGTCATTCAACAACAACAATCTTAAGTGCCATTCTATGAGAATAAGAATCATCACTACTGTCAGAATTGTGCAAGTGTCCATCCATCCATTTTCTATACCGCCTATCCTCATTAGGGTCACAGGTATGCTGGAGCCTATCCCAGCTGACTTTGGGCGGGAGGCGGGGTACACCCTGGACTGGTCGCCAGTCATACAAACATTCACACTCACATGCACACTCTAATAGACGATTTAGAGTTGCCAATTAACCTAACATGCATGTTTTTGGAATGTGGGAGGAAACCGGAGTACCCGGAGAAAACTCACGCGTGCACGGGGAGAACATGCAAACTCCACACATAGATGCCCAACGGAGATTCGAACCCTTGAACCTCCTGACTGTGAGGTCAACATGCTACCCACCCATCCATCGTGTGGCCTTGTGCTAGTGTATTATTTAAATATATATAGAAATACATTTATAAGATTTGTTTTGGTATTTGTTTAGCTATTTTTATTTTGTATTGGTAGTGGTGTTTTCATTGGTATTGCTATTGGTATTTCCTATTGATGTTAGTCTTTTCAGTTGTTATTCGTGTTGGTATTTTTTATAGGTATTGGTGTTTTTTTTACTGGTATTGGTGTTGGTATATTCTTTATTAGCATTGGTGTTGGTATTGATGTTAGTATTTTCAATTTGTTTATTTATATTGGTATCGGTGTTGGTGTTTTCTATAGGTAGCAGAGATGAAGATGCTGAGGTTCTCTTTGGGTGTGACCAGGATGGACAGGATCAGGAATGAGCACATCAGAGGGACAGCACATGTTAGAGGTTTTGGAGATAAAGTCAGAGAGGCCAGATTAAGATGGTTCGGACATGTCCAGAGGAGAGATAGTGAATATATTGGTAGAAGGATGCAGAGTTTTGAATTGCTAGGCAGGAGGCCTAGAGGAAGACCAAAGAGGAGGTTTATGGATGTAGTGAAAGAGGACATGAAGGTAGTTGGCGCAAGAGAAGAGGATACAGAAGACAGGGTTAGATGGAGGCAATTGATTCGCTGTGGTGACCTCTGAAAGGATAAGCTGAAAGGAAAATAAGATTGGTGTTGGTGTTTTCTGTTGGTATTGATATTTTCCATCGTTATTGGTATTTTCTATTGGTTTTGATGTTGGTATTTTCTAGTGGTATTTTTATTGGTATTGGTATTCACAACATAAACTATCAATAAAAAAACACTACTACTAAAAGTAACAACGATATTACTACCACCACTACTATTTCTACTACTTTTGTTTAGATTTCTTCCAAGAAGATTGTTCTGCAGTATGTTTTTGAGAGTGCAACTCCTCTTCTACAGTGTTTACTTTTCTGGTCAAAGCAGACTGGCCTGAACTACAAAATAGCTCCAATTCCGGGAACACTTTTCTTGCTGTTGCTAAAAGTGAGACACTGCAACTTGTCTTGCGACTTAAAAAAAACCCAAGAGAGACCACATTTTAAATGTTTTAAACTTTCTGCTTTGCAGGTTCAGCCCGTACGAGTGGTACGACGCCCACCCCTGCAACCCGGGATCCGACGTGGTTGAGAACAACTTCACGCTCCTGAACAGCTTCTGGTTTGGAGTAGGCTCCTTGATGCAACAAGGTATGTCGTGGCGCCCCCTCCTTGGCTGTCAAAAACGATCCCCTGTCACCTCGTCTTCTCGCTTTTGTCTCCGTGCCGCTAGCTTCCACTTCCCGTCTCACTAACTGACAAGATTTCTTCTTTGCGAGATGTTCAGCCGTCAGGAACGACTGCGGTGCTCCGTCTTTCGTAATATAGCTGGGCGGGGGGGGTGGGGGGGGGTAGCTTGTCGCGCACCTGCTGTTTTCAAGGAAAACAGGGGGGAAGCTTATCAGACATTGTCAGGTGAGGCTCTGCTGTGTTGCGGCGTTTATTTCCCGTGGCTGACCCCTCATCTGGTGCCTTCAGTGTGTCGGGACACACAAAAAACGCTGTACGCTGGAGGACAAGTTTGACAAATGCCAGCTGTCGGCAAAGCTACAATTGGCAGGTGAAATGTATTCAGAACTGCTTAATTGGACTTGGGGTGACCGCCACACATTATCCACATGCCTCAATTGTGATTAAGATGAAATGAGGATGAAATCTTGCTAATACAAGGTTAATATTGTGGTAGTGTAGTTTACCAATGGAAGAAGACTACACTGTCGACCGGTCCTGGATGTACCCTGCCTACCCCCCAAAGTCAGCTGGGATAGGCTCCAGCATACCTGCGACCCTAATGAGGATAAGAGGTATAGAAAATGGATGAATGGATGGATGGCGATCAGTCCTTGCAGGTTTTTATTAATGGTCACACAATTTAAAATACAAAGACACATAATTATCCAAAAGTCAAACTCCCAGCTGGCTCAGTCGTGCCATTTAATTCTTGCGATCGCTCCAATAATAAGTCTGGAAATGTTTCACAAAGTCAGAGAAATATCCATGAAAAAGCAGAATAGATTGTGCCGTTTAATTATTGTGATTGCTGCTCTCACAAAAAATGAATGAGAGTGGCCACTTTGCACATAACAACTTCAGAGCGACGCCACATTAGACTAGAACTAGTGCCACAAAGCTGGACAAACTGCAGTAAAACAGCAGAATAGAAGCGATAGGCTGGGAAAAGCTAACAGGCCGTGTGTCGAATGCTCAGCAGGAGCCAGGGGAAGGAGGGCCCAACTCCAAGTGTGAGTTCGCTCTTAGGGTGCGTTCAAAGGAGTTTTGGTGCAATTTGCACTGCTAAGGTACGGTTTGGTCAAGTGTGAACAAGATCTCTGAAACGCTGTTGTGCACCAACGAAGTGGACAAAGACCCATCCTTCAAGCAGTCTCGGTCCATGCAGGTAAACTCGCAGTGCGGTTCACGACCCAAAGACACGGACCAGCACGCAGAAATAAGTAATACGTCAGAGAAGTATTGCTCTGCTTTCTCTTTTTGTGTGTGCTTGTATGTGTATGACAATGGAACTTTTTTACCCTCGGGACTAATAATTTAATGTCTTATATTCAGGTCAAGACAGTAATACAGTAATGCTGGTAAAAATTAAGGTCTCTCCTCAAATAAATGCCTCATTATTTATTGGTCACTCTGATGCCAGCAGTCACTATATGAGGAATACTGTATGTACTGTGTACAATAATTATCATGACTGAAATGTTTGAAAAGTGTATTTATGTTGTATTATTCATAAGAATTGAATATATTGTCAATAATGAATTATTTTTAAACATATTATGTTCTACTTATTTGTAAAATACTACACTTTAAGTTAGAAAGTGAATTTCAATGTTCAGTATTTTAATAACAGGCCTTTTAAAAGAATACGGAGTGAAAAAAGCTGAAAGACACATGGATGTAAATATTTATGCCAGTGTTTTTTTCAGTGACGCAAAGCAATTTAATCATCTCGCAACATGTCCTTTCAGGGGAGAGGTGAAGACAATTAACCTTGTAAGTGGTCAATAGTCAAAATTGTCAGGTCATAAAATGTACGACAAAACAAGAAGGAGGCTTTCGTGTGAGATTCGTCAGTGGATCTTTTGCCCAAAACAGCAAAAAGGCATTGGAGGTTTCTGTTCATTGGCTGCTATGTAACTGCACGGAGGTTCTGCCAATTTGTCGGTGCAGGCATGCAGGGCTTTGAACGCACTGTGGAGAAGAATTGCTACCAAATGAGCTAGTTAGTCTGCAGATGGATGGATGGAAAGATGTGTACTGTATACAGACAGGCAGACCAAGTGCGAGTATTCACTCATAGGTGTGTTTTGTTTGTGTCACATAAACAAGGCTTCTTCCTGCGCTCGCCTGCCAAAGGTGGTGACAGCAGCGGAGACGGAAGCCATTTCCTTGACGTGTTTAAAATGCAAATGGTTGTGTTTGAGGGAAAAGGGAAAAGTAAAAAAAAAAAAAAACTGAGCAGCTTGTCTGTGGGAGTGAGGTGTCATACACAACACAAAGAACACAGAAGACGCTCAGTACTTCAATTGCGGCTCGCACTCAGCAACAAACATATGTCTGATTGTTCCCTCTGACTCGGACGGCGAGATGGAAACGGTGTTTGATTATTTGTTTGTTACTTGAAATTGATCAGAACTTACCAAAGGTGACTTACGACCAGTGGCGATTCGTCTATAACTGCAAAGGAAGCTCACGCTACCTAAAATATCCAAGAAGTTGTACACAGCCAGACGCTGAGCATCTACTGACCACAATGGGGAAGCATGGAGTGGGTTGTTCTACTGCCCAAAACTGGACGGTCATTGGATCAATGCTGGGCTTTGTCCCGGCCATCGGACGGTCAGCATCTCTGTGGGTCTATGGGGTAGTTGACTGTCCCAGACGCTCAGCTCATGCATGATGATTCGATGATTTCTCTGAGGTCGAATCCTTCTTAGTTTGACAGTAAAATGAGCAAATCAGTGATCTTAAAGTATAAACCCCCACCGTAGCACTTTCAGTTTCAAGTTTTTCATTCCTTTTTTTCTGAACTGATCCGGAAACCATACCGAACCACAGCAACTTTTTTGTCTTTGTTAAAACGACTAAGAATGAGGAGTAGAATTTACATATAAATAAATAATAAAAGGTCGGACAAAAATGAGCTTCCCTTTCCTTGATTGACTAGCAGCCGCCACTGTTTCCGACATTCCCTTGTAAAATGGTAGTATCCATTCTCTGTTGACCAGTCCACAGATATGTTTTAGATGTTTAGCTCCACCATACAACCAACAAACTAAAGTACTCATGTGACCAGTGCAAAGTGGATAAAGAGCAGTATGCATGAGTGTATGGTCAGGAAAACAGCACTTTTTGGAGAATTTTGCACATCATCCACATTGTTGTATGCAACAACAACACACATCTTTTTCTTTTCCCATGCAGGTTGTGGGATTCAACTAGTTTTCATATACAGCCTTTTATTAAACACCTTCAAAAACCTCTTATATCCTTTTATATATAGTAGTGTTCAAACTAATAGCCGTCCAATGTGACTAACCAGATTAAGTACTGTGATTAGTATATTATTATTGCTACAATGGCAAACAAACATTAATTGAAAGGGGTGTGTTCAAAAACATAGCAGTGTGGCATTCAATCAGTGATCAATTTAGTGAAAAAGCAGGTGTGAATCAGGTGGCCCCTATTTAAGGATGAAACCGGCACTTGTTGAACATGCATTTCTCTTTGGAAACCTGAGGGAAATGGGTCTTTCAAGACATTGTTCAGAACAACAGTGTGCTTTTATTAAAAGGTTGATTGGAGAGAAGAAAACTTATGAAGAGATGCAAAATATTTTTGCCTGTTCAGCTAAATTATCTCCAATGCCTTCAAATGGAGAGCAAAACCAGAGACACGTGGCAGAAAACGGAAGACAACTATCAAAATGCATCGAAGAATGACCAGAATGGCAAAGGCTCAGCCAATGATCAGCTCCAGGATGATAGTTTGACCAGATGACCAGAGGACCAGATGAAAGTTTTACAGTCGGGAGTTACCTGTAAGTACTGTGACAGTTAGAAGACGTCTGTGTGGAGCTAATCTATTTACAATAATCCCCCACAAAGTCCCTGTGTTAAAAAAAAGGCATGTGTAGAAGTGTTTACAATTTGCCAAAGAACACACCAATGGGCCTAAAGAGAAATGGAGAAACATTTTCTGGACTGATGACAGTAAAATTGTTCTCTTTGGGTCCAAGGGCCTCAGACAATTTGTGAGACGACCCCCAAACTCTGAATTCAAGCCACAGTACACAGTGAAGACAGTGTAGCATCATGATATGGGCATGTTTCTCCCGCTATGGGCCTATTTATCCCATAGTAGGTATCATGGATCAGTTTGCAAATGTCTGGACACCTGAAGAGGTTAATACTGCCTTATGCTGAAGACGACATGCCCTTGAAATGGGTGTTTCAACAAGACAATGAACCCAAACACGTACTTGGTTCCATACCAACAAAATTAATGTTATGGAGTGGCCAGCCCAATCACCAGACCTTAATCCTTAAAGGGGTCTGCAACCTGCGGCTCAGAATTCACATGCAGCTGTTTTGTCCTTTTGGGGCTCCAACTAGTTTGTTTTTCTATAGTCACAACTTGGTCTCTTATGACGCCTTCATGAACCTTTCAAAGTACTGCGTTGGAGTCGAGCGTGTGTCGTGCAATTCTCTGCCAAAGTGCAAGGGGTAGTGTTTGTTGGCGAGTCAAAGTCAGAGAGACCATGATGCTGGTCGCTAAACCGACACAGAGTGGTACTGGAACTGGAACTAATCAATGTGTTACAACACTCTTATTGCGATTGCTGATCTGAAATTGGTGGAGAAGGCTTAGGAAACATGACTAATTGCCAGATGGCAACAGGTGTGGCTAGTCAGGAGGAACAGCAAAACGGAAAAGGAGCGTGACAGTACACTTAAGGAAACTAAGTAAGGGTATATAGTGCTACCTTCAGGTGGGTTTTGTGACGCCAAGTGGGTTTTAATTTGGTGGAAACAGGCCGAAAATGAATGCTTTGATGCCTGCACTAGTTGGCCAACTTTTCAGCTTTTTGCCACAACGTTCTACTTTACACGTGCGAGGCATGGTTAATAACCCAGCATTAACTTTGCCAACCTCACAGGCGACGCGGCAGCAAATCTGGTTACATCTCGCACAGGAATTGGAAAGACGTGTGTTCGTTTCTCATTGGAGGACTGAAGATTCCCCAAAAAGTGCAGTTTTCCTTGAAGATCTTTACTGGTTTTGAACGGTATTTGATTGAAAAGGCTGTTATGGTCCAAGATAAGGTTGATACCGCCTGAGTTTGGTACATTAGTAACGGGCAGACAGCTATTTACAGTCTTTCAGCAGTCCCAGCCCTTGACGTAACGTTAGCGTACTACATCAACATCGCCGCTGTCGTCTCTCCCTTGTAAGAACAAACATATCGACGTTTTTACAACCCTGCCACCCGATGATTGATCTACTTTTCGCATTTAACCGAGACTTCCCGAAGCGGCACCATACACACCGTATACCTTCCCCTCCTGACAGCCGCATTTTAACGCTGCAGAATTTAATCTTGTCGCTTCCAGCGCTTTTCAGCACAAGCGCACACGTGGGAGCCGACCCTCCTTGCAGTCACAGTGAATTAAGGGATGGCGGCGTCCCTCCCCTTGTTTGTTAGCGCGCACAGCCTCCCTCAAGCCACAAAGGACGAATGCAATCAAATTTGGTGGGAGAGGTTAAAGAGCGGACAACTCTGCCAACCCCCCCATCTGTGCACTTGTTACTCTTCACAATTGCTGTCATAAATCTTCTCAGGAAAGTAAGAGAGAAACCTGCAAGGGTATTTTAAAGGTTGTCAGAGATGAGATATAAAGTAACTTTAACGTCAGTCAGCGAGCCATCGGGAAGCCGGGATCGCTCCACAGAGGAGACGCATATAAGACGAGGCTGCAGGGTTTTGCGGCGCTTATGTGTAGATTTTTGATAGGACTAAAAATGACTTTATATAATCTCTAATACAATTCATGGCAGGACATTGCGATAAGTTCAGGGTCATGTTATAAAAGGACACAGATAGGATTTGACATTTCGTATGTAACACTGTTGCTCACAGTAAATGATGTCGTTTATCATCAGAAAATAATGAAAGTAGTTGACCAGGAAAAGGTTTAAGCTTCGCATGAAATGTGAGATATAAGAAGTGTATTAAAAGTATAAACCAGAGTATCACCAAACTTTGGGTTGGGAAGTTTTGTGAAATGCTGTAAGCCAGAAATTGTCCAAAGTGCGGTCTGGGGGCCATTTGTGGCTTGCAGCTGTTTTTTATTGGCCCACGGCGCATTCTTTTAAAAAAAAAAAAGTCATTCAATGACAAAAACCTCCAAAAAAAAAAAAA
>QODF01000041.1:1728702-1800113 GCA_024372805.1 Oostethus manadensis
GAGGGTGTGTTCTAACTATCGTGGGATCACACTCCTCAGCCTTCCCGGTAAGGTCTATTCAGGGGTTCTGGAGAGGAGGATCCGCCGGATAGTCGAATCTCGGATTCAGGAGGAGCAGTGTGGTTTTCGTCCTGGTCGTGGAACTCTATACTCTCGGCAGGGTCCTTGAGGGTGCATGGGAGTTTGCCAAACCAGTCTACATGTGTTTTGTGGACTTGGAGAAGGCATTCGACCGTGTTCCTGGGGGAATACTGCGGGGAGTGCTCCGGGAGTATGGGGTATCGGACCACCTAATCCAGGCGGTTCGTTCCCTGTATGACCGATGTCAGAGGTTAGTTCGCATTGCCGGCAATAAGTCGGACCCGTTTCCAGTGAGGGATGGACTCCACCAGGACTGCCCTTTGTCACAGATTCTGTTCACTACTTTCATAGACAGAATTTCTAGGCGCAGCCAGGGCGTTGAGGGGTTCCAGTTTGGTGGCCGCAGGATTCGATCTCTGCTTTTTGCAGATGATGTGGTCCTGTTGGCTTCATCGAGCAGTGACCTTCAACCCTCACTGGATTGGTTCGCAGCTGAGTGTGAAGCGGCTGGAATGAGAATCAGCACCTCCAAGTCCAAATCCATGGTTCTCGCCCGGGAAAGGGTGGAGTGCCATCTCCGGGTCGGGGATGAGGTCCTGCCTCAAGTGGAGGAGTTTAAGTACCTCGGGGTCTTGTTCGCGAGTGATGGAAAGATGGAACGCGAGATGGACAGGCGGATTAGTGCGGCATCTGCAGTGATGTGGACTCTTCACCGGTCTGTCGTGGTGATGAGAGAGCTGAGCCAAAAGGCAAAGCTCTCAATTTACCGGTCGATCTACGTTCCTACCCTCATCTATGGTCAAGAGCTTTGGGTAGTGACCGAAAGGACAAGATCGCGGGTACAAGCGGCCGAAATGAGTTTTCTCCGCAGGGTGGCTGAGCTCTCCCTTAGAGATAGGGTAAGAAGCACTGTCATCCGGGAGAAACTCGGAGTAGAACCGCTGCTCCTCCGCATTGAGAGGAGTCAGATGAGGTGGCTCGGGCATCTGGTTAGGATGCCTCCCGAACGCCTTCCTGGGGAGGTGTTCAGGGCACGTCCAGCCGGTAGGAGGCCTCAGGGAAGACCCAGGACACGTTGGTGAGACTATGTCTCTCAGCTGGCCTGGGAACGCCTCGGCATCCGCTGGGAAGAGCTAGACGAAGTGCCCGGGGAGAGGGACCTCTGGGCTTCCCTGCTTAGGTTGCTGTCCCCGCGACCCGACCTCGAATAAGCGGAAGAAATGGGATGGATGGATGGACAAATGAATAACAAAAAAATTATGTATTTCATTTGTCATGTTTATTTTATATTTTTCTTTATTTTGCTAATATTTTCCCCAGATATTATATTACTTTTTTCTTTTTCTAAGGAAAAAATATAATCTTATATTCTGGTCACTAATGATACACAGTATGCTTGTAAAAAAAAAACAAGAAAAGAAATAAAGGCCTCTGTTCCAATAGATGCCTTACACTTAATGGGCACTTGGTACTGCAGTTGAGTAAATAAATGCCACCTGCCACCATATGAGGGAATTGGGTATGAATAATACCAAAACTAATGTGAATGTAAAATGAAACCATTTTTAAAGCTTTGTTTCAGTATCAACAGTATCGATATCAGTAAAATAACAAGTGGTAGTTTGCAATTTTTTAAAAAGTGTAAAATTGTTCGAAGCTGCTTGACAGTCGTTTGATGACTCTGCATAACTGACCCAGGGGAAGTCATTTGGTGCCACCAGTTTGTTTGCATTTATAAATCCTAAGACCCCATATAAATTGTAACACTGCATCTTTTTATGACTCTCCAGGAAAGAAATACTGCCATAGATCAGGCCATTTGTGTTTGGTATATGCTGAAGTCTATCACGTTTTATGTTAATTATGTAAATTACAGGAGATATATCCGTGGAATTCCACAGGTTTTCCGGGAACTGCGTAAAAGTTTTATTTGTTGTGTAAATCTCCGGGTGCGATACAGTTTTAAAAGCCTGGCCTGTTTGTTTTGCAGACTGGCTTAATTTCCTCCGTCAGCATTGCCAATTATTTCTGCTGCCTTGTAAACAAACAAGAATGCAATTGTCTTGTTTCCACACTTGATCCGGGTCCAATTTTAGTGGGGAAAAAAAAAACTAAATACCGTTTTGCTTGTTAACAGGCTCGGAGCTAATGCCCAAAGCCCTGTCCACCAGGATCATCGGCGGGATCTGGTGGTTCTTCACGCTCATCATCATATCGTCCTACACGGCAAACCTGGCGGCCTTCCTCACCGTGGAGAGGATGGACTCGCCGGCGGACTCGGCGGACGACATCGCCAAGCAGACCAAGATCGAGTACGGGGTGGTGCGTGACGGAGCAACCATGACTTTCTTCAAGGTGCGGCATAAATGATGAAAATGTTTTCTTTCCTTACTGTACCAAAAATTAACCGAACTGTGACCTTCAAACCGAGGAACCCACCAAAGCGTGATAACGGTCTACCATTACACCCCTCTGGAAAACACAATTCGAGTATTCTCATTGCCTTTCTGTTAGATCGATTTTACATTTATGACCTATTTTGACGGGAGCATCAAATTGTAAGTACTGGAATGATTTTGGCATTGATTTGTTCTAATCACCTCAGAGAAGAGCACTTTGTGAATTTGTTCTATTTCTTCTGTCAGCTGTTATTCGCCTCCTCGTTGATGCTTCATATTCTACCGTTGTTCTTTTGCCTGCAGCATTTTTGACTTTTTTATTATAAACATTTTTATTATATTTTTGGCTTAGGTTTTGATGGCGCTGTTGGAAACCTAAAGTTGCCAAAGTTTGTCCAAGTTAGAACTTTTCATCAAGACATCATTTTTAGGACAATTCATAGCAGGATATATTTATTTTTTAGAAATACAATCAAGCAGTGTCTGCCCTAGTTTTACAGGCCTGAAAATATTCTTATACTTTTAGTTGTGGGGTTATTGTCTTCTATAGAAGCCACGGCATCATTGTTGTTCTACCTTGTAGCTTTCTGTAGGCACTATAATGTACATATAATTGGGTCGTGGTATTTCACATATTGTAATGAGCAGTGGCCGCACGGTGGCTGAGTGGTTAGCACATTGGCCACACGGTCAGGAGATCTGGAAGACCTGGGTTCAAATCTCCGTTGGGCTTCTCTGTGTGGAGTTTGCATGTTCTCCCCGTGCGTGTGTGGGTTTTCTCCGGGTACTCCGGTTTCCCCCCACATTCCAAAAACATGCATGTTAGGTTAATTGGTGACTCTAAATTGTCCATAGGTATGAATGTGAGTGTGACTGGTTGTTTGTCTATATGTGCCCTGCGATTGACTGGCGACCAGTCCAGGTTGTACCCCGCCTCTCGCCCAAAGTATGCTGGGATAGGCTCCAGCATCCCCGTGACCCTAATGAGGATAAGCGGCATAGAAATGGATGGATGGGGTAATGAGCAGTCATAAAGGTGCTTTAAGCTGTGACACATTCAATTTTCTGTTCTGTGGTTGTAAAACACTAAAAACTCTAAAAAAAAATAAAAATAAAATAAAATAAAAAAGTAAAAACTCACCAGAAGAGACGATGCACAAGATTGGGTCCACGAGAACAACATAAGATGAGTTGCAATACTTAACATTGATTTCAAGAAAAGCACAAAGACAAAATATGACAGGACAAACCAACTTTTTTATTTAACCATTTTTGGCTTTTCAATCATACCTTTTCCTTTTAATTTCTACTACGTTACCTTGCATTGCTCCTCACAAGGCTCCCTTGCTGCACTGTTGTGTGTGTATGCTAGTGGCCCCGCCTCACCCAAGACAGCAATTATTAACAGGAGGTCTCACTTGCGTCTAGGTGCTGAACACTTTCACAGAGTAAACGCTATTCCCGCCCCGTTTGGAGGCGAGAGAGGAGGAAAACAGACATGCGTGCACATGGCAATATATGGAGGCTGGCAAAATTAGCAAGTTAATGTACAGTTACTGTGCAATTAATTCATTTATTTATTAGTGTGAAACATTTTTTTTGAATGAAAAATGTTGCAATATTTTTATCTTGCAGGACCTTGTGATGAGACGCCCCTTGTACCTCAAGGAAAGAACCATGTCCGTTTTTTCTTTCTCTTTGTCTACCACTGCAAACTAGCTTTGTCAAGGTTCCAACTTGTCGTCCGAACCCCTTAACCACACACACATTCAAGATGAAAAACGCAATATACTTTGTGTCTGTCGCTCGCCTTATCTCCAAAGTAATACTTCATTGTCTTCTTATTAACATTCTACTTTTGAAAGTAAACAGGAGCGGCGGCTGCGTAGTTCAAGTGTAACACCGCCTCTCCCGATCTGAAGTGGCTCTCAGTCTTTAGACACCAATTATCCGGGATTAGACGTGGCACAAATGTGACCTGCTTATAAAAAAAACAAAACGGCATAAAATACTACAGCCTGATGCAACACAAATGGGGTAGCTGCGTATAGCTGCTTGAGTAGCACTCATGAGGATAAAGTGTGTCTGGCTTTATGCACTGTCGCCTAATCCTGTAACAAAGCAAATAGAATCGTGCCCATCTGTGGCTTAAAGGGATAAGAAACTGAAAGTAGTAGTCAAATGCTGGAAAATACACAAGACCGTTGACTCTCAGGGTGCATTCACACTTGTCATGTTCTGTTTGGTTAAAAGGAACTCCGGTTTCTGCTCTCCCCTGTGTCAGAAATCCAAGGTGTCTACTTACGAGAAGATGTGGGCCTTCATGAGCAGCAAGCCCAGCACGTCGCTGGTCAGGTCCATCGAGGACGGCGTTCAGCGGGTGCTCAGGTCCGACTACGCCCTCATTATGGAGTCCACCACCATCGACTACATCACCAGGCGCAACTGTAACCTGACACAGGTGGGGGGCCTCATTGACATGAGAGGCTACGGGATCGGCACCCCCCTCGGTAAGACCCCAAGAATGACCTCTGACTGTTGTACCTGTCCAGTGACGAAAAACATATTTCGAGCCACCGTTCAGCAGCAAAATATCCTGTTTTTTTCAAGTCGATCCAGCAGTTTTCCAGCATTGGAGGTAGTCTGAGAACCCTAACAGAGGTGGGACAACACCTGTGTGCAAGAGTATTTCAAAAAGATAGATTTGCACTGTTGGATCTTAAGGAGGTTCTAAGTAGAGCTTCAACATTTTTGTAAAGATCCCTTCCCATTTATTCTCAATTAGATTTAGATCAGGGAAATATGCAGGATGGTCCAAAAGAGTGAGTTGAGGAAGTACCTTGTCAGGCCAGCATTGTGAACTCAGCGTTGTCCTGTAGAAAAAGCCAGTCATTACTACAGAAGACGAGGGCCTTGAGTCATGAGGGATTCCCCCTGCAACACATCGCCACATAGCCAGTTGATGTTTGACGCCCCTGCACAACCTGAAGCTCAGTTGTTTCATTGAAGGATAAAGCACCTCAGATCATGAATCACGTTGGCGTCACCTTTACTGTGCCGATGGAAAACATCTCAGGTGGGATCTCCTTGTCAAGCCAGTAATGATGGAAGTCATCAGCACCGTCAAAGTTACATTTTTTCTCAACAGAAAATAAACATCGCTTTCATTTTTCAGTATCCCATGTTTGGTGCTCTTGTGCAAATTCCACATGGGCAATTTTGTGGCATTGAAAGAGCTGGCATTTGAAGACGTTTTTCTTCTTAAAATCCTTATCTCGCAGATGCCATCTGATGGTTATTAGACTGCACTTGGCACCAGTAACAACTTTCATTTGGGCTGGGCATTGTCCCATGGCTTCACCGACAGCCAGTTTTTGCCTTTGCCACCAAGAGATCTTTACAGTGTGAACAGACAGAAAATGACATTCTATCCACATTTCTGCCAAAGATTATTGGCTTGTAAAGGATGTGGTCCTAAACTTTTGATCAGCTGATGAACAGCCAATTTCACTTTGTATACAGAAATGTAAACACCCAAGACTCACTTCTCCCGGCCCGTTGGGGAAAGTCATTCTGCCGTTCTGTTTAGAGGGCAACCAAGTCGACCTGGAAGGTAGTATCAGAGCCTGAACATAGGTGGGAAAAGTTCTGTGTGTAAGGTTATTGCACAATGCCATGATATGGGTGTTAAGTTTAAGACCCATCCACCTTTTTTCTGCACTGCTCTTAAGTTCTGCATCAACATGAATAAAGGGGATAAATTTGAATCAGAATTTTTCCAGCTTTGGCAGCAGTAGTAGAGACCTAACAAATGTATGGTGACGCATACGTACAGGATAAGGGTAATCGGTAATGGTGGGACATGGCTGCGAAGTTTAGAAGCTGAGACTCACGTTGATGTATTCGTCAGCCTTTTTTTCGACATGCTGTGTTGTATAAATTTCTGTTTAACAAAGTTGACTGCTTTTCGGAGTCGTGGCAATGTTCCACTCTTACTTTGTTCTGTGTGAAACGCCGGATGTCCTGTCACGATGCTGATGCATCAATTTCTGTGTAAAAGAGGTTAAAGTAACCGCAGTTGACACTTACTTTTACCATTTTGGACAGGCATCTTGGCAGCCAATGGAGATCTATCGTTACCACTGTATAAAAAATATCAACTGGTATCGCCTTAGCAAGGTTTTCCCTTTTTGACGACGCACGGTTTCTTAGAGGACGCCTTTTTTTGCCACTGTGTGTGTTTATGGATGTCGTTACGCATCCAGCTGGCGCTTCATCCGAAAATCTAAAAGCGGGCTTATGTTGCTTCCAGGCTCGCCGTACAGGGACAAAATCTCCATAGCCATCCTGAACATCATTGAGGACGGACGCCTACACATGCTGAAGGAGAAGTGGTGGAGTGGGAGCAGCTGCTTGGATGACGAGCGCCGAGTGACGGGCCCCATGGGCATCCAGAACCTAGGTGGCATATTTATCGTGCTGGCATCTGGCCTGCTGCTCTCAGTCTTTGTGGCCATTGCTGAATTTGTCTACAAGCTGAGGAAGACAGCGGAGCGTGAGCAGGTAAGTGTCCGTCGTGAATCCCACCCACAAAGAAGCCTCCTATCTGATTTGGAGTCCATTAACACTTCTTTCTGCAAAGAAGGATGTTGCCGTGTGAAGCGTCACGGCTTATAGTTTACATGATATAAAAGGATCGGCACGCCTGCGGCTAATCTAATCCCTGCTTGGCCACAATATTTACTTATTTTAATAGGCATGAATGCAAATTGGAGCAAAGAGAATTAATCCATTACTCGACACCACAGGTGACCCCCTTTACTGTTGTAAAGCACTGCGCTGAGTTTAAGTGAGTGGCTGCCGCATGCTCCAGTGCTCAACTTGTTCAGAGCAGCACTAATGACTGGTGCTGGCAGCTGACATTGCTGGCAAACACACACACACACAGATGCTATATATATACAGTATGCTGCACAATGCATGTTGTGTACAAATTAGTCACATTAGCATATGCTCCACACACAAGGTGCACATGACAATCTTAACCCCTTAAGAACCAAAGTTGCAAAATTGCAAAAAAAGCCACATTGCTGAATTGAACAAGCCATTTCTGCAAATGTGGTGACTCATGTGCTTAATACTTTACACCGGGTGATGGCGGACATCTGTAACTTTAATCTTAGGAAGATTTGTGGGCGTGGTGTAGGAGTTTATAAACTTTCAACCACCGTGTACATGAGGCAGGGAGTCGGTCCACAAGCAGCATATAATTGTGCCAAGGCTTTGCTTGACCATGTTTGGGGTGGCAGCAAGACTACATGCTGACTCAAGTAATACAATTCTCATTATATCTCAAAGAATGTGTTATTTGAAATGTATAACAGAAATGAAAAGTATATAACATAATAATAATTATATATATATATTAATTACATAATAATTATATATATGCATGTATAATTATTATTATGTTATTAATCCATGTTATTGTTAAATTATTATGTATTGTATATGTATAATACACTTCTGGTCACACACATTTATGGATGATACACATGTGACACATAGACCACGTACACATGCTACAGATCACACACATGGTCCACACATACTACACAGGGATGCTCCAAGCGAAGTGCATGAACGCATTATGAATGTGACATTTGAACACATTTTGTGAACACTCTCTGCCGTCAGAGCAAATTAAAGCTAAGGCCTTTACCCCTTTGTCCCCCTGCATCCCTCTCCTCACCGACCCACCTCCCCTCGCCCTCCCTTTTTGCCCAGAGGTCTTTGTGCAGTGCCATGGTGGACGAGATCAGACTGTCGTTCACCTGCGAGAGGCGGGTGAAACACAAGCCACAGCCGCCGGCCGCGGCGAAGACGGATGCGGTGATCAACATGCACGCCTACAACGACCGCCGTCTCCCAGGAAAGGACAGCCTGAGCTGCAGCGCTGGGATGACCCCCGTCTTTCCATGACCCTGTGCTCCCCGCAGGGCAAAAGCCTCCTGAGCAACGTGTCGGGGGCAGTGCCCGAGACCAGAGACAATGGCATCGACGGGATCCTCCGGTTCACCATGAACCACAGTGACATGGGGACGCTGACCAAACACGGACATCTCAAAATGGCAGCGTCGGCCACGCAGGTATGACAACGCAGACCGCCGCCACCCGTAAAGACGTCGTCCCGGAGGAAAAGCGGGATGGTATTTTTATTCTGTTACACTCGGATGCTTAATTTCAAGTCCGATGTTTACGTGCGCAACACAAAAAAACACACAGAAATGTTGCAAATCGTAAACAGCGGAAGGCAATAAATATCTGATGTACTTTCAATTAGGGAGGGTCTTTTGCGGGTTTTTGTACCTCAGACGCAGTACCTACAAACACACTTTTAGAGGTTGTGATGTGTAATTTCACTAGACAAGCAGTTAACTCACAAGGAGAGTGGTCACTTTTACAAGATTGGATGTGTTCAAGCCCTCGTACACCCCATGTGACTTCATGTACACCGGTGGACTTTCATCTGTTTCAGACACCTCTGTTGCCAAAGATGTCACTTTTCCACAGACAGCCAGCGCCACTCGTGTGCAAATGGGATATAGGAATCAAAACCGAAAAACAGAACGATGGAACAAAAGGTCGCTCTTGGTTGCCGTGGTTTCAAACCGCATCACTCACGGTGCCGCTTGTATGCGATGTTGGCAAGTTTGTTTCATCTTGTGTGCAGTGGAAATGGGATTATAGAGATCCCAGCCGCAAAAACCAATGAACGAATAAATGAGCAAATGGAGGAATGGCCGAAACCGGCTCAGTCCCTGCGCCAAGTGTTCATCTGGTGTGCAATATCAAATGGGATTACAGAGATCCGAATAAAAAAACCGAATGATTGAACGAACCAACGTCCGTTTCGCTCGGCGTGTGTCATTCGTGCTCATTTGGAGGAAAACTTTATTCCTAAACAAATGCATTGGTGACATATATACCAAACTGTCGACTATCAAACCACATGACTGTTGGTACCACTCAGAAAGGATGGGCATCTTCACTGATTGGTTGTCGATTAATCGCTTTTTGAACCAACTGATTGGAAATGTTAGCAGTACTTTGCTGTCTAAAGATGTAAATTATGTTATTAAAATGTCAAATAACAATGAATTGGTTACTAATTATTACATAGAATTATCCCATTGCCAATTCAGGTGTGTCCAAAGAGGACCATTGACAATGACCAATGACCACAGCTGACCACAAGGGTCCTGTGTGTCCCGTACTTTGGGTTTACGTGCTTGCTGGATAATCTATGAATAAAATCCGGATTACGGTCACACTAAAAAGGAACAAAAGGTTATGAGGCAGGAGATATATCACAGCAGGTTTATGTTATCCTATACCTGATTTATCTCATCCTTCAACTCTGTATGCAGCCCTCAGTGGGCATACACTAAGTTTGTGTATGCGACTGTCCTTAGAGTTTGACAATATGAGCATCAAATGAGAACGTCCTGATCCCTGCATCAGTGCTGTCGACTTTAAATGCATCCTTGTCACACTGGAAGATGCCTGCTAGGGGTGTGTTCACACCTACCATGTTTGGTTTGGTTAAAAGAAACTGCCTTGCCTTGCTTGAGTCATTTGAACACGATCGGCTGGACTCTGGTGCACCAAACAAGCAGATCAAGACTGGGTCTTGGGCCAATTCCAAATGAACTTTGGTGCAGTTCATTTCACTTTTGCTGAAATGTGAACCAAAGAGAGGCACCGGTGTTAAAATGCCAAAAGCAAAAAGCATGCAGAAATAAGTCAAGTACTCCATCCATGCATACATCCTTCCATTCACCATCCATCTCCTCCTCCTCCTGAAACGCTCCCAGACCAGTCTCTCAACTGGTCTGGTAGCCGCCTACTAGTCGGACGTGCCCTGAACCCCTCCCTAGGAAGGCGTCTGCGAGGCACCCTGACCAAATTGTCGAGCCACCTTAACTGGCTCCTTTAAATGTGGAAAAGCAGTGGTTCTACGGTGAGTTTCTCCCAGTTTCTCACCTTATCCCTAAGGGAGAGCACAGCCACCCAGCAGAGAAAACTTGTTTCCCCATGATGGTGAGGGTGGGAACGTTTTTCAACTGGTATATTGCCTTTGCCTTTTTGGCTCAGGTCCTTCTTCACCGCAACAGACCGATGCAGAGACTCCTCTATTTGGGACAGGACCTAATCCATGACCCGTAGATGACACTCCACCCATTTTTGGGTGAGAACCATGGACTCGGGTTTGTAGGTGCTAATTCTCATCCTAGCCGATTGAGATCGGCTACGAACCAATCCAGTGAGGTCGATGAAGACAGCAAGACAACATCATCCGCATGTCTTTGCTCTGCTCTTTGCTCTGCTCTGCTCTGTAAAATTGTATTTTGCAAGCTTTTGGTGAAATCTAAGTTGGTAATTACAGCAGACTGTGAAAATAACGTCAATAATACTGTTTTTAACCCAGCGGACTACATTTTGGTTTGGAACATTACGTTATATTATTACCTTATGTCACGTAATATGTCACAAAATATGCCCAATCAAGTCCTTAATTTATTCCAACGTTCTTCACGGGGCAATATTTGGTCGCATGACAAAACTAGCAGTGTGAACGCACCATTTTCCGCACCATGTATCTTTTTTACATTTTTGGTCTGAACCAGAGTTGCGAATGACAGGTGTGACACCCTAGGTGTTCAAGTGGACCTACTGACAGAGTGCACGTTTGGCGAAAACCTCTGTGAGGTTTGCAAATGCTTTACAAGAGACGACATATATATAAATACAAAAAAATCAAAAGACCATGGAAGAACACTCCAGTGTGTAAAGCTTAGCATTGGTTGAGTAGAAACCCACTATATCATTGATTAACCCCTTCTGCAAAGTGTGTAGATAAAGATGAGAAGGAGAGGAAAATGTATTTTGCTACATTTCTACTGTTATAAATGAATTCTCTCCAGGCTCAAATGTCATAGATGATGTTTATTTCAATAGAGAGCTCACTTTAACCTTACTTCCTCACTTTAGCCCACATTCACGGCCATGGACCTTGTTTATTTATTGAATAGAAAATGCATATTATTATGGATATTATGGTTATATTGCCATCAGTCTGATGAGGGAAAAATATGTGTCTTTGTTGATTGTATTTCTACAAGGTAAAAAAACACGATGGAAACATTGAGGTTCCTTATGAGAGCAGTTTATCTTATGTATCCCCCCCACCCATAAGGGTTGGGTCTGTTATGGTTGACATATTCCCCTTAATATGGATTTTCATGCAGGTGATCAAAAAACTAAAAATGTAACTAAAAAATGATCCCTACCAAGAAAGTGTTAGATATAATGAGCTCAATGCATATTCCGTCTAACAGCTTCTCATAGAAGACCTGATAGTCACACACACTCACATAGCACAACCAGAGTTTCCCAATACACAGATTAACCCCATGGGAAAGTACCAGGGATGGTAAGATAATACACAGACATGCTAACAGCATACTGTAGCCGTAATCAGTTTGAGCCAGTCTCTCTCACACACATGAATGTTCCATGCCCAAAACGGACTCCTTTGCAATTGTTGGTGAGTTGCTATTAGGTGTCTATGAAAAGTTATTAGCGATAGTTCTTTTTTTTCTAAATCGCACGTACAATGTTTGCATGTGGAAAAAAATGATCCGTACAAAGTTTCATTGAAATCTGAGGAAAGCACTTTTTGTGTCTTTCTGCAAAAAAAAAAAAAAACCTGGAATATGTCAAAACCTGATATCCTTGGTGGAGGTAATTCAATTTATTCATTTAATTTTTTCTATTTAACATGTTCTGGTTTTACCAATGAGAATCATTTTAATATCATTCCGCATCAAATTGTATGAGATGTAAAGGAAGGAGTTCCCTTCGCAGATTATATAAATTTTTTTGTTTGGGGGGGAAGGGGTGTTTTGGGGGTCTGTCACTCTGCCTTTCCTCTTGAGTTGTGCTGCTCTTACCTTTGTCAGTTAAAAAAAATAAAAGAAAAACAACTTTCAAACATGTTGGTGCCAACCAGGGTTTTCTTTGTGGACATGGAGAATTTCTATGAATATAGTTTTTGTAAGTTTTTTTTACAAAAAAAAAAAGAAAAATATGTAAGGGGAGCGATAAAAGCAGGATTTACTAGTAAGTGTATGTAAACGTGGGGATATTCAACTACATAGTATTGAAATAAACATTTTTAAAAAGTTATGGAGATATTTTCTTTTTGAGACACTATGAATTATTCAGTTGTACAGTTTGCTGTATGGGTTATATGAAGTTTTAAATAAAAAAGTCATACAAACAGTATGTTTTGTGGTGAAGATCAAATGCCCGTCCTTGTGGTTAAGGAAAAAACAATCATTAAGCTAAATGGCATTCCAATTGTAATGTAATGTAAAATATTTTTCATGGCTGGCTGTGACGGTCTTACTCTGTGTGTTGAGCATGTTAAGACGAGCTGGGAGCAAGAATAAACGTGCCTCTCGTGTTGTTTCACTCAGAACTTGCACAACATCACCGTAAAGCTCTCGCTTTCATGAACAAGGTAAGAGACAACACGGTATAAACACGCTCATAACACCTGAGTCAGACAAACACAGCACTAGCATGCTCTGCTAAACTAAGATAATCTCGCTTGCTTCTGTTCACATGTCGTATGAGGGGTTTTTCCACCAACTTTTGGCAGTGTTTCAGCTCAACATTTTGAGTTCGGGGGTGGGGGGTGGGGGTATTTTTTGTGATGACATTCCGCCACAATTGAGTGGTCTGCTGTGGAAAACATTCCTTCTCGTGATGACAGCATTTCATGCACATGAAATTCTGTTAACGCAGAAATCATAGGGCCCTAAGATAGGACCACTCTAGCCTGAGGGGATGGTGTTGGATCCAAAGTGTTTGGATTGGGATTTAGGGCGTGCCTCTACCTTAACGAATATATACTTTAAATTCTGCACCATTTCACCACCTTTCTCTTAATATCCCTTGTTTGGGGTACTTTTAAAATGTAAAAAAAAAAAAAAAAAAGAAAACAGAGTTGATCATTTGTTGAACCTATTTTCCCATGAGGTACGTTGCGACTTTCGAGGCTTACTTTTGTCAAGAATCTTGGTAAATTCCAAATTCTATAATGTTCTACTTAAGATGAAAGCACCTATTCATTTTTTGCATATCTTATCGAAGTATCAAAAATAAATAAATAAAATGCAATGCATTTTTTTGTTGTGTTCCAGAACTAAGCAAAACTAGCGAAATAAACGCAATCGTCTCAGTGTGGCAATCAGGGGTGAACAATGGGAGAGACTGACCTTGCCGCTTACGAGACACCGACGTGTGTTAAAGACAGGGGATCGGAATATAAAACAGACTGAGCGGGAAAGGGAAAAAAAGTCAAGGGAAGCCCGGGCTGTGTTGAGAAGCAGCAGGAATATAATGAGCGATGGGCCCTAATGGGAAGATTTATTACCTTTCGCTATCAATTCATCCCGGTGGACAGAGCGGGAGAGCATCAAGAGCATGTAAAAAGAGCAAGAGGACACGGGAGAGCAATAAGAATGGTGGGAGAATAATAATAGTAATAAAAATTAAATAAGGGCTAACAGGCTACGCATCCATCGAGAGAACTTTAAAGAGAATTCCCAATTCTGATTCAACACTTTGTAGACATTTAAAAACAGTCTAAAAAATGGTTCTTCCAATGCTGCAATAATGCACATCATCCCTAAAAGTAGGCCAACCAAATACCCTTGAGCGACAATGAAAGAACATTGAACAAAAACGTTTAAAAGGCGCTTGCATGAAGTATAGCGCTCAATTACCTGGGAGTCTTTTGAAGATTTTCTTTTAAGAGAGAAACGTCTCTTTGATTTAATGTTAATGGGCCTCATGCTAATGAGAACTCCTCATCAACAGAACTTTTACATACTGATAAATAACCAGCAGGTATGTCAGTGCACTTGTTGGAAGACTGACTTGTTAAAAACCCAACTTGTTTGCCATTTGACTGGTTGGATAAGCAATTTGTTATGGAAGACTTGACTTGTTGTAAAACTTACTAGGTACAAAATAACATGTTGCAAGACTGACTTGTTGAAAAATCAAACATGTTGCCGTTAAGCACCAATCCTATTTTTGCCAGGACTCTAGAAGTGTGTAATTTCATTTGTGATTCATTATTAATGTTAGTGGGCTTTTTCAAAAATTGCTTTTTTCTTTCTTCAAATGAATAACAGTTTTAATCCGATTATTCATAATCAATCATGATTAATCACCATTGGCAACTATGTGTCACACTATGTGTTGTTTATTTTCCATTATGCCTATGTTCCTTTTTCATGCTTTTATTTTGTATATATTGTACAGTATATATTTAGTAGATCCTCCTTTTGCCGAAATAACAGCCCCTAAACACTTCCAATGAGTGTGTGGATTCTGGTTGACGGTATCTTTGACCATTCTTCAATACAAAACAGTTGGGTTTGATGGTTTCCCAGCATGAACAGCTCGCTTTAAATCACACCACAGATTTTCAGTAAAATTCAGGCCTGGGGACTGAGATTGCATTCCAGAATGTTGTACTTGTTCCTCTGCATGAATGCTTCAGAATTTGAGTAGTGTTTGGGATTGTTGTCTTGTTGAGCATCCAGCCCCGGCGCAACTTCAACTTTGTCTCTGATTCTTGAACATTGTTCGCAAGAATCTGCTGATACTGACTAGAATCCGTTTTCCTCTATTGGCCACATAACCCCACAGCATGAAGGAGACCCCACAGCAATTTTATTGTGGATGGCATTGTTTGTCTTGGAATGCTATGTTCTTCATCTGCCATGCCATCCCTTCTTATGCGCAAATAACACTATTTTAGTTTCATCGGTCCACAGCACGTTGTTCCAAAATGAAGCTGGCTTGTCCAAATGTGCTTTGGAATACCTCAAGCGACACCGTTTGTGGCATGTGCGTAGAAACGGATTCTTCTTTATAAGGCATCCCCTCGTGCAAAGTTTGCTGAATAGTTGGCCGATGCACAGTGACACCATCTGCAGCAAGATCATGCTGTAGGTCTTTGGAGCTGGTCTGTGGGTGGAGTTGGACTGTTTTCACCATCCTTTGCCTCTGCTTGTCTGAGATTTTTCTTGGCCTGCCACTCTGGGCCTTAACCAGAACTGTGAGTGTGGTCTTTCATTACCTCACTATGTTCCTCAAAGTGGAATCTTTCCACTGCTGGAATTTCTAAACTAGCTTGTTGTATCCTTCCCCCAAACCATGACGATGAACAATCTTTGTTTTCAGGTCATTTGACAGTTGTTTTGAGGTTCCCATGTTGTCACACTTCAGAGAACATGCAAAGAGGAGAACAACTTGCAATTGGCCACCTTAAGTACCCTTTCTCGTGAATGACATGACCTGTGTATGTAGGTCAAGGGTCAAGGAACTTACCAAACGGATGTTCTGCTAAAGGTATTCAAATCAATAAAACAACAGCATGACATAATTTTCCACACATTTGGCCTTTGGTTTGCACAGACGTCTTCTGCACTGGTCTTCGGCCTGTTGCCTTCGTACAGTCAAGTCCGCCTTGCTCGGTTGCACCCTTCCGTGTTGTCCTACCCAGCATGCTCGTACCCGGACCGGAGCTCTTTTTGATAACCTTGACAGAGTGGTCAGCGGGTGATGTTCGACTTCTCACTACAAGGCATGAAGGCTGTGCTACCTAAGAAAAGCCAGGATGGATGTTTAACCCCCCTTTTGCCCTGCTGGTCTAGTATTGTGAGTGAGACAAAACCATCTTGTCATGTCAACATCTCGGAAAATGGTGGTGCAAAGAACCTTGGGGGTCTAGTAGCGGGCTACCCTCCAAAAAATAGGAAAACCAAAACCTATACTTCATAATAGGACAGTTGTTGCATGGCATTCTCCTAAAGGGGGGTGTCTGCTGAATTTGGACACATCTCATGTTTGCGTGCATGTGATCCAACAATTATGCATTGTTGACCTTTTTTAAAAAAAAAGGATGCCAGTTCCCCAGCATATCAGACTCATGCGAGGAACCCCTCCCACAGGGTGCAGTGACAAGATGTATCCCGATGCTAACACGCAGGTTAAACGTGGCTGTTGTTTGCACAAGGGCATCTCATTACCACAAAGATGGAACCTTCCTGCGGGCTGAAGCGCAACATCCCTTTTCGCGTAAAGCCGAAAAGAAGCTTAAGCTACATCACTCTCGCGGCCCAGATAGAGGAATGGGGCTGACAAATCCCGACTCCTGCTGCAGCATACTGATGAGCAACAGAGGCACTCAAACAATAAGATAAGTAAGCTACCTGTTGGTGCTGTTTAGTGGAAGCCTTTATAATGTCAAAAAACTGTGGCATGTAAGCCGTTTGTTTATTTTTTAAAACTCAAATACAATTATATTAACAAACGACAAAATACATAAACCGTAAATTGATCACAAAATCTACAACAGAGACTTGCTGAAAATGGAATTGTGCAGGTTTTGTGTATTTATCTATTATTACTGATATTTATAACTGTTAATATTAGCCTCATATTCAAAGTGAACTTGTGATGGTAAATTGCGATAGCAAAACCTGTGTCAAGGACACTTCTACCCCGTTATAATAAACATAATAAGAGTCAATATGCCATTTAAGACATAAATAAGACTCATGCGCATGTCTGTTGCCGTAAAAGTGTTCCCTAGAGGAGTGGAGTGGTGGCCAGACAGGAAGTGACGTTGGGGGTTAAAAGTTCAGTTTCAGCTTGCCGTGGGTTGCAGCCACAACAGTAGCCGATGTTTTTATTAGGGAGTATTGTGCCTATTATGACATAACTCAAACCTGCAATAAAAGAATGTTGTACTGGTAAACAAGTCTGGTGCTTGTGTGTCTCTTAACCTAATACTACCCGACACCTAGTGACTAGTGTAGACTACTACGCCAACGTTTTTCTGTGCATGAATACTTTGCATTTTTAACAATTTTTAATTTAGGCGTTAGCTTGAATACGCATAATTTTTGAAGGATAATTGGTCGTATTCAACCATGACACAGCTTTATTAATAAATTGTAATATTTTTGAAATACTGTGACAAAATAAAGGTAGCGCTCCAAAAAATAAATAAAATGTAAAAATATAATATAATACAATAGAATATATATATATATATTATAATTTAAAATTATTTATGATAATAGAATTATTAGTCATTATTGTCCATCCATCCATTTTCTATACCGGTTATCCTTATTGTAAGGGTCGCAGGTATGCTGGAGCCTATCCCAACTGATTTAGGGCGGGAGGCGGGTTACACCCTGAACTGGTCACCAGTCAATCTCAGGGCAGAAATACAAGCATTCACACTCACATTCAACATGCATGATTTTGGAATGCGGGAGGAAACCGGAGTACCCGCAGAAAAACCACGCACGCACGGGGAGAACATGCAAACTCCACACAGAGATGCCCAACGGAGATTCGAACCCTGAACCCCCTGACTGTGAGGCCAACATTCATCCGAGTCATTATTGTATTATCACTAATTTTGGTAGTAGCGGTATTAGAATGACTTATCTGAAAGTAATGTGAGTAATATCTCACAAGTAATATCTGAAAAAAACTGAGAGAATAAATGTCTTATTTTTTATGACTATAATTTTTAGAATTAAGTAACAGTAGTATTTTTTTATCAGAATTATTATTGTCGTTATAACAATAATAGTTCCTATTATGTTATTGTTCATATTATTGATGTAATTATTATTATTATAATTTATAATTTATATTATACATATTTAGTGTTACTCTGTAATTATTCAGTAGTTTTACAATTATTCATTTGATTTAATTATTATGTAACAATTACGTAAATAAATAATATTTTTTGTATTATTAGGACCCCTTCTTTTGACATAGCTCTTGGCTGTGTTGTAATTAAAAATGAAAATATCTAACAATCAAATCTCATCAATAACATTTAAAAATAAAAATAATTATGTGTTAACCGTGAAATCATAAGTCAATGAATTGGCATATACAGAAAGATACATCAGAAATCAGAAAAACTTTATTGCCATTGTAAGTGAACAATTCACGAACTAGGAACTTTCTTTGGCGACTCAGTGCAAGGTAGAATTCTAAGTAAACATAGAGCATTAAATAAACATAGAACTAACTAAACATAGAACCCTGAGTAAAAAGTTGAAATCACTGATAAGTAAAGGCATGAGAGTGTTTTTAGTGCAGGTATTATAAGGTGCCAAAAATACTGGTTATAAAGTGAGCATAGTGCAAATTTTATAAAGTGTTCATGAGTTCAACAGCAGCAGGAAAGAAACTGTTCTTGTGGCGAGAGGTTCTGGTCCGAATGGACCGTAACCTTCTGCCAGAGGGGAGTGGCTCAAATAGTCCATGTCCAGGGTGGGAAGAGTTAGCAAGTATCCGGCCTGCTCGCCCCCGAGTTCTGGAGACATACAGGTCCTGGAGAGATGGAAGGCTGCAGCCGATCACTTTCTCGGCGGAGCGCGCGATGCGCTGCTGTCTGTGTTTGTACTTGGCAGTGGCCCCAGCAAACCACACAGTGATGGAGGAAGTGAGGATGGACTCAATAATGGCCGTGTTGACATGCTTGTTTATGTAGTCTGCCCCCGTGCTACAATGCTTTTAATTTCCACAATAGTGTGTTATAATGAATGCTCTTCCCATATTTTGTTGGGGCTTTATTTGTGCAAGATGGAAGCAGCACCTGTGGTTTTAATTAAACATTGTCAAAGACGTCCCCGACGGCCTAACCGACTGGATATTCCGTTGGAAACCGTTGGAAAGGAGGAACTGAAAGCTTCCTGTGAGAATTCCACAAAAGCTAAACTGACACTCATTGCCGTTAGGAAGCGCCTCTTTGGCACGAGGTCAGCGGCACAAGCGTCGTTTGGTGGCGGTTGGTGCCCTGAAAAGTCCTTCAAAGCGAGCCCGCCGGCCCACAGGCGGCATTCTAATGAGGTCATCAATAAGCGGCGACTGCTGCACCGCACCAGGGGAGTGAGAGACCTCATCTGTTGATCTGCGGCCGCCATTGAATCGCTTTCACCTGGACGAATGGGTTCCGCAATAATGAGAACACGCAGCGTAAAAAGCAAATGGTCAACATGACTGAGGGTTTTTGCACAGGAGAACAACAGGTTGGTCCTTTCAGAATAAAATAAACATCTGCTTTAAAGGAAGCTCTTTCACACAGGGATCCTGCAAAATTGGTGCATCAGCACTAGAAGTGTCATTCTGGCTTTTATTTGTGCATTCCTTTCACACGGAACACAACAAAGTGGTTTCAAACACATCACTGTATGAGAAGTGTCACCCAGTCCAGGCATTGTGAAATATCCTTTCACACAAAGGAAAGTTGAACCTCTTTTACACAGAAATGCCACAAAAGTGGTGCATTAGCGTTAGAACAGGACAGAAGACATTTATCTGCCTTTGCCTTTTACACAGAGGCCAGTTAAGGTGGGATATTGCAGTATGTGTGTGCATTTTCACACAGAAAAACTGTTGAAAAAAACATGGCCGTGAGAAGTAAACGTTACATGTTGAAGTTCACACCCTTGTCTAGGCATTGTGGAATATCCTTTCTCACAGACAAAGTGTGTTTTTGAACGTGAGGACAACAGAGTGGATCTTTCATAATAACGTAACTTGCTGGAGCCTCTTTCACACAGAGATCCTGCACTAGAACGGTAAACCTGGACTTACTTACGCATGTCACACAGAACAAAACAAAGAGCAACAAGATACTGGGACAGCAACAACTGCTTTCAACACAACAAGGTGTTGTCTCCAGTCTCTGTTTTATGGAATACCCTTTTCACAGAGTCCATCCCGCCTCTTTTACAGCTCTGATGGTGCCTCAGAAGCAGAAAAAAAGCTGTCTCGTCTTCATCCCCCAAATCTGTAAAATTTATAAAGGCTGTGTGAAAGGGGCTTGGGACACAAAAATGCAGCACAACACAAAAATAACAAACGTCATCAAGAAGTTATATTTGATGCCCACAGTGTCCTACTTTCAATTCCTAATGTCGTCCGTGTTAGTTTATTTGAACGCTGCCATGTACAACACCAAAACGAGCCCTCTGTTCTTTTCCAACCACAATAAGAAACGTAAATGAAAACGTCCCTGACAAACATACGCATGTCAGACTGACCGAAGACCAAACAGGCCATCATTCCATCCACCATAAACATCTGAAGTAGATTTCACTTATTTCATCTTGTTTACTTTTCAGTTCTGCATTTAGATTTATCCTTGAGCAACGCTGCCGCTGCGATAAAACTCCCGATAAGCCGGATTTTCTTTGTACCCCAGCCAAGGCGGCTCACAAGCAGCGAAGGATTAGCGCAGCGAGAGGTTAGAAGTGAGGCGGGCACACGTGCACACAAAAGTATGCCGATTTCAGGTGTGAGCAGATGCGGCAGCACGTTCATCCTCGTAGCGCGTTTAGATATACAGTATATTGCTAATTATGACAGGAGCAGCTGTTTGCCATGCTATTGAAGCAACAATTGGGCTTAATGAGTGAAACAAATGCAGTGTAGATCAACATATGGTAAATTGTCTGAACAAAACATTCACATCTTAGTGTTTGTTCTTGAGCTTCCCCTCAAATGTACCTGAGTGATCTGCAGGCAGCTTTGCTGGGAAGCAATGCATGATAGGAACCAGTTATTGTTTTTATATTGTACACTCACACACAGTAGATACTTGTCTTGTATATTTCTTACCTACCTTTTGCATGTTAAGTTGCTGTTTGAGGATTTTAGTGTATTGCAAATGTTGATCCAAAATCCAAGAACGTCATCGTCCAGCCAGCAGGAGGGTTTATAGGTGTAGAATCAAGCCATGGATATTCGCAATTAACTTAAATCTACTGTAGCTTTCTGACGAGTCGATGAATGAACCAGAACTGCAAAATAAATACACACTGTCACCTTTTAAAGACACAGAGCGCTTAAATCAGGGGTCAGTGTGACTGTGGTCAATGATTTCCCTGCACCAGTGTCCCTCCTCTGTCAAATAATCACCTTGATTATCCATTGATTTTGCTGTACACTTCAAAGTGATGGATCTCTGCTATCAAAGTGATTTCTGGAGCGTGCTCTAGTTGTTGCTGATAGATTAATTTCAATGTTCTGTCAGAAACGTGTCTTTTACTTCAGTGTGATCAACTGTTAGACAGCTAAAAGTCAAGGTAGAGTTTCAAATCAACACAAAAGGTAAGTATATAAAATGTAAATTGATCAATATTTTTAACCAGACCTGCCCAGGGTGTACCCTGCCTCTCGCCCGTAGTCTGCTGGGATAGGCTCAAGCATATCCCCGCGACACTAATGGGGATAAAAAAGCATAGAAATTGTAAGAATGAATGTTTTTAAATATTATGATGGGAATTTATTATTTGTATTATTATTAATAAATTCAGAATACACAGGACATAAATTCATACAGTATAGTAATTAAAAATATAAATCAATATAAATCAAAAAAACAAAATTAAAGCAGCTTCAGAATCCAGCTCATCCAAGGCCAATGTGAAAGGCTCAACGTTCTTGACCTCCCCTTGTCCTCCCACTGTAACAATGGTTACCGTCATCATGCTACACTATTTATGGACACCTGTTAAATAAGGCAATATCTCACCATCGATTTTGCTGCCCCCTTTGGCAATTTCTTTCCAAAAGACTTACGATTTGATAACCCAAGCGAGACCCATTGATTTTTCTATAAGCAAAAAAAAAAAAGTCTGCGCAGAGGGATAAACAAAAAAATAACGTTTTATACCTGCAAAGATTAATATTTGAAGACATTTGGTCACACTCTGTAAGCATGTATGAAGTATAGCAAACATTACAGGAAAAATGCCAAATTGAAAACAAATGTTGGATAAATTGAAGATTGCAGTACGGCGAGATGACGATACCATCCAGTGGAGTGTGTGCAACCGATCGCGAAGCAAGGGTTCATGGTATGATACTGTTTTCTAGAAGCCAACCCAAAGACACCACATAGATTACAATCACGCTTGTTGAGTGGTGAAGAAAACTGACAAAGACTAATGACTTTGTGCGTCTGCTGTGATTAAAAGGCTGCGCTAAACCTGAGATAATGGGCTGATATCCGCCGGGAGACGGCGGGCGGCGTCTGATAGTGAACCTGACGGCCGAGAAAGCGTCCGCCATCACTGAGGCGACTCGGCTGGCCATGCGCGTCCCATGGGGGTATGCTCCTGCTGTGGCTGTTGATTAGAAACAATAACCTATGCAGATTTAGCTTTCTTTGGGTTAGAGTTAGCTTTTTAGGGTTGGGTTTTGACCAGCCTGTGTCTTGCTGTGTATAAGAAATATACAAGACAAGTATCAATATGAAAACAACTCTCTTAACTGCTTCCCATCATGCTTTACTTTCCATTCCGCTGTAATGACATGGCAATGCAAGAAGTTATTGTTTTTTTATTCTACATTCATATTTGTACTAGTCTTGTATATTTGCTACCCACCTTTTGCATGTTAAGTTGCTGGGTTAGGCATTATTTCATAGATGACACCGTGAGTCAGATTGTTATTTTGAGTAATGACCTCCTGCGATTTTCGATGAGTTGACGTGCTCGTTGTGAGTTCTATTGTAGCTCGTGATTGACTCCTGCCAAAGAAAGAGCTACCACTTCCTCACTGATTGTCGCAGTATTTACATGATTAGTAGTAGCTCCCAAGTAGACAAGATGTTCAAATGTGGACATTAATTAAACCGCATGTTAATTAAACCGATGGTAAATTGAACACATCGGAATTCACGGTAGTTATTCCATTGGCTTTGTGTCCAGGGACAGAGGTACCAGCACCTAGTTTGTTATTTATACAGCCTGGTGGCCATGACTTTCCTATGCTAAGTTTTCATTGGCTGGTGGGGCATTTACAATTGAGCCCCAAGAAATCTGCCTAGCAACAAATGGCTGTGGAAATGTCAGAAAGAGAAACAGTTTGAGTACAATGAATGTTATTCCATCTGCTAGACAGCTAAAATTCTAATACACTAAATGATTTCAGAAAAATATTTCACAATGGAGATTTTCTTAGGAACATTTTACTTGATACTTGATTGTTATTCTCATTAATAATAAAATCAAAGTGCATTATTCTTAGTGTATAAAAGTGGAATAAAACCTTCTTATCCAAGTATGGAAAGAATCCAAAGCATACCACACTGTGTTTTACACATGTATCTATACATCCATTGTTTGAAAAGAAAATCTCATGATCCGAAGAATCCCACATCATGAGTTAAGGCTCCATCCATCCACATCTGCGTCAGTATAATAAATATAAAAAGGGCACACTGACATATTGTAGGGATACAATCATAGATGTTTGTTGACACGAAGTGGAGAAGCAAACAGTTTGGTTTGTGAGAGCAAACACAAGCATCGGTGCTTTAAATGTTGATGTTGGTCTCGGCCATCCTCAGGCCTTTACGCCATCCTGTATGCCTGTTAATTTTAATCAGTGTTCTGCGCCCTAATGAGAACACTGTATTTTGCACGCTTGTTGACCGGCCAGATGAGGATGTACCGAATGCAAGTCTCATTAGTCTCCAGGAGGGACCGCCAGTAGCGGCAACCCACAGCACAACCACCACCTACCTCTTTGGTGATATCAAATTAAGAAGGCCACAAAAGCCACGGGTGGGCCTCAGGAGCAGCATCTGAAGAAACGTGGGAATAGTGAATTGATTCTGCGCTGTTGTTACGACTTCAACTTGTCCGGCGAGGATGTTTTATGGTGGTATAACACAACCGGGTATGTGGCGGCGGGCCTTACTCCCAGTATGGTGGGGAGATGCCTCCAGCTGTTCGCTGTTTGTTTGCTGTCACTTAATAGCTTCAGCAGCCTGACAGCTACAAGTGGCAGCACCAAGATGGATAAAAATGATGTCAGTATCTGCTCATCTCATCAGATGCATGTTCGTCTTTTAGTGTTTCCTACAGTGTGCCATTGGAATTCAAAGTCAGTGTGTTCCAGCTGTCAGTTGATCAGGATTTGCAGTTAACATCACAATAAGTAACAAAAGAAATGCATTAATTCATTTCAGGGAGAAACTTTTGCATGCTAAAAAGTTGTAGTTAATCTTAAAACCTTACCTTTGATGACTTCTGCAATAAGTTTGCTTTCTTACCACCATCCATCCATCCATTTCCTACTGCTTATCCGAGGTTGAGTCGCGTGGGCATCAACCTAAGCAGAGAAGCCCAGACTTACCTCTCCCCGGCCACTTTGTCCAGCTGTTCCCAGCAGATGCCGAGGTGTTCCCAGGCCAGCTGAGAGACAAAGTCTCTCCAACGTGTACTGGGTCTTCCCCGAGGCCTCCTACCGGTTGGACGTGCCCTAAACACCTCCCCATGAAGGTGTCCGGGAGGTATTCTCACCAGATGCCCGAGCAAACTCATCTGGCTCCTCTCAATGCAGAGGAGCAGCGGTTCTTACTCCGAGTTTCTTCGGACTGACAGTGCTTCTCACCCTATCTCCATAGGTGAGGGTAGGAACGTAGATCGACCGGTAAATTGAGAGCTTCGCCTTTTGGCTCAGTTCTCTCTTCACCTCGGCAGACCGGTGCAGATTCCGCATCACTGCAGACGCCGCACCATTTCGCCTGTCTATCTTGCGTTGCATGCTTCCCTCACTCGTGAACAAGACCGCTCCCAGGTACTTCCAGTCCTCCACTTGAGGCAGGACCTCATCTCCGACTTGGATATGGCACTCCACCATTTCCCGGGTGAGAACCATAGACTCAGACTTGGAGGTGCTTATTCTCATCCCAGCCGCTTCACACTCAGCTGCAAACTGATCCAGTGAGAGTTGAAAGTCAAGGCTCGATGAAGCCAACAGGACCACATCATCTGCAAAAACCAAGGACCGAATCCTGCGGTCACCAAACCGAAACCCCTCAACGCCCTGGCTGCGCCTTGAAATCCTGTCCGTAAACGTAATGAACAGAATCGGAGTCCAACCCTCACTGGAAACGGGTTTGACTTATTGCCGGCAATGCAAACCAAACTCTGACACTGGTTGTACAAGGAATAAACCGCCTAGATTAGGTGGTCCAATACCCCATATTCCCGGCGCATTCCCCGAGGAACACCATCAAATGCCTTCTCCAAGTCTACAAAACACATGTAGACTAGTTGGGTAAACTCCCATGCACCCTCGAGGACCCTGCCGAGAATATAAAGTTGGTCCACAGTTCCACGACCAGGGCGAAAACAACACTGCTCCTCCTGAATCCGAGATACAACTATCTGGCCAATCTTCCTTTCCAGAACCCCTGAATAGACCTTACCAGGAAGGCTGAGGAGTGTGATCCCACGATAGTTAGAACACACCCTCCGGTCCCCCTTCTTGAAAAGTGGGACCACCACCCCGGTCTGCCAGTCGAGCGGCACCGACCCCGATGTCCACCTGATGCTGCAGAGTCGTGTCAACCAAGACACGCACACAGCATCCAGGCCCTTAAGGGTCTCCGGGCGGATCTCATCCACCCCCCAGGCCTTGCCACCAAGGAGCTTTTTGACCACCTCGGTAACCTCAGCCCCATAGATAGGAGAACCCGCTTCCATATTAGAAGACATGTTGGTGGGATTGAGGAGGTCTTCAAAGTATTCCCTTCACCGGTCCACAACATCTCGAGTCGAGTTCAGCAGCAACACTGTCTCCACCATACACGGTGTTGACTGCGGACTGCTTGCCCCTCCTGAGACGGCGGATGGTGGTCCAGAATCTTTGAAGCCATCCGGAATTCGTTTTCCACGGTCTCTCCGAACTCCTCCCATGTCCGGGTTTTTGCCTCAGTAACTGCTAGAGCCACAGACCGCTTGGCCTGCCAGTACCTGTCAGCTGCCTCCAGAGTCCCATGGGCCAAAACGTCCTGATAGGACACTTTCTTCAGCTTCAGCTTGGTGTCCACCAACGGGTTCTGAGATTACCGCCACGACAGGCACATCAGCTTCGATCAGCCGCATCAACAATGGAGGCACGAAACATTGCCCACTCGGACTCAATGTTTACTGCCTCCCTCGGAACATTGTCAAAGCTATCCCGAAAGTGGAAGTTGAAACTCCTTCTGACAGGGGTCTCTGCAAGACGGTCCCAGCAGACCCTCACAATGCGTTTGGGTCTGTCAGGTCTGACTGGCATCCTCCACCACCTTTGGAACCAACTCACCACCACGTGGTAATCAGTTGACAGCCCCTCTCTTTACCCAAGCGTCCAAAACATGTGACCTCAAGTCCGACGACACAACCACAAAGTCAATCATCAAACTGTGGCCCAGGGTGTCCTGGTGCCAAGTGCACATGTGGACACCCTTATGCCTGAACATGGTGATCGTTATAGACAATCCGTAACGACCACAGAAGTCCAATAACAAGACAACGCTCGGGTTAAGATCAGTTGTTACCACATTGATCCAAATATAACAGAACCCAAACGAATATATGAACCCTCTTTTTTTCCAAATGTTTTGTTTTTGTATCTAACTAAGGAATGGCAAAAATGATGACAAGGGAACCCCCAGTGTAGACTAAACTACTACATATCACAGTTTAAATGCATCTTCTGAATGCCTTGTATTTGTATTTTAACTCTATCCATCCATCCATTTTCTATGCGGCTTATCTTCATTAGGGTTGCGGGGGTATGCGGGAGCCTATCCGGGCTGACTTGGGGCAAAATCGAAGTAAACCCTGGACTGGTCGCCAGCCAATCGCAAGGCAGACAAACAACCATTCCCACTCACATTCATACCTATGGACAATTTAGAGTCGCCAATTAATCTAATATGTATGTTTTTGGAATGTGGGAAAAAAATTGTGTATTTTGAAGCAATAAATAAAAAAATAACGGAAAAAAAAGATCAATTTTTTGAAAAATATTTTTCTACACAAGAGAAAACAAAAGTTTTTCTGTTCAGTAGCGGTGGATCAGAGGTTTCACTGTGTAGGTCATATTGTACTGAGCAGGTGCAGTACCAGTCCAACATTTAGACACAAATTCTCATTTCATAGCATGAGAAAAATATACTGTGTGATGCAGAGGTTGAATTTCCTATTCATGACACTTTTCCCTTTTCCACTAAAAAAGCCAAAAAAAAAGCCAAGAGTGACAAACTGGAGTTAATTTGTCAGATGCTCACTGAGCGTTCTCTGAAACGCGCACCCGATCCGAGCGAAACGTTCGTTTGTAAGTGAGATCACCCCTGTTGAAATATCTGCCTCTCTGACAGCCACAGGCGCCGCCAGTATATCATAATGTATGACAGCAATAACGCTTGTGACAGAAGCAATATTGAGTCTAATCAGGACATTATTAAATGGCCAACCAATACAAATCTGTATTAAGCGTGCGGAAATGGCAGCAACGTTAGCACATGAGTAATATGAGGTCAGTCGTAGCGGGGTCCATCCATAACTGATGACAGGCAGAGGCGGGATTTTATATAACGCATCACACGACAGGACAGAAATTAATATTAATAGTATAACCGTACTGACCTGACTATTTTTTCCATTATATTTGAAAAATAATACATGCAAACCAACAGGTGGTGCCAAACGACTTCTCCACAGGCGAGTCAAAACTTTTCTTCCATTTTAGGATAGCTCTCCTGTATCATTTTTGGCGTTTGAGTGACAAAACATTGCAAGTGCGTGTTCTATGCAGAGGTCGGACAAAGTCAGTGTTTTGCAAGTGTCAATTAAGTCTTCAATCCCAAGTCATCAGCTTGAAATGTTTGAGTCCGTACAAGTCAAATATGAAATACATCAGAATCAGAATCAGAAAAACTTTATTGCCATTGTAAGTGAACAATTCACGAACTAGGAACTTTCTTTGGCGACTCGGTGCGACGTAGAATTCTAAGTAAACATAGAGCATTAAATAAACATAGAACTAACTAAGTAAAGGCATGAGAGTGTTTTTAGTGCAGGTATTATAAGGTGCCAAAAATACTGTTTATAAAGTTATAAAAATCAATTGAAATACAAAGACCTTGTACTGTGCGAATGCAAATTAAATTATCCTTGGTAGCATGTTGACACATCCGTGTATTAATCAGCGCCACTCTTCTGCTGGCAGAAATGTCATCCACACCCTCGCTGTTTGTTCTTAAATCTGATTGGATGGTAATTATTGCATTCAGTGAGGCAGATTCTGAGGGAAAATTAATTGTCTTTCTGGAAATTGCGTCACTTTTTAGTCAACACTCGCTGAAAATCTCAAGTATTTACAAGTCATCGAACTAAAGTCCAAATCAAGTTTCCAGTCATTGATGTCAAAGTCCAAGTGGAGTCAAAAGTCTTTGATGATATTGTCAAGTCGAGTCTGAAGTAATTAACATTTTGACTCAAGTTTAACTTGAGTCCAAGTAGCGTGACATGAGTCCACCCATATGGTTCTATTCATTGGGGGAGAAAGTATTACATTTGGTTCTTGAGACCGCATTGCTATTGGAGAAGTAGCACACAGTTAAAGGGTTTTCGTATTGTGTTAAAGAATTAGAGCAATATAAGAGCAATCAGAGTGAGTTAAGCTTGTATATGCCATCAGTCAAATGTAACAGTTGTGCAACTCTGTTTGTGCTATGTGAGTTCTATGTCAAGAAGACCTTCTGTGAGAGGCTATTAGACTGGCAATGCACTGAGGTAATAGACTGAATCTAAGGGTGTAACAATAATATATAACATAGCCTTTATCCTAGACTCTTTCCAATCACAGGAACATTTACCCAGGATTTTGCATAACCTTGCCGCATCTCCAGCAACATTACTGTACACTACCAGTACGCACATACATACACACACACCCACACATCATGCTCACTACCCTGCTCGGCGTACTATTAATTTCATTACAAATGCGTGCAACATCTTATCCCCTTCTTTTCCACTGATAAAATACACCAAGGGTGCACACTTGGGGTGTTGTTTATGCTCTGTTGCATACACATCACACACATGCACACTCACACATCACTTCTATTCTCTCCCGTCAAAACAGCACTAACATTGGAAATCTGTTGGTCACATGAGGTGATATTTTGCATAAGTTTCCCAATCACACCAAATAGACTTTGTTATATTATTATTATGTTTGTGTTTTGAGGCATTATTTAATTAGTAAGTACAATAATCCCTCATTTATCACTGTTAAGCGGTTACAGATCTGACTGTGATAAGTGAATTTCCTCAAAGTAGGATTTTTTTATTTCTAAATTGAGTATTTTTATAGTTGGAGCATAGAAAACCTGTTTTTTAAACATTAGAACCCCCTAGACATGAAGTATCACCCCAATAGTCACCTTTACACTCATATTACCCAAATATAGGAGACATAATAAGAGTACATTTTAAGACACGAATAAGACTTGTGCTCATGTGTGTTGCATTTAAAAAAGAAATTCTTAAAGAAGAGGAGTGCGTGGTGGACAAGGAGTGATGTTGGGGGATCAGCGATAGATAAATGATGACGTCCTTAATTCCCACTTTCACCCAGACTGCATAGGGTAAAGTTTGTGGTGGGTGTGTTGCCTTCATGTGATTCCGTTCCATGGTCTTCATCACATGTGATGTCAGGACTACCGGCCTGAAGTCATTCAACTCAGGATGCAGTGTCTTTGGGAGTGGAACGATGCGGACATCTTCCACAGCTGTGGAACCCTCCCCAACCCCAAGCTCAGGTTAAAGATGCATTGTCAAGGATCTGCAAGCTCCCACGCACAGACGTTTTCAGAAGTCGAGGTGGCACTTCATCCGGACCGGCTTCTTTGCACCACACTTAGTAGAGCTGCTGTTAATTTGGGTTGTGTGAGGGGGACAGGGCAAGGAGAGGTGTCTCCTTCCGTGTTGATGACTCGCGTGGGGGCTTCTGTGTGTGGGATGGGCTGGTCAAACCTGTTAATAAACTGGTTTAACCGGTTCCGCCTTCTCACATTCCCCTCATTGTGGCACTTTGAGCTGCAGCCGGTGATGGTCTTCATTCACTGCAACACCTCCTTCATGTCTTTGTTCTGCATCATTTGTTTCTGCACTGCTCCTTTGGTCCCATTAGCTGGAATCTTAGTTCCTTCTGTACCTGATTAAACACTTGCGTGTCACATCTTTAAAGCTTTTCTTTAGGTTAAGAAGGTCTTTGATGTCACTTGTGTTCCCGAGCTTGTTGTTAGCAAAGCAGTGTGCAGTTCTTACTTCATCCAACATCCATGCAGAAGTTGATGTAGTCCATGGTGCCGTTGACCATTTCTTCTGTGTGGGCTTGCACTGCATCCCAGTCTGTGGTTTGGATGCAGTCTATCAGAGCCTACTCAGCCACATGGGACCACTTCCTGAATGACAGTAAGTTCCTCACTTTTAATGTGTGTAATGAGGTTTCAGCAAGACCCGGTTGCGGTCTTGAGTTTCATCTTTCTGTGGGTTACTGCCACAACAATAGTCTGTGTTTTATTTAAAGATTGCTGTGACTGTTGTGAGATAATTCAAACCTGCAATAAAAGTCTGTTGCTCTTGTAATCAAGTCTGGTGTTTGTGTGTCTCACGGAACATTACAGTAACACTGACACCTATACATTTAATAATGTATATACATACACCATACCAAAAATAATTCCCCAAACCCTAAACTTTCACAGATAAAATGACCATTAGACAAAATTTCTAATTCCCATGAACTGTTGATGGGCAAAGGCAACTTTTTTACCGAGTAAATGAATTCCTGTGGTAATGTTAATGGAAAAGTGGTTATTGTAGCCTCTTTTTCAGGTGACTGACCAACCACCCACATCTATCTGTACTCCAAGGTAATGCGGTGGCTATTTGACTGACGAGTACCATCCTATTAGCAGGAACTAGTCTATTGTCCTAATCACACTGTTACCTCAGTAACCCCTCGGCAAAAGAAAGCCTTGTCGATCACACTAAAAAAAGAGGTAGCTTTTAGTTGTAGCAGTACTCCATAATGATAAGTGCTCTCAGGGCTTCCCATTACCATATGCCAGGAGGTGGTATCTACTATATTTATCTAACAATGGCGTCTTAATTGAATGGAGTAGTGGTGTAGTGTGTAAAAAAATATGAGAAGAACCCAACGCTTTGTCAACGAGACGTCGGTGGGAACAATGTCATGGAAGAAGGGCGCATCTATTTGCAGTCGTCAAAAAAAAGCAAATACAAGCGGCAGCAGCGGCAGTCGGTGCTTAATGGAAGTCCTCAGTGTATCAGTCACTGCTGCCTCCCCCGGCTTAGCAAGATTGAAGACGCCATATGTTTATCAGGAGCTTTTCCCAAGTCTTGTAAAGTGTCAGTGGTTTTTTTTTTCTGACACAATTCGCTCAGACAGCAACTTTTCACAGTGTTTTTTCAGTGTAGTTTGGCATTACTGTAAAGACACTGTTGTTCACACTGTTGTTTCTCAAATAGAGCATAGAAAACATCTTTATGACTTTATAAACGCCAGTTTTTACCACGAATAAAGCCCATACACTGCTGTTGTTTTTTGTTTACACCACATTGCACAACTAGTACGGAGTCACTGCAGGACACAAGAGAGGATGTTGGATGTTGTTTTAAGCATTAGCATGCTACCAAGCATAGCTTCAATTTATTTATTTTGAACTTTAAAAAAAAAAAAAAAAAGGGTTTCTGACGGAGTGGTTAAAAATTTCAAATTAGGAAGGCAACAATTTACCACTTCCACACAGAATGAGAGAATAGCTCTTCACTAATCTAATCTAACGTCACGTCTTATCCGTGTTACATGTCTTTTATTTGTTTTTCCTTAACATTAGGACAGGAGTCAAACACAAAAAAGCAATGATTAATTAATTAATTTAATGAATTAATTCTTGGTAAACCGCGACAGAGTGAGGGAGCGATGTTTGAAACGCAAGAAAATAGAGGGTAGGGTAGAGACTGTAGGTAGATCTGCACTGTTCATCATGAATGGCGTCAAAACAAGCAGGCCCATATAATTTCAGACCTTCTCCGTGTCGATCACTGAAAATTCATTCACACCATATCTTCTACATGTTGACAGTATTTTGTTTGTTTACATTACATCATTTAACTTTTGTTCACTTCCTGTGAAAGGTAAGGGGGCATAGGTGGAAAAATAACATATGTAAGTAACTAGAATAAAAAGATGGTATCTAACTTGTACAGTGTTAAAGGAAGGAATATATCTATATATTTTTTAAATGGCTTAATAAACGTATATATGGAAGTTCAATATTCACTCAACAATAGTGCTTTTTACCACAACAAATTACTGTATAAGAATTATTTTATTTGCTCAATATACATTAAACATACACAAATATCAGCTTTCAAAAAATAATAATGCTAGGTTTTCATTTAAACCTAAATTAATGTTATATTAAATTATATGATGTTGTCATTTTTATATTTATTTTTCTGCGTTATTATACTT
Organism: Oostethus manadensis; assembly: GCA_024372805.1. NCBI lineage: Eukaryota > Metazoa > Chordata > Actinopteri > Syngnathiformes > Syngnathidae > Oostethus > Oostethus manadensis. The sequence goes on from QODF01000041.1 coordinate 1,761,735, forward strand.
TACTATCATCATTTATGTTATGATACAGAATATTGGAGTTATTGCTTTTAATCATTTCAGTCCTCAAGTGAGAAATGAGAGCTACTGCATATTGTATCGTGTTTTGCAGAGGGAAGTGATGAAGGCGTGACATTCGTTCTCAACCTCACTTGTATGTTGGGGTCAAAGTAACAGAATTATGTGCAGGTCCTGGTATTGATTTCCACTTTCTCCTCCTGGTAAAATAAGGTTTTTTTCTACTTGTAAATATTCATATTTCCTCATATGTTCTATCTATCGACTGCAGCCCGCTACCTCGCAGATGGGGGTGGAATTCCGCCCACATCTACATCGTGGTGGCATGAACTCCTATAATTTGCTTGATAACCTCTTGTGGCGGCGCCGGTAGTATAACATCCCCAGCAAGCCGCTATGTATTGTAAACAGCGTTGATTAAAGTGCATTATCTCGCCTGCCTTTTGACAGTCGCGTATCCGAAGCTGAGCTGGAAGAAGATGCGCGGCTGTCAGACAATAAATCTAAGTCATTTCCGTAGGTCTAAGCGTGTATACAGAGGAGCGAGGAATATAATCTAGGCCATCAGCATTTGCAAAGATGTCAAACCTCATGTCAAAACCTGTTTTTACCCTTCTGCTTTTATTTACGCTGATCACACTTTGATGCAATGAATGTTTTTAACATGCACCACAACAAACTTCCCCCTGTGGTCACGAGGGGTGCGGAACATTCAGAGTCACCTGCAATCAGAATTGATGTCGATTTGCAGGATGAGGTTTGTGTGCACTTCATTATATAGCAGAACATGGCTGCTGGATAGAAATATAAATATAGAATGTTCTACTTTCCCAGGAGTGAAATCCATAACTACGACCGAGGGGCTAAAGAGTGAGCGGGGCTGGTTGTGTGTGCTGAGCGTAAACAAGAAGGAGAGTCAATAAGGAAGTGGAACCCCAAGGGAATCACGACCAAATAAGGAAGTCGACTGGACATCACAGCAGAACAGTACTTCCATCAGGGTTATACATGGCTGGACGGATGCAAGGTAATCCAAGCGGACCTGGAAGTGATAAACTTTTCGAGTATATTTATTTTCACTATTCCACAAATGTTTAAGAGGATTACCTAAAATGTCGACACCTCACCTATGGTCATGAGTTATGGGTCATGACCGAAAGAACGAGATCGCGGATACAAGCGGCGGAAATGAGTTTCCTTCGTAGGGTGGCGGGACTCACCCTAAGAGATAGGGTGAGGAGCTCGGCCATCCGGGAGGAGCTCAGAGTAGAGCCGCTGCTCCTTCACATCGAGAAGAGCCAGTTGAGGTGGCTCGGGCATCTAGTCTGGATGCCTCCCTGGTGAGGTGTTTCGGGCATGCCCAGCCGGGAGAAGGCCCCAGGGAAGACCTAGGACACGCTGGAGGGACTATGTCTCACAGCTGGCCTGGGAACGCCTTGGTGTCCTCCCGATGGAGCTGGAAGAGGTCGCCGGGGACCGGGAAGTCTGGACTTCCCTACTGAAACTGCTGCCCCCGCAACCCGGACCCGGATAAGCGGAAGAAAATGGAATGGAATGGAAAAATAAAGATTAAAAAATTAATAAATAATAATAATATTCATCTTGATTATATAAGTATATAATAATACAATTATAATAACAATAATGATTGTTATTATATTATTATTAATAATAAAAATTGAATAATGATTTTTAATTATTATTATCCCTCCATTTTCTATGCCACTTATAATAGCACTGGCATTATTATTATTATTATTATTATTATTATTTTTATTATTATTATCCCTCTGTTTTCTATGCCACTTATCCTCACTGGTGTCACAGGGATGTGCTGGAGCCTATTATTATTATTTGTACATTTTATTTTATTTATTTAGCGCATAGACACTTCAACACAAACAAACAACACAAACAATATAAGTCTATAATGTATATTAAAGGTATATATGAAAGTATATTGAAATAACAGACAGGAAAACATGTGACATCCCTGTTTCAGTTCTCCTTCCTGCAAGGCTCTCTGACTGCAAAAAGCCCATAAGACCCTTTTGTTGCAAGCTGACATAATGATGGACGGACCCCAGATGGGACCTTGTCAGCGGGCCGGACGCCATCATCTCAGCTGGATGGGAACGTCACCGCGCTGTCGGTTAACGCGGAGGTAAATTGAGGACTGTAAAACGGGGTCAGCCCTTTGACTGGATTTTTTGCCTTTCCACGTAGCGATGGATGCATGGATGAGCTGTCCATTTGCCAAAGTAATCGTGGCGACTGATGATGATTGCATCGTAGGGAAGTGGATTCGGAAAGGTATCGTCCAAGCACAGAACCAAACACACAGAAACACCATCACACACAAAATGCTGCACATGGTGACAGAAATGCTGCCGTACCCATACCCAGACTACTAGGGTGGCGGTAGATATTTTACCACTTCTTTTGGGACATTTTAGGGGAAGCTGAGCAAACCTTGCAATGGCCGCTGGAATTCCATCCTCGGCCCATTGAAGGTTGTTTCTGGTGCCGAGTGCAGTCCATTAACCCTCAGACGGCATCTGCAAGAAACATTGTCAAAAATCAAGGATTTCCTTCAAGGCTTTAAAATTGCCCGTTTGGAATTTGCATGAGGGCACCAAACGAGACAAGTTTTCGTGAAGCGTCTGTTTTCGTTTAATGGTTGTTTGGTGGGAGTGGCTGCTTGTGAGTGTGTGTCTGTTTTTCCTCCCCTATGCAAAATGACGCACACGGAAGGTGAACCCCAGGTGGGTGATTTGGCGTAAAAGAGGCGGACAGCAAAGTCCGTTTCAATCATCTCTTTGTGTGTGACCAAGACGGGAGTGCTCTTTGCCGTATTTTCTGTTTGTGCAGACATTTTGTTTATCGTTGTGTGGCTTGTTTAGTTTTCGTAGCGTCAATGCTATGTTTTGCTTCGTGAGTGTGTTGTTTTGATCCGTTTTGTATTTTGCCGCTTTTGTGTTTTCATGTCCTGGTTAGGAGGATTGTTTTCTGTTCCCTACACTTTTTTGTGTTATTATTGTTATTTGCTATTTCTGTTGGTAAATATTTCATTTTTTTCCACTGACCTGCCACTCTTTTATTTTTCTCTGCCTTGTATTTTTTTTTCTTGCACTTTTCTTGTGTCCCATTCTTCACTAGACATATGTACAAATCACTTAGCTTTTTTGTGTCACTCCAATTCCTTCTTTTCGCATTTTCATGCTCTACGTAGAAGCTCCTAAAGATTCAATGATGCAAAATGAAGATTTTTGCAATTTTTCAACTGGTTTAACTTGACAAATTTTATCATAAGATAAAATAAAATATGTCTTTTATTAAGGGAAATTCCAGGTTACAGCAGCAAAAGTGCAAAATTGCTGTAATATTAATTATACACAAGTTGTATACGCTATTTACAGCTGTGTACATGTTGAAAAATGTATATCGCATGATAATAACTCATATACTGACTAATAAATTATGAACTGTATAAATCCAAGAATTAATTATGATTAGGACTGTCAGTCGATTAAAATAATAATTTTTTAAAATTTCATTTTTTTCATCGTTAACTCATAATTAATCACATTTAATAAAAGAAATATGTTCTTTTTTTGCCCAATACGTTTTACGTTTTACGTATACATATACCGATACACAGAACAATGATAACTACATCAAATTGTATGAGTCATTATTTAGTTAAAAAAAAATAACAGTTAGAAATCCCCCAGTTTGTTAGTGTTTAATGCGAGCGGCGATTTGTCCTACCATTGTTTGACGTTCTAGAACCCACCAGATACTACTATATTGTATTTTACCCTTTTTCTTTCACCTCATGTTTGCTTCCAAATGCTGATACTATGTGGGAATGCAAAATGTGAGTATCATTTGACGAGCTTCTTGAGTGCTAATGTGCATATTTGTGTGGTGCACCTCTCAGGCTCAGACTGGTGGATGGTCACTCACTATTCATTTAGTCCCTTTGACAGCTCTCGTTATGATACATGATTGATGTTATATGATGATGGTATAATAATGACGATGATGATACATATATAATAATTTTAACTCATATTGTGCATGTGTGTGTAGGTGTAATATCTTGTTTATGTATTAAAATGTGTAACATGCTGCATATTGTGTTAATATAGCAGGCTTTAGTGTTACAAAAAGGAGGTGGGTGTAAATAAGCTTGTCTTCTTCCCGCTCCTTTTCGAGTCAAATCATTTTCTGTGGTGTATTTTGATTATGTTTTGTGTATCTGCCATAAATGTATTGATATATTTTTTGCATGTTATTTTCTTCTGTTTACTGTACCCAGTGTGGGTGCGGTGTGCACAGTACATTTTATTTTGCAATAAAGAAGCGATCGAAAAATGCTTATTACACGGTTATTATGGATAAGACAACACGAGAAAAACAATAAACACATCAGGAAATGAGCATTGACATCTCATCACGCTGGTACCGATCCGATACCGATACTACCCTCGGTGTTATTGGATCTAACAAGCCCTCCAGGAAGGTCTAACGGTTATCAGCTTTGCATGAGGAGCGCTTCGATCCTGCAGCAAACATCCAAGACAGAGTTTGACAAAGTCGACTATTTTGTCCACAGCAAACATAGCAGAGAACACTTGATGCCCACATCACAGTTCCGAGCGTCGTCTGTTCTTTTTTCTCCTTTTCGTTTAGCGTCTCCAATACCATCTGTTAGTCGGCAAGCGGTTTTCTCACTTGAGAGCGATTGTCAGCGTTAAATTGTGTTTACGTGACCCAGGGACAGCAGCTGTTTACACATGACACGACCGCCATCTTAAAAACGCGCGTGAAGGACGCAGGGTTACGTTTTGAGTTGAAGACTTGAAGACACAATTAGGTTAATAAAAACACCACAGAGATCCAGCACAGGAGTGGTTGCAAAACATAAACATGAAATAAATATGATTTCTTTGTATGCTTACTTTTATGGCAGAAATATACAATTTTTAAGCTATGGAACTGTAGTAGCGTTACCACCCGAATACGAGACTGTATCTGAAGAAGACAGGTCATCTTATATTCGGGGTGTTCAAAAGGCTTCTCCTCCCAAGTGAGTCAGAGCTTTTCCTTCTGTCACTCACACAACACCAATGACTTGTAAGAGATGATTATTTCGGTCTTACACGCATAGGTCTTAAATATAGTAGGGGTCTTCTAGTCCATGTTGTCTTATATTATTGTTAATGTAATAATTATTCCACACTTGAAAACATTTGAATGCATAGTTTAAGTAAACATTTTAACAAAATGACACGTGGAGCATCGCTCTGAAGTCCAAATGGGACTGCAGCCATCTTGGCATATAATGTTCATGTCCATCAATCTGTAAGATGCCATTTGACAGACATGTTTACTGGAGCTCTAGATGGAATTAATTAGTCATAATTAAGCGTTTACTTGATTAGGGAAAAAGCAAGAAATTATGTGAAGTCAAATGGAAAAAAAAAGACATTATCAAGCGCTGCCAAGCAAGCAGGCAGCCTTTGGAGTCAACGCTCTGATCGCTATCTCGTTAGTGCTTTATTGGTTAGCTAATGTCGAAAACAAGCCTGGATTTATGTGTCTGCCTTAGCAGGAGGAGAACTTCGAGATGTTTTATTGGTCGACTGGTGGAGATGCATGCCAGAAATGAATGCCACACGGATTCCAGCACAGTTAATGTCAAATGATTAGATTTGGTTTGTTTCTGATGCCAGAGAAGGGAAACGTGCAAAATGTGATGATAACCACAGAGCTGAAAATTAAGTCTACTGTGACATACATGGGAAGGTGTTACAAGTTTCAGTCCTGGCTGCTCAGTACAATATGGCCAAAGTTTTTGATTGATTGATTGATTGATTGATTGTTTATTTTGAGCCACACAAAATACACAGAACATGGTCAAAATACACATCATGGTTATTAGTGTTGATGGTAATAATAATTAGTTTGGATAGACATATAGAGAGTTATAGAGACTTAGGAGAGGCCAAGTGCTTTGCAGGTCTGTTGCTAGAGGGGGGCTGCGCTCTTGCAACACCACCACTTTTGGCCAAGTGTCCTATGCTGTGCGTTAAAGGAGACAAGATTTTGGAGGTTTTCTGCAAGAAGATGGATGATCTCTTGCAGCCAGGTCTCCACTTGTTTGCCCTAATCTGATGGTTTTGTTATACGAGTGTCCTATGCTGTGCATTAAAAGAGACAACATTTTGGAGGTGTGCTGCAAGAAGATGATATCCTGCAGTAGAACCTCCACTTGTCTGCCCTAATTTGTTGATGTGAACGGCATAGGATGGCAATAGTATCACACTGGAACGGATCCATTCAGTTTTTGTGTATTTTGTTCAATTTTTGCTTGCGAAAAAGTCTACAAAAACATTTACCAAATTTACATGCCATTCGTTTCTTTTCAGTCCTGGCTGCTCACTACAATATATGGCTACATTTAATAATGATGATAATGATAAAGATTAGATAATAATAATAATATTTATATTCATTCATTTTCTATACGGCTTATCCTCATTAGGGTAGCAGGTGCGGGAGCCTATCCCAGCTGACTTTGGGCGAGAGGCAGGGTACACCCTGGACTGGTCGATAATAATAATATATATTTTTTATTATATATTATAATAAATATTATTTCATATTTACATCAAACATGCATGTTAGGTTAATTGGCGACTCTAAATTGTGCTGGTATGAGTGTGAGTGTGAATGTTTGTTTATCTATATGTGCCCTGCGATTGACTGGCGACCAGTCCAGGGTTTACCCCGCCTCCCGCCCAAAGTCAGCTGGGATAGGCTCCAGCATCCCCGCAACCCTAATGAGGATAAGCGGCATAGGAAATGAATGAATATATATCTTACAGTATATGCCAACATTTTGACCCTGGAACAGATTCATTCCAAATTCCAATGTCTTTTTTAATTGTTGCTAGTGGGAAAAAGTCCAGTCGGGGAAAATTATAGTAGGAGACAGATTTTATTAGTAAACAGGTAAAAATAAATAAGGTAAAAATAAAACGAAATAAGTACTACAAACAGTACACAAATGATTTATCTCTAAACCGACATATTCCTCAGTGCAATAATAGTAATAAAGTGGCACAAACAATAAGGGTGATATAGTATTAATATTAACTCCGACAAAACTGTGCAATAAAAGCTGTCCCAGTAAAAGTTGAATTGTTTGAGCAAGATGGAGGCCAAAAAAGATCTACTTCTCTCCGTGTCCGCCTGAAGAACACCAGCACCCCATTGGCCTGCTATCCATTACCAGCAGTGCACTGTTCAGCATGTATTTCACATCTTTTACACAATGAAATGTTTGCACGCTCACACAAACACACGCTACACCGGGCCGTAACCACTACAACAAGAGTGTGTGTCGCTTGTGCTTGAATATGTGCATGCGAGTGTCGGTGTAATTACAAAGTGCAGCCATTCCAAATAGGAGCTCAATGGGTTTTCTGAGGCTCATGGGATTATTTATTTATTTTTTTTACTCCCCTCAAAATTGTGCCGCCGATGCATTTTTTTAGGGCCAACAAGCCTCGGAGAATAGCACACGTCTCAGCAAATGTGAGAAATTGACATGAGGGGGTAATGAAGTGACTGAGATAGTAGTACTGTGATGGGTTTTATGATGTTTTCTTCCTCGGGATGCGCTTTTTAGTGCACACATTTTCATGCGTTTCATTACCTCGTGACACAAGCCTTTAGCGCAGACGCTGATTTGCTTTCGCGCTCGGCTGGGCATCAAAGGCACCGCATGGCAGGGACATTTTACGCTACTGCGATGACCCCTTGGCCTCTGGTTTGCCGTCATCTTTACAAGCAGGAGATGTGACGCATGTAAACAAGCCACCTGCAGCCGTTGCAAGTAAACACTTTGGTTTGCTCCATGGTGCCGCACACACTTGTGAAGGGTCATTTGCTTTTTACTAGGGTTGTCGAAGTGTAACATGTAAACGGAGTTCATTTTTCAGCGAGGTTGTGTACCACAAATATGCACATTAGCTCCCACTAAGTTCATCAGATCTTACCTTTACTTATTCACGGTGCAACAAAACAAACACACAGCAAGCTAACGCGTCACATAAATCCACTGTTACTACAGTGTGGCTGATAGACAACAACTAAGTGCTAAACATAACACGGAAGTTTAAACCGTAATCTTCAAACGCCTGCAAGGCATGCTGGGTAGTTGAGCGGCAACAACGAAAAGATCTATGAATAGTTTAAAAAAATGGATATTTGTTTGCTTTTCTGACCACCGCCTCAACATATTTTGCAATCAATCTACCACAAGCTACCCAGCATGCCTTGCGGTGGGAATACATGGGCGTTTTTTTTTTGCACGGGTATCGTGTGTAGACACTTATTTGTATTCCCACATGCCATCGTAGGTAAGTTACTTTGTGTGATCGATTTTTTTTTGTGCAAGCTACCAATTGCGTGTGACTAATTTGCCGACTCAAATGGGCCAACAGCCCTGCGAGGCGTGTTGGCGGCTACAGTTTGGATGTTCAAGGTTGAAGAACATTAAGACAAGAGCGTAGGGAGAGAACTAGTTCACATGTGTTAACGTTTCGTTATCTACTGCTTTGCTTAGCAACGCAGTCGGTTTGTTGTCATTAACGCTGATACTGGCTGAGGTCCTCTGGAGGCTTCAATTGCAGCGTTGTCGTGTCGGTTAAAAGACATTTCTGAAGGTAAATGCACCAAAATGGGATTCTGCGTCGCTGTGTGTAGCCGGATTACGCAGCATCAAGCGTGCAGCGCTGCAGGGATACATGTCATATTAGGTTAGCCGCGAATGGCAAGCCCTTAGCTCCAGGTTGTCAGGCTTCTGCAAACATTTCATGAATTCTTTGCATGCGGGGCCGTGGCAGGAGCAGGAGGGTAAAACTCAAGAGAGCACGATGCCCTCCCAACTCACCCTCCTTCAGCGCCCAAGGGTCCTGCACTGTCACTCCGCCGCTCCAGCCGGATGTGAGGGAGCATCTTTGAACATCATCGCTTTTCATGAGGTGGGAAGGGAGATCAAATCACGACGTAAAGCATGTTGAAAGAGGATCGTATTGGCAAAAATTTAGGTCAAAATCAAGTACTCCCAAAAAGCTCGATTTTTAATGAATAATTCATTGGATAAAATGTCTTCATTTTCATGCAACGGCAGTTTTGTTGCTGTTCAGTAAAGAGCATGTTTTTTTCCCCAGATTAAAGAATTTTACAAATGATTTAATTACTTAAATGACTAAATAAGAATTTAATGAAATTATTAAAATAAATAATAATTATTTTGTTCATGTTATAGTAACTCGATATTTAAATATTTTATTATGCTTACTTAAATTAATTAAAATAATATAATTTGTGTGGTTTTAATAATAGTAAATGCGTGTTATTAATTAAACATTAGATGTGTTTAACTAGCAATTCAAAAAACAACAATCTATGATAAGATTTTACATTAAAAAATACTAAAAAGATATTATATAATACATTTCCTGATTTGTAAAAAAAATAATTTTAAATGAATGAACAATTGGATGTTATATGTAATGTTGTTACTTTCTATGTTGTACGGAACAAGCTATTTAACAGTAAGGTCTAGCATGTTTAGAAAAAAATAAATAAATACAATTTTAAAAAAGAACAGAGGGCAGATGCAAAATAAAAAATAAAAATCCATGTCAACAAATTGCCGCAGGAATATTACGCCAACTATTTTTAACAAGCGGTAGAAAGACCTTCTTCATCTTTGTCATAGATGGCCGCCTCCGTCAAAGCCAAGATGAGAAGGATGTAATCAGGAAACGTCAGCTTCCCCATGATCAAGACCCAAGTCTCTTCTGCGGTTGCCATGGCGACGATGGTATCCTACATTGCCGAACAGCACTGTCAGTCTAAATTACCAGACGGGGCTGATTAGAATCAGAAGGTGCTTGTGCAAGAAGAGGCAAGAAGAGGAGGAAGCACCGGAGGCAAGACGCAGCGGGGTGGGGGGTGTAATCAAAACCCTTAACTTTAGAAGAAGTCACTTTGTTTTGCATAATTAGCTGGAAAACGACAGGGAAGAAAAAAAAAACGTGTCAGGAATGTGCTGTGATAAGGCAAACTTTCGGAGTCCTCATTGCGCTCAATTAGGAAAAAGACACAACAACAGGAAGACAAGGGAGCCTTACTGCAAGTAAGAACACCATCATGGGTCGAAAACATTGAATATGTTGTGGGGTTTCAGGCCCCAAACAGTGAACAATTTGAACTTCAACCAAAATGTGCTGTGTTTTTTGTACCATTATGGCCCACATCCGTTATTTAAAAGTTAACTGTAGTGGAACCTCCAAAATCAACCACAACCCATTCAGTCATGCTGAAAATCATTTTTCATTTTTTCATTTTTTTCATTTAGACTAGGACAAAAATAGTTTGGGCACCCTCGCTGTAGACGGTTTGTTGATGTCGCCCATCATGATGGTTATCCCGGAGCATTGTTTTTTTAGGGATTATTTTTCCCTCAAAATTTGGATTGAAATACTAATTGCACTGTCCTTGGGGCGTTTGACTTTGAGGTTCCACTATAGAACTAAATGTCAAAAATACACAATTAAACTGCAACAGCCTGTCAATCCAGTTTTGTCATTTCATTGTTAAATGAAAGTTTAAGTTAAAACGTCTGCGGCAAAAGTCTATAAATAAAAGTATAATAAATGCAAAATTTCTTATAATGCATTATTATTATTCTTATAACACAGGGGTGTCCAAACTTTTCCCAGTGAGGGCCGCATACTGAAAATTAAAAGATCCAAGGGCCACTTTGATATTTGGTAAACCAACACATGTAGACATGCTAAGAAGTTATACTCCAAAAACTGCATTTCAGTTTTGTTATAGATGTGATACGCTATTAAACTGACATCATTTTCCACCCATAATATATATAGCAAGGTAATTCTTGTAAAATTGTAACTTTTTTCCACACTTGATAAGAAATTTTAATCCTAATATTTTGACTAATATATATTTATTATATATTTACATTTGTAAAAATATTTAAAATGTATTTTTATTATGTATGTTATGACTTTATTCTCATAACATTTTGGCTTTATTTCTCTGATATTATAACTTTTCCCCAACCTAATTTTTGGAATATGAAAAGTTCATCTTTGTTTTGTTTGTTTCTCATAAATGTGACCTATTTAAAAAATTACCTTTTCCCCCTTTATATTTCAGCTTTATGCTACTAAAATTACTTGTTTTTGTTTAAAAAAAAATTTTTTTAAATATTTGACTTTTTTTGTATACGTTTTTTTCTTTGTGTTTTGACTTTATTTTTGTAAACTTACAACAATTTTTTACATTTCTTGTTAAATAATATTTTAATGTGCTGCGGACCAATAAAAAAATAGCCTATGGCTGCAAATGGCCCATGGGCTGCATTTTGGACACCACTGTTATAATATGATATAAAAATTGTAATAAAAAATACATACAAATTTGAAGTGTGTTAACAGTAGAGTAGGACAAAGCAAGAAAAAAGTATTTTTGGAAGCTGACTTTAGCTATTTTACGGGCAACATGGACTGATTTGTAGTTCCTCCATTGAGTAAACTGAATGTGGGGTGAGCAGAAAATGTCGCTCAATATGCTACAGAGTTTTCCGACTGTCAGCATCCTCCCTCTGCCATTTCTACCCGGCCAACCATCAGGTGGGGGCAATGACGCCTCGTCTCCGGAGGCCTGTTGCGTCTGTAGGACGGGTGCCGTAGTCCGCTTCTAGCTGGGATTGCATCAAGTCCAGTCGTGTAGTGGAGTACCGTGACACTCTCCGTCCCGCGCTCGGAGCTCATGCTCAGCGTCAGGTGTCAGGTGGAGTTAGGTGGGCGGCGTTCACAGAGGATGCGATGCTTCGTGAAAGGCCTCGCTCGTCTGTCACGCCGCATCTCATACGCTCTGGAGGGACGGAAATGTGGTCAATGTCCACGACATCTCTTAGTGTAGTCCCTGGAGGTATCCAATTTTGGTTGGGGTACACCTCAGATTTCATTTTACAACAATTTCCACCTGAAAAACATCAAATTTAAATAATCAAACTGCGGCTATTGTTAGACATTTACTACTTGAATTTCTACCATTTTTAGCGGTCAGATGCGTATGAAGAATAAGTAAGTAAAGGGAGGATTAATGCATGTGCCAGGGAGGCCAGTCTCTTTACCTTATGACCAAACACGGTTCTGTTCTTTTCAACAAACTAATGTTACGCGCAAATTCAATTTTTTATCTTTTTGTTTGTTTGCTGTTACTGATAGTATGCCGACATTTAAATGTGATTAAACAAAAATGTTTTTAAAAATTGGAACTTTATGGCACTAAAATATATATTTTTCTTTTTTCCTCAAAGTTTTTCTTGTTCCATTATATTTCTAGAATATTCCGCAAGCCAATAAAAAAACAGCCGCGGGCCCCAAATGGCCCACCGAGCTGCACTTTGGACACCCCTGATGTAACCGTATTGTACTAGCAGCGAAGACTTACTTACAAAAAACATGTGTATGACTTCCGTCGCTACATTCTATGGTTAACATCACATTTTTGCATCTTTGTTAGTAAAAATCTTTATTTTCCCCAAATGGAAACATAACATGGAAGTAATCTGTTCCAGAGTCAAACTGTGTTCATCCAGACATGTGTACCAACTGAACCGTCAATATTTAAAGTCATATTTTAAGTGTAAAAAGAAGTTTAAAACAGTCACTCAGCATGAAGTGTACATTGATTCAGTTCTTTGTTTACCTGTGATATAGCCCAATTTACCATTTCTATCACTATATGCTACACCTACATGACAATAGCTTTTACGTTAGGTTCTATGGTTATCATCACATTTATCCCTGTTTGCCATCACTGGTAGCACAGGAAAAGAAAACGCACAACCTTTAAATGCTGACTGACTTGAAGAAGCACATGAAGCAACACGCTATAATGGTTTAAGTTTGGTGTGACTATTAGAAAGTCATATTTCCCCAAATTTGGTCACTGTAAAATCACTTGCACATCATTGGCTAGCATCATTCATTGCTCATACGGTCATTGACCAGTCTACATGTCAATCATCATACACAGTACCCTCACTGGTCACTCTGAAGCCGTTTTTTGCCTGGTAAAAATGTCCAAAAGGTGAAAAAGCCTGCTGTTAAAAAATGACAAAAATGCAGAAAAGTGTTACAATCATATTTTTTGTCTTTAGGTCAGGGATGCAGTTTCAGTCCCGTGTATTATTATTATTATGTTATTATTGCTGTTGTGGTGGTGGTGGTGCATCAACGGGAGGGCTAAGTGACTCAACGCTTCCAACGCATGACTTTCACGTGACCTCCATTCGCACATCACCTCAACTGGAGGAGACGACAGTTTGTTCTTCAGCTCACAGCGTCTGATCGGCGACAGGCGACGGGGAGATAAAGTGAATTGAGCAGTTATGAGAAAAGTGAGTTTTTTTTATCGTGATTATTAATTTTATTCAGAGGTTTGTGAATGGACAAGGTCGCTCTGCTCTTGAGAGCCAGAAAGGCTGCTTTTATCAAATGTGTGACTGAATGCGTGTATGACTTTTAGCACAAAAGATACTCACCTGGGCTGTGTTGCACCTTTTGCAGCTCCATTCTGCATCACAATGGCAGCTTCAAATGAACCCTGTTGAAGTATTAGGGCCACTACTGTATTCTACTACAAGATAATAATAGGAGAAAAATGTCTTATGACAAGAAACTAAATGTACCATTTTAGGAAATACATGTACATTTTAGCATAATAAAGTCAGAGAGTCTTAATAATAAAGAACATACATGTATAAAATAGTATATAATGTATATACTTCTTCTTCAGGGGTTGCCACAGCGAATCAATTGCCTCCATCTAATTCTGTCTTCTGTATCCTCTTCTCTTGCGCCAACTACCTTCATGTCCTCTTTCACTACATCCATAAACCTCCTCTTTGGTCTTCCTCTAGGCCTCCTGCCTGGCAATTCAAAACTCAGCATCCTTCTACCAACATATTCACTATCTCTCCTTTGGACATGTCCGAACCATCTCAGTCTGGCCTCTCTGACTTTATCTCCAAAACCTCTAACATGTGCTGTCCCTCTGATGTGCTCATTCCTGATCCTGTCCATCCTGGTCACACCCAAAGAGAACCTCAGCATCTTCATCTCTGCTACCTCCAGCTCTGCCTCCTGTCTTTTCCTTAGCGGCACTGTCTCTAAACCAAACAACATCGCTGGTCTCACCACAGTTTTGTACACCTTTCCTTTCATTTTAGCTGAAACTCTTCTATCACACATCACACCCGACACTTTTCTCCACCCATTCCAGCCTGCCTGCACACGCTTCTTCACCTCTTTTCCACACTCTCCATTGCTCTGGAATACAATTAATATACAATGTACATTATATAATGTTTATAATATTACAAATACAATCATACACATGAAATATTATAATTTGATATTATATACATGAATACAAATAGAATATTTCATGTATATGAAATATTCCATTATAGACATATATACTGTACATTATTGGGGATTTTGGTAAGGTCTATTCGGGGGTTCTGGAGAGGAGGATCCGCCGGATAGTCGAATCTTGGATTAAGGAGGAGAAGTGTGGTTTTCGTCCTGGTCGTGGAACTGTGGACCAACTCTATACTCTTGGCAGGGCCCTTGAGGGTGCATGGAAGTATGTCCAACCAGTCTACATGTGTTTTGTGGACCTGGAGAAGGAATTCGACCGTTTCCCTTGGGGAGTACTGTGGGGAGTGCTACGGGAATATGGGGTATCGGACCACCTAATTCATGCGGTTCGTTCCCTGTATGACCGGTGTCAGCGTTTGGTTCGCATTGCCGGCAATAAGTTGGACCCGTTTCCAGTGAGGGTTGGACTCCGCCAGGGCTGCCCTTTGTCACCGATTCTGTTCATTACTTTCATGGACAGAATTTCTAGACGCAGCCAGGGCGTTGAGGGGTTCCGGTTTGGTGGCCGCAGAATTGGGTCTCTACTTTTTGCGGATGACGTGGTCCTGTTGGCTTCATCAAGTCGTGACATTCAACTCTTGCTGGATCGGTTCGCAGCTGAGTGTGAAGCGGCTGGGATGAAAATCAGCACCTCCAAGTCCGAGTCCATGGTACAAGCTTGGAACAGTGCCATCTACATGACATCCCGCCCCAAGTGGAGGAGTTTAATTATCTTGGGGTTTTCTTCACGAGTGAGGGAAGGATGGAACGTGAGATGGACAGGTGGATTGGTGCAGCGTCTGCAGTGATGCGGACTCTGCACTGGTCTGTCGTGGTGAAGAGGGAGCTGAGCCAAAAGGCAACGCTCTCAATTTACCAGTCAATCTACGTTCCTACCCTCATCTATGGTCATGAGTTTTGGGTAGTGACCGACAGGACAGGATCGCGGGTACAAGCGGCCGAAATGAGTTTTCTCCCCAGGGTGGCTGGGCTCTCCCTTAGAGATAGGGTGAGAAGCACTGTCATCCGGGAGAGACTCGAAGTAGAACCGCTGCTCCTCCGCATTGAGAGGAGCCAGATGAGGTGCCTCGCGCATCTGGTCAGGATGCCTTCCGGACGACTTCCTGGGGAGGTGTTGAGGGCACGTCCGAGCGGTAGGAGGCATCGGGGAAGACCCAGGACTATGTCTCTCAACTGGCCTAGGAACGCCTCGGGAAGTCTGGGCTTCCCTGCTTAGGCTGCTGCCCCCTCGACCCGACCTCGGATGAGCGGAAGAAAATAGATGGATGGATGGATATGCATTATTACATAGAGTATTAAAATATGGGAAAACATTTTTTTTACAGACACATCAAATTGAAAATAAAAGAATAAACTCAGAAAAAATAATGATTTATAAGAAAAAACGTCATATTTTTTGTAAAAAACCCTAAAACAAAACACTGAAATATCACACAAGAATGACATTTAAGTATTACGTAAATAAAGTCACAGTGTAAAAAGAAATAACATTGTTGCATTGTTATGATAAAAACAAATAAAATGTCACTTGAAAATTATTGTAATGAAAAAACTTGTTTACAAGAAAAGTGTCGCAATTACAAGTGGAAAAAGTCAAAATCTTATGCAAAATTTAATATCGTGTTATAAAAAGTTAAAATGTCTCAGAAGTTATTTTACAAGAATGTTGCATTATTTTTGTGGGGAAAAAAAAAATTTTCAATGAAAAGTTCATTTCATTGGAAAAAACAAAAAAAGGCATCAATTTTATGTGGCAGAAAAGGTCATTCAAAAGAAAAAATTAAAGTTTCACAAAAATTACACCTCATTATTACAAAAAAAGGTAACTCTTTTGTAAATAACATTGAAATATAACACGAGAATGCCGTTTAAATCTTGTATTGATAGTCATCATTTTTATGAGTTAATTAATTAATTATTAACTAATTATCTTTTAATTATTTGAATGATATACAGTTGCAAAAATGTCAATGTTTGAATATCTTTTGTGCGTAAAGTCCTAATTTCATGACAAAAAATATTTTTTTATTTTGTGATTTGATTTTATGAGAAACTGGAATATTGAAATAATATTATGGGGGAAGAAATATTTTTTTGGGACAAAACAACGGTCCTACTCAAAGAAAATAAAGTCTTCCACTCATGAGAAGTGAGTTCTATTTTTTAGAGAAAAACACAGAAATAATAAGAGAGAATGACGTTTAAATATCACAAGACCAATATGGTCATTCAACAAGGAAAGGTCAATGGAGATACAGTACTTGTTAAAAACATGACCCAAGCAAACAGGCTGATAAAAACAGAGAAAGAATTTAAACATTCACATCTTATTCAAATGTCAACGCCTTCTCTTTTTGCTCAACTAAAAATATCCTGGACCACTTAAATGTTCTTGGATAATAGCAACTGTCCTGGAGGACTTATGCCCTTGCAAAAGGTCTGTCAGCACACCTTCTGGGCTCTCCAGCAAGGAAGCAAAGATAAATGAGTCAACCAGTCAAAAGTAGCCGTAATTAGCAAACAATGTTTTTGGCTAGCGGCCTTGATGAGGATGCATTACCATCACGAATCCCTGCAGCTTGCTCGCCCACACTCGGGCTGCCTATTAGGGTTTAGATGAATGGACCAAGTGGGTGGACGCAAAAAGCGCTAGCGCCTCCCAAAACAAAACCCTGCTGACTCAAACTCGCATGCGGACGCTGAATTGATGCATTTTTGCAGGCCCATAAAGCAGCGGTGTGCACAGTTGCAAGGTGCAACGGCGGGAAAAAATAAAGTTTTGGAATATCAGAAGGTTAAAGATGAATATGATGATCATTCCCATTCTTAAGCTTGAAAAATCGCGGTACTTCACAGGTAAGTATCTGTGCCAGCGTCACAATCAAGAATTCGGTGCAGTTTGTACAAACTTTATCCCGAAAATGAAATTTACCGCAAGATTGCAAAGGAGCAGGTGCAAATAGGGGTTGAATTAAACGTGTAAATTCAAACAACAAGCTGACAAACTTTTACCCAAGAGCAGACTGAGGGCAGCAGCAAAAAAACGGAGCACTGCAGCAAAGTTGAGGTAACGTAGAATGTATGCTTTTGTCATAACATTTATCATCAGATGTAAGGGAGACCACCATCGCGGTCTGCCACTCCAGAGGCACCGCCTTATGTCGTATTCAACCAAGACACGCCCATAGCATTTAGGGCCTTAAGGAACTCTGAGGCGCTGCCACGGAGAAACGTTTTGACAACCTCAGCAACCTCAGCCCCAGAGATGGGAAAGTCCATCGTGGAGTCCTCATTGGAAGATGTGTCGGAGGGATTGAGGCGGTCTTTAAAGTATTCTTTCCACCGGTCCACAACATCTTGAGTCAAAGTCAGCAGTCCACCATCCCCACCATGCACTGTGTTGATTGCCCACTGATTGTGGATCCCCCCCTGCTGGGACAAAGCATGTTGGTCTCTTCAAAGCCGTCCGGAAGTCATTCTCCATGGATTCTCCGAACTCCTTTCACGACTGAGTTTTTGCCTCCGCGACCACCAGAGCCGCAAACCACTTGGTCTGCCAGTACCTGTCAGCTGCCCCTGGAGTTCCGTGGGTCAAAAAGGCCCAATAGGATTCTTTCTTCAGTTTGACAAAGTGTTTGCAAATGGGTTCTAGGAATGGTGTACAGTATAGACAATCTGTGATGAGCACAAAAGTCCGATAACAAAACACCGCTCGGGTTCTTATCAGGGGGCCGTTCTTCCCAGGACTCCAAAAAGGGCGGGTTTGACGCATAAGCACAAACAACAGTCAGTACCTGTCTTCCCACCCGAAGGCAGAGGGAAACAACCCTCTCGTTCACCGGGTTAAATTCTAATGTACCGGCAACAAGAATATGCCGGTAGTGACAAACAAGACCTAGGGACCATGGTAGACAACAAAATGACATAAAATCCATGTTAGAGCTAAGATGGCGTGAGCGACAAAGGCAAAGGGTTGACTTTGGTTAAAAAAAAGTGACAAACTGAAAATAGGTAAACAACATGAATCATTTCTATGTACTGCAGAAACAATAGGCGAGCGCAGCATAATGGGACACGGGGAGTTCATCCACACGATATCCCGACAAGTTGCTTAGTCAATGCGAGCGTTTGGAATAAATTAACATAAACATTTCCCCTGAGGACGATTCTAATCAGAATATACTATCGTCCTGTGTCCCTGCTTAATGAATCATAGGAATTATAGTTGTATTATAAATGGCAAGTCTTTCCAGGGTTATTAGTTTGTTTCTTTAGGGCTCTAATAGAAGACATGCTTCATTTAGGAGGCCCGCAGTGTCCCGCAGCAACATGAAATGAATTACATTATTTCTAACAGCTGCCATTTTCCCAATGATCTTATCAGGGGCCAGCAGAAACGTGGCGCGGGAAGTTATTATTCCACACCAGCCGCCTCACTCCCGCCTCGTAATAACATTCAGCGGCTCTCCTTCCTCCTCCTCCTCCTCCCTCTCCATCCTGGCGCTATTTCCCGCACATTCTTTGGTAATTACAAAAGATGGATTCCATCAGTAGATACATTCCCCCGGTCAAGATTTATATGCAGCAAGAGTTGCCCTTTAACTTTCATTTGAACGGCCATGCTTTGTGCTTTATTAACCCTCCCCTCAACCCCCACCACCTCCGTGGACTCAATGGCCGCTTGAAAGCGAGATTGACCGGGAAGAAGCACTTCATTCAGTTTGTTGATTAAATTTAGCCTTGCACCTAAGGAGATGTCTGCAGACATTCAGGACAAAGAATATTCATGCACACTGCGTCTGGCTGCAGGCTAAATGGAACAGCACGGGAGTGTCCTGTGTGTGTTTTGGGTTTGATTTCGGGCAGGAAAAGGCTGATCGGAGGAACCCTTGCGACCGCTTTCACCTTCCTGCTTATGTGTTTCCACCTCTCAGGTCATTTTGACAGTCAACTCTATTTGTCGGGAGGGATGCTACTTGACCTCTATTTTGTTCCGATTTAGAGTTAGAATAATTAGAATTAGAATTCTAATTAGAATTAGAATAAGAGCGAGTGACACTATTTTTTATGTTTAAAAAAATAATACATATATTGGACTATGAAGCGCCGCACGGTGGCTGAGTGGTTAGCACATTGGCCACACAGTCAGGAGATCTGAAGGACCTGGGTTCAAATCTCCGTTGGGCATCTCTGTGTGGAGTTTGCATGTTCTCCCCGTGCGTGCGTGGGTTTTCTCCGGGTACTCCGGTTTCCTCCCACATTCCAAAAACATGCATGATAGGTTAATTGGCGACTCTAAAAATTGTCCATAGGTATGAATGTGAGCGTGAATGTTTGTCTATATGTGCCCTGCGATTGACTGGCGACCAGTCCAGGGTGTACCCCGCCTCTCGCCCAAAGTCTGCTGGGATAGGCTCCAGCATCCCCGTGACCCTAATGAGGATAAGCGGCATAGAAAATGGATGGATGGATGGACTATGAAGCATTGGAAAAAACATGCCTAAACTAAAGCAAATTATTCTCTTCTTTTTCTTATCTTAATGACCAACTGGTATCCATCCATCCATTTTCTATACCGCTTATCCTCATTGGAATGGCGGGTATGCCGGAACCAATCCCAGCTGACTTTGGGCGGGAGGCGGGGTACACCCTGGACTGGTAATCGCAGGCCAGACAAACAAGCATTCACACCTATGGACAATTTAGAGTCGCCAATTAACCTGTATTAACATAAAAACATCCCGAAAGAGTCAGAGCCACAAACCTCACTGCATCACTGCATCATCATCCCCCCCCCCCATCCAAATAAACCCATCTCATTTGAGTATCAACGCAGCCACTTGTGACAGGAGTGCAAGTTCATTACCATCTGATTACTTTAATAAAACATGAGGAATTCCAAATGAACATATTCCAAAAAAGGTGTCATGTGTGTGTGTGCGTGTGTGTGTGGCACTAAAAGCACTGATTAAACTTGGCCTGTTTGCCATTTGAATAATGAACAAACAACACAAAAATGTCAGCCATTAACCTTTTAACGGCGCATATTTAATTCTAAAGCGCATTGTTTGCTTTGCAGATTTCTTATTTTTCACTTCATTAGCCGAGCGGTGAACATGCAAGAGTAGTCATATTTTAGTCATAATACGTTGTAATACATACAGTGTAATGGCAGACATATAAACCAACCAGTGTTTGCATAAAGGACTGCGTTAGATCACCATGGTGCCGATGGTGTGTTGCACTGTGTAATTGTAGACTGACCAATGACTGTATGAAGACTGAGCGACATTATGACCAGTCTGTGCTATGTAGAATGTCTGGTACATACACCGACCAATGAGTATGACGTCTGAGTGACATTGTATCCAGTCAATAGCGCTATATAGGCGGACGGACACATAAACCGGCCAATGACTGCAGTGTCTCAAAAAATGTAAACACACTCTGAATAGTTGTAATAGCTGTTTTTTATAATTTGTTTGATTTTTTTACATGTAAAAGAATCTACAAACATAATTCTATTGTTTTGTCACCGCCTGTTCTCAAACTGCTGTCCGTTCTGGTCCAGACTCCGCCGTCAACGCGACGCGGTGGAGTAGCACACATCATGAAAGAATTCTTTAGGTACTTGCGTGCATTCACATTCAATGGTTGCTCCCAACTCAGTGACTGTTGCAGGTCTCATTGCGTAGACGTTGTCTTTTAGGTATCCCCATAAAAAGAAGTTTAGTGCTGGGAGGTCTGGTGAACATGGAGGGTATTCAACAAAACCCCTTCGTCCAAGCCACCTGTTTGGCAAGATGTCATCAGGGAAGGATCTAACATCGCGATGGTAGTGTGGGGGGGCCTTTCTTGTAAATTCTTTTACATGTTGAAAATTTCACAAACTATAATAAACACCTAGTTTACAATTATTTAAAGTGTGTATACATTTTTTGGGACACCTTGTATGTGAAGTATTAGAGCTGTCGGAAATATCCTTTAACGACATTGTTTTTTTAAATACTCAATGAACATACGCACGTCCTGTATTAACCAGGTAATCGAATTTCAAGAATTTTCTTTAGAATGTGCGACTACAGGACAAGTCAAAATGAAAGCAATTCCCATGACAGTTAAACTCTTCACTTGAATCTGGCATCATTGCACTGAAGACGATACAGGAAGATACTGCAAGTAGTGCAATGTTTGTTGCTCCAAGCCACATTGCATTGCCAAGAGTAACATACTCTGTTGTCAAACGCTGGTCTTAAATAGACAACAGAAGGCTTGAAGGAAACTGTCATATCTGGTGCTAACGTTCAGCATATGGTCGCAACTAAATAAAAACAAAAAGACAGAAACGATGCAACACCATGAGGTGCTAACGCCTCTGCCATCTGTGCCATAGTGTTGTATGCTTCGAACATAATCCAATTTGTTTCCGCCTCTTTAAGTTTCACCCTGCAATATTACGATTCATATCGTAAAGCAGACTTGTCCAGTGTGTGCCCCGGGGGTCCATTTGTGGACATGGCTGTTTTTCCATAGGGCCAGTGGCACGTTCTAAAAATAATATTCAACAAGAAAAAGTTTTAAAAAATGGAAAAATATGGAATATAAAGTCAAAATATCTAGGGAAAAAAGTCTATCAGACTATGAATATGAGGAAAAAAATAAACATATATATTTATATATGTATAATGTAAGGAAAATGAATTCATCATTTTAGTGGCAGAGAATTACATATATATTACAAAATATATGTTATTTTATTTAAGTGGTAAAATTATAAGAACGTTGTAATTTTGGAGGAATTTATGTTGGGGGAAAAGTTATAATGTTATGAGAACAAAGTCAAAATATTATGAGAATAAAGTCAAAATATTACTGGAAGAAAAGGATTATTCAAGAAGAAAGGTGAACTATTTATGGGGGAAGAACAACAGAAATGAGAAAAATATCCTGTATCCTTTCATTTTTCAGTATGTGGAAAAGGATTAGACGTCCGTTTAAACGCCGTAAACTACACTACAGCTTGTAGTGCACTTTAGTGAAAATAAAGAGCAGGGCTCAAAGGGGAAGTTGGAGGAAGGTTTGAGGAACTACAACAATGAATGTACTTCTTGGTGGATGTCAGAAATAATTGGGCTTCCCCTCAAATAGATAGTGTGGTTAGAAAGCACGGAAGCTTCTTCTTCTTCTTACTTGGACAGGCAGTGAGCTAGCTGCCCTCAAACATATAATGACTTCAGGAAAAACTCATCTAAACAATAGGTCCCAGCGCCTCGGCTCCAAATACTGATTAAAAAAACCCTCTGAGAGGTTCTAAAGAGAATATAAAGAATTGGGTTCAATTGAAACATAATGTAATACATTTCTGATCAGGTGAGGCGATACTTGCGGGAAATGTTCTGTTCTCAGAGTCTGATGATGACACTTGAAGTGGTAGTAACAAAAACATGACCTGAAATATTAGATAAGGTTTTTTTTAACAGTTGGAAACCTACAATTAGTTAAGCTATCATTATAATTTCTACAAAACTATGTGGAAGGTTGGAGTATGAGTGAATTTTGGCAAAAATCCTGATCAGTGGTTCTCAGTTATTTTCAAGTATTTGTTATTATTCAATAATTCAGAATTCAATTAATATAATTACACTTAATTCCTCAATCGATTTCCTTGGTATTTGTTCTTATGGGCATTGTATCGCCACCCTGTGCCCAGCCCTCTACTTTTTTCAACCGGGCTTGGGAACGGCTTCGACTTCGACAGAGAGACCACAGCAAAAGAAGTTACCAGTGGAGTGGTCGAAATTCCTTGTAGTGGTGCTTCCAAAGAAAGAGGACCTCAGGGAATGCAGTAACTACAGAACCCATTCACTTAAAGTTCTACTCTTCATCCTGCTGGAACGGCTCAAATCACAAATTGATCAATTTCTTGCTGAGGAGCAAACGGGCCTCCATGGCGACAGAAGCACAACATATCCTCTGACACCTCGCTAAGAAAGCTAGCAGGAAAAACCCTAAAGTCTACAATTGCTTTGTAGACATCCACAAGGCTTTTGACACCGTCATCCGCAAGTTAATCGGGGCTACTCTCGGGTCACATGGAGTAGAAGAATCAATCTCCTCAAAATGATCTACTCAGATGCCAAGGCCGCGGTCAGAATAGGAGGAAATCTTGGGGACTGGTTTCAACAAGAAAAGGGTAGAAGGCAGGGATACCCAATCTCACATATCATCTTCACCATCTACCTTGATAGAATGGTGGAACATCTGAGCGATGAGGCATCAGGGGGGTTTGTCAGTGCATGGTTACTAAATCACCAGCCTCAGATATGCAGATGACTTCAATCTGGTCAGCACTTTTAGTGAGCAATTCCAGCAGTGCCTAAATGAGGTTACCAAAAGGGCAAAGATAGCTAGCCTGCAAGTCAAAGTAGGAAAGACCAAGTCCATGACTTTTGGTGAGCAGCACCAGTAGAATTGGAGGCAGTTGAAGAATTTCAGTACCTTGGCAGCCTTGTAACCTGGGACGACTGCAGCAAAGAACTCAAATGCAGAATAGGGAAGCCATACATGGCATCGGGTTTCAACAAACTGTGGAACAATAAGGACATCTGTGTCATGTTCTGTCGTCGCTCTGCTGCCGCCTGTCTGCCATGTAATTTGAGTGCACCGCTGCTCTGCAGAGGCGGGTCTGTCAGCACACGCACCGGTGGCCCATTACCCAGTTTGCCTATTTAAGCATGGCCGCATGAAGCAACCTTTGCCAGATCGTGATTGTTTGAAATCTACGCTTCCTTACGTCCCCCTGGATTTGCATTTGATGTGCCTTTTTCCTGCCACTTTTTTCAGCAGCATTTTGTATTTTTCCACCTTTTGTGCGGCCTCTTCTTAGTTCGGACTCTGTTTTACTTTGTACTTTTGATGACCTTGTGTTTCTTCCCCTCATTGAGGGTGCCTTGGTATTAAATATTTTTGCTTACCTGCTACTTGTCTCGTCTCTGCAAGTGGGATCTGAAAACCTCGGCTACGTCTATCCTGACAGAACGATCTGGCCAGAATGTATCTCGTGGAGGCGGAACGTTTCCGGTCAGCCTTGTACCACCAAGGCCAATTAGTCGGTCACCACGACAAATCTCTGCATGATATTAGAGACGCTATCGCTGCCTTAGCGGCTAGCTTTGAGGGGCTTGAGACGGCCTGCTCCCTCTTTGTTCCGGAAGGATCTGCCGCACCTCCTAGCACACCGCCTGCATTTTTTCGTGAGCCCACTATTCCCCACCCGCCGTGTTTTTCCGGGAGTCTGTGCCATGTGAGCAATTTTTGCACCAATGCTCACTGGTTTTTGACCAGCAGCCGGGGACTTACGCTTCGGACCGAGGAAAAGTTGCCTTCATTATGAGTCTGCTAACAGACAAGGCTGCTGCATGGGCCCTTCCAGTCAGCACAGCTAATCCTTCTACACGCTCCTCCCTTCCTCTTTTCTTGTCCGAGATGAGGAAAATTTTTGACCATCCTATTCGGGGAAGGGAAGCAGGAAGCCAGTTGCTCAACATGAAGCAGAGAGGTCGCTCGATAGCAGCATTCTCCATAGACTTCAGGGTGTTAGCAGCCAAGAGCGGTTATGAGGACGTTGCCTTACGCGGCATCTTTTGTAAAGCTCTCAATGTCCGTATCAAGGACGAACTTACTGTGCGGGACGATACTACTTCGCTCGATGGCCTCATCGACCTAGCCATCCGCCTGGATAACCGGCTGAGGGAACGGGACCGCGAACATGCCGAGGAGGGACTCGTTGGCCTCTGGTCGACACCGCTGCCGAGAGCGACATCTGTAATGGACGACGGGAGAGGCAGCTTCTCAACCGGGACTTCCTCCGATCGATACGCCAGCTCCACAGAGGTGCCCATGCAGCTGGGAGGTCGTCGGCTTACCCCGTTGGAAAGACTCCGCCGGCGCAGACTCCAACTCTGCCTGTACTGTGGCGGTCCCGACCATCAAATAGCCAGGTGCCCATCTTGACCCCTTCAACATCGGGGCTCGCCACCAGCGCCCAGTGACAGAATGGCGACATCAGCTCGGGATCGGCCTTCCACCCTGGACCGAACAACCCCCTCCACGTGTGAGTATTCTGACAAGGACTCAACGGTGGATTGTTCTCAGCAACCCTGTCCTAGACTGCAAGTAGCAGGAACTATTTCTGGGGGGGGAAGGAGCATTGAGGTGTCTGCCTTAATTGACTCTGGGGCAGACGATAGTTTTTTGGACATTGGATTTGTCGAGAAGCACGGTCTGGCTAAGATGAAGCTTCCATCACCCAAGGTGGTCCATTCCCTGGATGGACGCCTCCTTGCGGTGGTCGCTCACCAGACTGATTTTTTGTCTCTCCGCCTGTCAGGGAACCACCATGAGGTCATTCGTTTCTTTATTGTTCCATCCCAGTCTGCACCGTTAGTGTTAGGACTCACGTGGCTCAAATTATACAACCCTTCCATTGACTGGAGTAGAACGCGTATTGATAGCTGGAGTACTTTCTGCCATACTAACTGCCTGCGTTCTCCAATACCTGACACGCCTGTGGCCGTCCCGGTTAAAGAGAACATTAATCTGTCTGGCATCCCCACTGTTTATCATGACCTTAGCCAAGTTTTTAGCAAAGACAGGGCACAGGTCTTACCCCCACATCGGCCGTATGATTGCGCCATAAAGTTGCTGGCCGATGCACCGTTACCTAATGCAAGGCTTTATAACATTTCGGGCCCGGAACAGCAATCTCTCAAGGATTATATTTCCTCTTCCTTGGCTGCTGGTATTATTCGGCCCTCTTCGTCGCAATTGAGGGCAGGATTCTTTTTTGTGGAGAAGGACAAGTCCTTGCGCCCATGCATTGACTACAGGGGTCTTAATGAGATTACGGTTAAGAATCGTTATTCGTTGGCGCTCATGGACTCTGCCTTTTCGTCTTTGCACTCTGCCCGGGTATTTTCTAAACTGGATCTCCGCAACGCTTATCATTTGGTCCGGATCAGGGAGGGGGATGAGTGGAAGACCGCTTTTAATACGTCCCTAGGCCATTTTGAATATTTGGTAATGCCATTCGGTCTCACTAACGCCCCTGCGGTGTTTCAGAGTCTCATTAATGACGTTTTGAGAGATATGATTAACCAGTTCTGTTTTGTCTATCTTGATGATATTTTGATTTTTTTCTAGAAACATCCAGGAGCACATACGCCACGTCCGCCTGGTTCTCCAGCGGCTGCTGGAGAATCGACTTTATGTCAAGGCGGAGAAATGTGAATTCCACTCACCAGCCGTAACATTCCTGGGGTACATTGTGGAGAAAGGTCAACTTAGAGCCGATCCCACTAAAATTCAGGCGGTGGTCGAGTGGCCCTCTCCGACATCAAGGAAGCACTTGCAGAGGTTCTTGGGGTTTGCTCATTTCTACAGACGCTTCATTCGTAATTTTAGTAGCATCTCCCTACCTCTGACGAAGCTTACATCTACTAAGATTCCTTTTTTGTGGACCCCAGAAGCCGAAACGGCCTTTGCTAAGCTTAAAACTTTGTTCACCTCTGCTCCCGTACTTCACCATCCTGACCCGTCTTTGCAATTTGTTGTTGAGGTTGACACGTCTGATACAGGAGTGGGGGCGGTCCTATCCCAGCGTTCTCCAGTTGACCAGATACTGCATCCCTGTGGGTTCTTCTCACGTCGCCTTACCACTGCAGAGGGAAACTACAATGTGGGTAACAGGGAGTTGCTAGCTATCGTTTTCGCGCTGCGGGAGTGGAGACATTGGCTGCAGGGCGCAAATCATCCCTTCGTGGTGGTGACGGACCACAAGAATCTTGCTTATATTAGGACGGCTCACAGACTGAACTCTCGGCAATCACGCTGGTCCCTATTTTTGACGAGATTCAACTTCCTGGTTCCCGTAATGTCAAGCCCGACGCCCTGTCCAGAATCTTTGGCCCCACGGAAGTAAATGGAGCACCAGAGACCATCGTACCTGTAGCCAGGGTGTTGGGGGCCCTCCAGTGGGAGGTGGAAAGGAGGGTGTCGGAGGCCACCGAGGCTAAGGACGTACTGGAGGAGTGTCCTGCGGGGAAGCTGTTTGTGCCCGTGGGGTTACGGTCGAAAGTGCTGCAGTGGGGTCACTCCTCCAAGGTGGCCTTTCATCCAGGTATACGGCGCACTCGGTTCTTGGTGTCCCAAAGATTCTGGTGGCCCTCTATGTCATCCTGCATCAAGGAATTTGTCTCGGCCTGCTCTGTCTGTGCTAGAAGCAAGTCCTCTCACCGCTCGCCATCTGGTCTACTACAACCACTGCCCATACCCTCTCACCCTTGGTCACATATTGCATTGGACTTTGTCACAGGTCTTCCCCCATCGGGTGGCAATACTGTTATCCTCAATATTGTGGATCGTTGCTCCAAGATGGTCCACTTTGTCGCCCTGCCCAAACTTCCTTCCTCGTTGGAGACGGCTCGGATATTGGTGAGACAGGCTTTCCGGCTCCATGGCATCCCGATGGATGTTGTCTCCGACAGAGGACCACAGTTTGCCTCTAAGGTCTGGAGGACATACTGCAAGGCGTTGGGAGCATCGGCAAGCTTGTCCTCCGGGTATCACCCCCAGAGCAACGGCCAGACAGAGCGGGCCAATCAAGACCTGGAGGCGGCACTTCGTTGCGTCTGCCATCGTCACCCTTCGTCGTGGTCTGCCCACCTCCCCTGGGTGGAGTATGCCCACAATTCACTCGTCAGTTCGGCTACAGGTATGTCACCCTTCAAAGTCGCTTATGGATACCAAACCCCATTGTTTCCCTCTCAGGAGGCCGAGGTGTCCATACCTTCGGTTCAGTCCCATCTCCGGCGAGCTTGTAAAGTGTGGCAGGAGACTCAAGCGGCGCTGTCACGGACTGCTGCACGTAACCGCAGGTTGACTGACCGCCACAGAGTTCCGGCGCCGGTATATTGGCCGGGTCAAGAGGTGTGGCTTCCCTCCCGGGACTTACCGCTAGCTGGCACCTGTAGGAAACTGGCACCAAGATTTGTGGGACCCTACGTCATTGATTCCATAACCAGCGCTTCTTCAGTCAAGCTCAAGCTGCCACCGTCACTCAAGGTGCACCCGGTCTTCCATGTGTCCCGTCTTAAGCCGGTGTCTTCAAGTCCTTTGTGTCCGCCTGCTGAGCCTCCGCCTCCGCCGCGCATGATCGATGGCCAGCCAGTATATACGGTGAAGGCTATCTTGGACTTATCGGGTTGACTGGGAGGGATACGGTCCTGAGGAACGTTCGTTCCTGGGTATCCCGCTCCTGTATCCTCGATCCATCCCTCATTCATGTCCCGGGACATGAGGTATGCCACTAGGGGGCGTCTTATAAGAGGGGGCGTACTGTCATGTTCTGTCGTCGCTCTGCTGCCGCCTGTCGGCCATGTCGTTTCAGTGCACCGCTGCTCTGCAGAGGCGGGTCTGTCAGCACACGCACCTGTGGCCCATTACCCATTTTGCCTATTTAAGCATGGCTGCATGAAGCAACCTTTGCCAGATCGTTGTTTGAACTCTACGCTTCCTTACGTCCCCCTGGATTCTGTCCCTGGCCCTATTGACGTAGTGTTTTCGGTTACCATTCCATTTGGTCACTTTGAGTATTTTTCTGCTTGTCTTTTGTTCAGCAGCTCCCTTGGTTTGCATTTGATGTGCCTCTTTTCCTGCCACTTTTTTCAGCAGCGTTTTGTGTTTTTCTACCTTTTGTGCTGCTCGGCCTCTTCTTAGTTCGGACTCTGTTTTACGTTGTACTTTTGATGACTTTGTGTTTCTTCCCCTCATTGAGGGTGCCTTGGTATTAAATATTTTTGCTTACCTGCTACTTGTCTCGTCTCTGCAAGTGGGATCTGAAAACCTTGGCTATGCAGATTCTGACAATCTGCTTGGGGAGCAAAATGAAAGTATTCAAGACATGTGTTTTCAGAATCCTACCGTTGCCTGCGAAACCCGGACACTCAAAAAAACAGACATCACAAAGCTCAACGCACTAGATGGTTCTACAGATGATAACATCACAAAGAGAAACAGAACAAACTGTCAAAGCTGGTCACATCTGCGGAATGCCGGTCTATAGACTAGTTCAATCGGTGGTCTTTGGCATCATTGAAGGCAACAACAAACCTGGCAGACATAAGAAAGATTGGCTAGATAACATTAAGGAATGGTGTCGAAGGAGCGTGTTGCCAACCAATCCCTTGCCATGAACAGAGATAAGTGGAGGAAATTGGTGGACGCCTCTACCGACATCCAATGCATAAGTCAAATAAATAAGTCAGTTCCTCAGTAGTTGTGTACTTAAGTACAAGTACAAGTACAAGTGTCAGCTGGAGGCAACAAGAGACAGGCCGCCCCCACTACACTGTTAATCTTAATGAAAAAACGGTCTGATGCTGCTTTTAGAAGCACTGCACCCAACAATTTAACTTAGCAAAATAGTATAACTACAGTATGTTCACATGATAACAAAGAAAAATGTGAAAATGCATTCTCTGTTTTTGTTGTGAAGTTTCACATCTAGTGTTTATTACAGGGTTGCCAAATCTATCCCTAGATATGGTACGCGGGAATCTGCAAAACACAAAAAATGCTGTAATTTGCACGTCAGGTTTCATACCCACAGTTTTGTGGTTCACCCTTATTGTTTTTGTTATGATGCACATGCTAATGCCAATGAAATAAAATTATTTCAATAATTATTTAAATACCCTTTTAACCCAAACACTGAAAAGAAGATGACCTGTCTTTATCAATACCTGCTTTTTGTAGTAGTGTTTTTAAAGCAAATGTTTTTTAAATCCTTATCTTTTCAGTCATATTTCTTAGGTGTGCGACAGGTCATTGAATACCGTGATCAGAAATAAATAGCATCATAGCTGCTCCTCCGTGTTAACAATTGTCCCCAGGTGTGTGTGAGTGACAAGAAGAAAAGCTCGGACGTGCTTGGTTATTTGGCGCCACTTTTTGGTCAGAATATAAGATGATAAATTAACTCTCACATGTATAGCCTTTCTCCACCGTTAAGGCTCACTGATTCCACATTTACTAACTGATAGGGATTTAATATCTTGCCCAAGGACTTCGACATGATCACGGGACGACTTAGGAAATGAATCAGCAACCTTCCGGTTGGGAAATGCCTTACTCTTACCCACCTGGGCCATTGTCCCTTTTGTCAAATAAACATCATAAATCCATTTATTGTCATCCATCCGTCCACCTTGTATGCTGGAGCCTATCCCAGCTGACTTCCGGGAAAAGGCGGGGTACACCCTGGACTGATCACCTGCCAATCGCAGGGCACAAATAATCATTCACACTCACAATCATACCTGCATGCATGTTTATGGAAAGACACAATATTGTCTTTTTTGTCATGCTCCAAAATGCCACCAACAGCAGCAAGCCAGTATAAATATTGTAAGGAAACCTGGAGGTTTATTTTCCTATTTTCATTCTAATCATTTTCTAATTTTGATAGTGGCGGCCCTTTGAGGATTTAATTGCTATGAATATTAATGTGGATTAGCAGCCACGTCCTTTTTTTTTTTTTGCTTTAAAGCAGCTGTTCTGGCTGTTGTTCTCAGATAAAGAAAATAGTTAATGAAGGGAGAGGCAAAAAGTGTTTTAGTCTGTGGAAAAAATGAAAGAAGCAGAAAATGAATGGTGGGAGAGTTACTGTTACTGCAGGGCAACTCTGTGACAAAACAGATAAAACTGCAATATTGACAGGGAGGATTGCTGTTTAAATGTTGTCATTGTTTCAGCCAACGCAGTTCATTGTTCGGCTCTTTTGCTTAAATCTCTTGGATAACCAACACGCGTTTTAAAGACAAATTGATGCATTTGTGGGCGCGGTGCGTTGGCTTAGAGCGGCTGTCGTTACGGATGTCGCGCTCAGGCTGTGACTTCACACCTCAGGATGACCAAGGTGGGACACAGCAATCACTACCTTGAAACATCCCATAATAACGCTTAAGATTTACTGTATGTCGGCGTGGTGATAAGGTCACAGAGTGGAACATGCGGGATTGCTTGCCTGTAAACATGTGCCCCCGCCAGATGAGCTGCAACCTCTTGTGACTGCCAGTTTTGCACACAGACTTCTAATTTTCGGGTGGCCTTTGGCCCGGCGATTGTGACTACTGGGGACAAACTGGATTAAAAAGTGTTCTTTGAAGAAGAACTGCGGCGTATAATGTAGGACTACTTTTTTCCTCAAAATATAATATGCTTTAAATTATTTACTTTCTTTACTTTTACTTGATTTGCTTTATTTTAGTTTTATTTAGCTTAAGTTTATATTGTGGTCATCGTCCTTGCATGCTTTTATGCTATGCCATTTCTTTCTTTTGGTTTTATTTTATACATTGGGTAACTTCTGTCATGACTGTTTGACAGATAAGAACATGCATACTTTATTTTAGTTTTATTTAGGTATATTTTATTGAGTGGTTATGTACATAAAACACGTATTCCTTATTTTAGTTTCATTCATTCATTCATTCATTTTCTGTACCGCTTATCCTCATTAGGGTCACGGGGATGCTGGAGCCTATCCCAGCTGGCTTTGGGCGAGAGGCGGGGTACACCCTGGACTGGTCGCCAGTCAATCGCAAGGTATTTTAGTTTCATTTCAATTTATTTATACTGTGATTATCACAGTAAGAACTATACTTTTTCTTTGTTTTGGTTTATTTTATGCATTAACTGTGTGACAGTTACATTTTTGTTTTATTTAACTGCATGTATAAAGTGGTTAACTACTTCTATAGTACACAATAAGAAATTACTTTATTTAGGTTTTAACAAGTAATAGTTTTACACAGTGATTTATAATAATAAAGAATATACTTTTACTTTATTTTATACAGTAGTGATTTGACAGGAAAGAATATAGTGTTACTCTATTTTAATTTTATTGAACTTTTTATACAGTGACTAAAAAAGAGAGTTAAGAATATAATTTTATTTCATTTTGGTTTTATTTAATACAGTGGTTAATTTCTAGCTGCACATTTATGACACTATACAATGCACTTTTACTTTATTTTAATTTTATTAACTTTTTGTATGGTTGTCTGACAGCAAACACAACTTTATTTTACATTCATTTCATTTTTTATTTATTTAGCTTAACTGTATACATTGGTCATATTATATGGCGGTAAAGCATATACTTTTCCTTTATTTGATTTAATTTAAGTTTATTTTACACAGTAGCTAAAAAATAACTTCTACTTATTAATACTTGTACTTTATTGTGGTTTTATTTTATACATTGGTTAATTTCCATCACCACTTGTACGACAGTAAAAAATACACTTTTATTTTAATATTAATATTAATAGAATTACATGACAGTAAAGACTGTCAGGTGATTTTATTTGATTTTGATTTAATACAGCGGTTGCATGACAGCTAGGAATATAATTTTACTTTATTTTGGTTTTATATGTTGTTTAACCTAATTTCAGGCTTGTATGACAGTTGTTTGAATATATTTTAGTTTTATTTAGCTTCATTTTATGCAGTTGTTATATAACCATAAAAACTAGACTTTTATTTGATTTAGGGTTTCGTTTTTACATCTTTTCATGCTTGCATAGCGTGAAGTGCAGAACATAGTTTATTTAATACAAGGTTTAACTTCTTTTCAAGCTTGTATAACAGTTAGGAGCACTTTTTGGCCAGTTGTATTTAACGCTATTTCACAGATATGCCATGTTAATCAATTAAGTGATGATAATGCCCAAGGCTACTCCACAACGGTGTCTCCACATTCATGAAGAGCTCCCATAGAGCCACCCGTGAGGAAAGTTCGCTTTGAGTATCTTAGCGTAACAAAAGAATTTGACATCCACAAAGGAAATGAAGCAATTCAATTCCGTCTACATAAAAGCTGAGGCTTATTATGGGATGGCCGCAATAATCGTCATTATGAGACCCGATGAGTCGGGCCCCCTCTATTCAGTCACGGAACCTTTCTATTCAGGTCTCCAAACAGCCACTGAAAGCTTCTGCTCCACCTCCTCTGCAACGAGGCATCTGGTGATCTAAGCGTTGATTTATTCTGAGTGAGATGACGAGTCAATAGATTGAGGAAATTGGTTTGTCGCAGTGCAACAAAAGGAGTCGTCTCCTCGTTGTGCTCCGTTACTTGAGACCTGCAACTTTCTGCACACACACACACACACACACAAGTTTCCTGAACTTCTCAAGAATACGTGGCGATATGGAAGGCGGTGTCACTTCACAGCATCCGCCTGTTTAAACTCGAGATTAGAGGCACGTTTGAAAGGCACACATCTTCCTGGCGGTGGACTGATAGCATCGTGGCAACAAAAGCCATACGTGACGACTGGGAAGAATCAGGTAGCATCCAATTAGCAGGTAGCACTGACTCAGCATCTGGGGAACAGTTGGCTCCACTTAGCAAGGAGGGCGGAGGACTTGACTAATGTAGCTGCTCATTGTAGTTCTCTCTGTAGTGTGCATAGATGCTGACACACAGGAAAAGAGCCTCATCAGCCCTGAGATGAAGGTTCATCACTAACATCCCGTGTTGTGCAAAAAAACAAAAACAAAACCTGAAGCACTTTATCAGGTTTCTGAGGCTACTCCATGACTGAGTCACTAACTTGACTTGACATTTACTGCTGCTGCTGTAATAGTTTCCATTAGGACTGCAGACTGACTTCACATGCATCACTCTTTCTCCTCTCGCCGTTCTGCTACACGGCCATCCGATGAAGTCGCCTCCTAAAAGACTCGGGCTGCCAATGTTCTTTTGGGGGTAATGACACTTTTTATTGGTTGGGGCTCATTTAAGAAGCCGAATCGCGAAACAATGGCCTAAGAAGAGCATAGTAGATCATCTTTTATAATGTAAGCGGAATGGTGTCCACTGGAGCCTTCATTTAAGATCCAAGCAGGGAACTTTAAGACTCAGACTATCATTTGACCTCCCACACCTCAATTTTAGCAAGGCTACTCCCAAGAAGTCACTATTTTAGGGGTGGTTAACAGAGAGACATTTAGTTACAGGCATGTTTGATGTTCTTTCAGCCCGACACCACAGAAATATAACTGATGACTTCATAATTCTTTGGTTTCTCGTCCAAAATGTCATGCATTTCCATAACACGGACACACTCATTAAAACGTCCTTACCTAAAATAATGAGGTATATGTAAACTAGCCTACTGGAAAAGAATATTAGGCCTGCACTGAAAATATATATTTAAAATAATCATAATTCCATTTCCTCCGCTTAAATAATTCATTCATTCATTCATTTCCTATACCGCTTATCCTCATTAGGGTCACGGGGATGCTGGAGCCTATCCCAGCAGACTTTGGGCGAGAGGCAGGGTACACCCTGGACTGGTCGCCAGCCAATCGCAGGGCACATATAGACAAACAAACATTCACACTCACATTCATACCTATGGACAATTTTAGAGTCACCAATTAACCTAACATGCATGTTTTTGGAATGTGGGAGGAAACCGGAGTACCCGGAGAAAACCCACACACGCACGGGGAGAACATGCAAACTCCACACAGAGATGCCCAACGGAGATTTGAACCCAGGTCTTCCAGATCTCCTGACTGTGTGGCCAATGTGCTAACCACTCAGCCACCGTGCGGCCCCCTTAAATAATGATAAATAAATATTAATAATATTTTTTAAAAAACAAAATATTATGAGAATAAAAGCAAAATATTACCAAAAAAATCACATAATTTTATGAGCAAAATGTCAGATTTTAAG
Organism: Oostethus manadensis; assembly: GCA_024372805.1. Taxonomy (NCBI): domain Eukaryota; kingdom Metazoa; phylum Chordata; class Actinopteri; order Syngnathiformes; family Syngnathidae; genus Oostethus; species Oostethus manadensis. The sequence goes on from QODF01000041.1 coordinate 1,797,138, forward strand.
AGCAAAAACCTTGCAAAATTAGAATGCTGTAATAATATTACGAAGAAGTAGTGTTATAAATTGTGCAAATAACATCACAATAATAATATAACAGAAAATGAACCTAATTCAACTTAAGAAACAAATTCCTACATTTAAAAACCTGGAGGAAATAATGAAATAGGAAATTAAGCAAATGAAAAAAATTGATAAAGTTGTAATACTATGAGGGAAAGGTTATAAATTATTGACAATTTGAAGAAAAGTTGAAGAGAAAATCCTAATGATTAAGAAATAAAGTCATAATAGTTTATTTGTCTAGGTTGTGTGTGTGTGTGGGGGGAGGGGGGGGGCAGCATACACACAGAGAGTGTAGCCTCATGACAAGCAATGCAAGGTATCTTACTATAATTATTACGTTGTAATACATTGTCATATATTATTTATATTTTTTCCAGTCTACATTTCATAAAAGTCTTGTATTGTTTCCTTCTCATTGACCCCATCTTGTTTATTGTCCCATCTCGTGAACTGTTCATTAGGGGTGTCTCATGACACTACTATATTTATTTTGCTAATTAAACACCATAGCCTTTGGGTCCTGACTTGTACCAGTAGGCCTTTCCTCTCTTCTACATGGGTCAGCATTGGCCCTCAGATTAGTACAGTCAATAAGGATCTCACATCTGAGGTGTTCCAGCCAGAGTCTTTAGCAGCACTTAGTTTTACATCTCTCCCAGGATGCACATAATCTATACTTGGAAGGAACAGGAGGCTTAGAACATTCTGTAGATACACAGTAAAGTGATTACGAGGTACACGGCTCAGGGACCTTCGTATTAATATATTACAGATACATTGCTAGTGGTTGAGAGACAAATGGGCGTGATTTTTAGGTTATTTCTATGATTAAGCTCAAGCTTTGGGAAGTCTAAGCTGACGACTAACCACATTACCACGGAACTACCCAACTGGAAATGTGGAATTGCTAAGAGATGCTCATGTATACAATTCTCTTTGACCACATGGTCATTTATCAACAAGTATCTTGCACAACACAGCAGCAACAGAACCAATGTTGTAATAGCGGTGAGGACTAAACTGCTCAGGCAGCATTAATGGCGCTGATGGGTTCATTCTAGGGAACGGTACTACAAGTCTAGCATGGATACGTTAAACCGACATTTTAAAGCGCGTGCAGAGATAAAATAAAGCTACTGGATGCTAACAACTGATAAACGGATAAAATGCCGCATCTGTACCATCTTGTGGAGTTAATACATACCACATCTAGGGGTTATCTACAGCCACAGTTGTTGATGGCAATGCTTTTTGACCCTGAGCTGAGTAGTTTTTGTAGGCCATGCACACGGCAACTGCAGGACATGGAGCGACTAGAGTGTGTTGATCCCTGTGAGGGATGTGAACCCCAGCTTTTGAAGGACTGATACAACCGGGCTTCAAGGGGCTGATTTGTTGGCATTGCCTGAGGCTCAAACCTGCTGGACAGAAGGAAAATGAACCCTTGAGGTCCTTATGTCAACAGCAATGTATCCCAAGAAACTAATTCCCACTGAAAAGGTTGGAAAGGTGCTAACGGCTGAATGTTGTTGGATGAATGATGCAGCTACCTACGGCTAACACTTCACAGCCTCTCAGGGAACATATGAAGCAAAGGACGGCGTTCCTCATTCCGAGAAGGAGGAGGAGGAAGGTGGCACACCACTGGTCTGGTTTTCAAGAGGACCCCATGGGGTGGGGCGCAAAAACATTGCTGTCCGCTAAGGGGGGCATGACAGAAAATTACAGAGAACCACTGCCTTATGACCTCCTCGACACATTTTGATATCAAACAAAAATGCGATAAACACTGGTAAAATGTTAAAAGAGAGAGTACCACGAGCTACCCAGCATACCATGTGGAAGACCTCAACAAGCACCAACAAGCACATAATTGCTGCTGAAAAAATCAGCGCTACAGGTACTCATATGATTTTATCCCAAATTGTAATAATTTTAATAAATTATATTTGATTTAGTCTGGGAGTTTTTAATTCTAGTGAATAATGTGTTGCAATAACTATGATATATGGAGACCTGCACTGTTTAATTGAGATAATAAAAAATGTCAATGTGTATATAAATATTATGTAATATTATATATATATATATATATATATATATACAGTATATGTAATTATGTTTACATATATAATTCACATTTTTCATTTATATTATCTATTATATTATATTATATGATATTATTGTATGGTATTATATAATATTGCATTCTCTGTCACTAAATAACACCTACCATGTTGATTTGTTTAGCTTTTTTTCCTCCCCAAATGAGACCTGTTTATTTGTAGAGGTTCCCATTAGCTGTGCTCTAAAAAAAAATATATGAATATATGAAAAAAATGCCTAACAACCTGGTCTTCAGCGGCCAAATCTGGTTCTTGGGACATGGAATGTCACTTCTCTGGTGGGGAAGGAGCACGAGCTTGTGGATGAGGCGGAGAGATTCCGACTAGATATAGTCGGACTCACCTCAACCCACAGTTTAGGCTCTGGAACCAAATCCCTTGAGAGGGGCTGGACCTTGTTCTTCTCTGGATTTGCCGCAGGGGAGAGGCGACGAGCTGGTGTGGGCTTATTGTTAGCCCCCTGGCTTGGTGCCTCTGTGTTGGAGTCATCCCCAGTAAACGAGAGGGTTGTTTCCCTACGCCTTAGGCCTGGGGAAAGGGTCCTGACTGTGGTCTGGGCCTATGCGCCGAACGGCAGTTCAGAGTACCCAGCCTTTTTGGAGTCTATCAGAGGGGTGCTGGAGAGCACCCCAGCTGGTGACTCCATAGTTCTGCTGGGAGACTTCAACGCCCATGTGGGCAATGACAGTGTGACTTGGAGGGGCGTGGTTGGGAGGAACGGCCTCCCTGACCTGAACCTGTGCGGTGTGTTGTTGCTGGACTTCTGTGCGAATTACAGTTTGTCCATAAC